>OZ023267.1:92781751-92934251 GCA_964006375.1 Tillus elongatus
ATTTATCACACTATTCTCATTAACGACAATGGCCTAGTTGTGGACTCATTATAAGCATTATAAAACAACTTATACATACCCCAAACATTACCCTCATGTGATTGACGGCAGCTATTTAAAGAATTTTATTATCTTCTTTTCAAAACATTCAATGAAGAAGGGAGGAATTGTTTCTACAATTTGGACAGTATTTGCAATCAGTCAGATCTTAGATCTTTATTTCACGTTTCTAAATTAATTTAATGTGTTTCTAAAATACGCCTGATTTTTGTTAGTGTACTCCAACAGTTAGCTTTTTCCAACAAGATGGTACACATTCACAATTTGATGTAGGCGTAAGGCAGTTTTCGAACGAACGTTTGCTCAAAAATCAACTAAACTAAAATTCAAGACTGCCACTTCCAGAAAACATGTTGTAAATGAAACGATTGCCTCTTTAGTCGATCAACAATGTTTAGAAAACAAATCAATGGGTTTTGATTTCAAAACTGGTACCTGTAACTTTGTTTTAGAGATCTTTAAAAAATCGATAATGAGATCGCAACTTTAAAACTTGCACAGATAGGCCATAGTTGTAATATTGTTTTTATGTATGGAGTCTGACCCAAATACAACTTTGTCCCTTTTAGATTCCATGCATAAACAAGCTTTTCGTCTTTTAGGAGATTCTTGTATCACAATCAATCTTACTTATGTAGACCACAGGAAAAAGGTTAAAAATCTATGCCCCTTCTCATTTATATTTTCGACGTTGCTTCTCAAAAATTGATTCGTTAGCATCTCCGCTTCCGGCTTTTAATGGGCAAACTTGTTTTAGTAAGAAGGGCACGCTTTCATTGTCAAATTGTCAACTTGTCGAGTAGTGCGTTACGAATCTAAACTTTGGAATACCCTCCTGGCAGACATATTTCCGAAGACATATAATCTTCAACTACTCAAGAGTAAATATCCATCTTGTGGCAAAACAATCAAGTTCATTGTCTTAGAGACACATAGGCTTCGCTTTTCATGAACTATGTAATTTAAAAGTCTGGTGCAGCAAGTGCGTAGTACCTAAGTACTTTTTATAACATTCTCTTCCATAACATTATTTTTCTTTAACTAAGAAACACTAAACTTGGTAGAGTATAGTATTTATGGTAAGAATATTTGTTTAGCGGACTTTTGTAGATAATTGTTTTTAGCGAATTTTGGCAAAAAAAATTTGTAGCATTATTTTTTTTCGGAATTTTCTAATCTTTGCAGAAATTTCTTGTTGCAAACTTTTGTACGTAGAAATTTTTCTGCATCTTTTTGTGAACATTTTGACAACTGAAGCAAAAGACAGCAGAAATCAAAATAAATGGACAGCCGTTCCATTGCATAAGGTACGCAGATAAGATACCGCTGATAGGAGAAATGGAAAAAGAATCACAAAGGATGCTAGATGTACTGGATCCCGCTTTGAAAATAATAAAACTAAAAATTAAGATGACAACAATAAATTTGTAGTGGCTAACACGCACAAAACAAAAAGAGCACTACACATGTTGTCAGAAAATATGGTTAGAGGTTATTGAATCTATCAGTTTCGAAGTTATGCCTGGAATTTGTCAAAATAATTTGTCAATTATGTATGTCAGAAGTAATGTTATCATGGAGTAAGGCTTTTCAATATATGTATAACCTCTTAGCTTCTTGACTTTTTTTGGATACATAAAATTAAGTTTTATTTTTTGACACTTTTCGGTCTCTTAAACCGAAATACTTTGTCTTTTGCCGATGGAATTAAAATAAAGTGAGTTAGTAATCCAAAAACTTCTAGTTTTGTGCCCTTCTTTGTCCGGCCATTTTTTTAATGTCTATAACTCAATTTAAAATAAGGCTAGAAACTTGAAATTTGGTAGGTATTATCGCCTCTATAAAAGCAACTTGTGTACCAAATTCCACTTAAACAGCCTTGTTATCGGAGATATAAAAATTTCCGAAGGTAACTTGAAAACTAGTCCGATCGGACTAATCAATGAACTTATCCAAGCAATTAACAAAAGAAGGTACATGCCAATTATTTTTTGAGTTATCGTCCGATATCTCGCTTATCGTTTTACACGCAATCATTTAATAACTATCAACATATAAAATCAGAATGTTGTGAAAAGAAGTATAACAACCTCTTCTCTGCAACTTCCGGTTTCGTCGAAAGTAGAGGCAAATTGAATTTTTTTAGAAGAATAGTGCAAATTTTATATCAGCATTTGATAGTAAATACAATCTTTCATTTAAAAGTATTAGACGGCTATGGCAAAAAAATACAAATTAGCTAGTTATTCATAAATAAATTTCGTTGTTCCGTTGTTCGTTCTACACGCAATTATTTATTCATTATCAAACACAAAAAAATCAAAATTCGTTGTAAATGTAGTGCCTTAAATAGTCCAACAACCTTTTTCTTGCAACTTCCAGTTTCGCCGGAAACGTAGGTAACTTGAAAATTTTAAATGCAATAGTAAAATTTTCATATCAGCATTTGATAGTAAATATAATTTTGCGTTAAAAAGTCTTAGGCGTCTCTAGCATAAAAGATATAATTTATCAAGTTATCCATGAATTAGAATCGTTGTCCCGTTTATGACCTACACCCACTCTTTTAATAACTATTACGTGTAGAAAATAAAACTTTTGTGGAAAATGCAACTAAATGTAGTGCCTTAAATGACATAACAACCTCTTTCATGCAAGTTCTGGTTTCACCGGAAGTGCAGTTAACTTGAAAACCTCAAATGGAATAGTGAGATTTTTATATTAGCATGTGACTATGTGACAGTAAATACAATTTTGCCTTAAAAAGTATTAAGACGTCTATAGCATAAAATATACAAGTTATCAAGTTTTACATGAATCAATTCTGTCCCCCTGTTTATTTATCTACACGTAATCATTTAATAATTATCAAACATAGAAAATGCAATTTTGTGCAACTAAATATGCTAAAATGGTATTACAACCGTGCAAATTCCGGTGTCTTCGGAAGTGGAGGTAGCTTAAAAATCTTACATTTTGCGTTAAAAAGTATTGAAAGTCTATAAAAAAAATTAAAAAGTACAGACGCAGCAAGTAAGTTATGCCAGCGATTTTTTATACAAATTTGACTAGATGAATTAAGCTTCATAGTTAATAAATTTAAAAAAATAACAGAAATGAAGGCGATATGCTTCATTAAAGTTATCGTTGCCAAAAAGTTAAATTAAATTAATTAATATTTGTACTTTACCACGGTGTCAATATAGTATGTCACATATTATATCAATGGTTTAGTTTAAGATTTCTCAACAAAATAAACTTATTCAAGTAATTGTACCTAGCCATGGCGCTCATGGACTTAGTTTATTTTAAATAGAATATATTAAAATTGCTAAAGGTCTATTTACAATTTTTGGGTGATTTCACCTGTATGCATGAAACAACCTTATTTTTGTTCAGTAGTACATTATAACCGTGGATGACATGAGAAATACTAAAGTTAATACAAGAACGTAACAGTAACGTAATCGAAAGCAAAAAAAAGCATGGATGCAAAGAAATAGTCCAAAAATAAAAATTTCACGAAGAAAGGACGGTGGAGTCAAGCTCACCAACAGGTAACAAGACTACAATATAAACCAGGAACAAAAAGTAAAATCATAAAGGAGAACGATGGAAATTCATTACTAGAAAATGCTGACAGAAATTTCAGAGAAAGAAAAACTCCTGGTGTACTGAGATGTGCTATTTTTACCATAAGAATGGAATGAGGTCATTTGTAGTAATTAAAGGTAGGCAACACACAAAACAAAATTATTAAAGCAGATTCATATATCACATTACAGTTGAAATAAAAAATTTACTCCTGTAGGTTGGCAACACTTCACGACGTTGCGAAATCGCATAATTATTAAACGTAAACAAACTGATATGCCGGCATTTGACATGGATTGATAGTTGTTCGTTTATTTCTTATCTATATCTCAATAAACATTTAAAACAGTTGTTTTTAGGACTGATACATGTTCCATTAACGTTATTTGTTGCATAAATTGTTACAGCTCCTTGCCTAGGCACTTCCAAGTCGTACTCAAGAAATGGTTGCATCACTAATATTCTATTTTGAACGTGACAATCAGATCATTTTCTACCTCTTACTGGTGTAGGCGACGAAGTAGCGTCAGTTTATTATTAATTGCATCCAAAGTTTTGAGACCTTTCTTATAAATTGACTTTTTGAATTGTACGTTATGTACTTGCTTTCATTATTTTCAGAGTTGTAGCTCCGTTTAAAAATAGTGATGTAAATTGAATCAAAACTTCCACATAGCTGTGATAATCTACTCTCCTCACAAAGGCATTCTCCATGACTTCACCACAAAGAAAATATTTGTATTCCTGTACCCATAAACTTCTGATATTACTCGAGTTTTAACGAAAAAATGTGAATTTTCACCAAATCACCCCTCCATTATATCCCCTACCCCGTTAAGCGATCTTACCCAAAACAATTCGAAGGGGTCCTTTGTCAGGTTCCAAAATTTAAGATGATATCTCAATTCATTCTAAAGTTATTGCACCTACTATAAGACAGCCGTACAGGCCGACAGACCGACAGATAAAAAAATCGCTCCGGAATCTAGTTTTCTATATGTTTTGAGACTTTTTACGCCGCTTTAGCAAAAAAAAATCGCAATTTCTGTCACCGATATTCCACCCCCACACATTCAACCCTTAATTTAATTTCGGCACAGAATACCAAATGTTTGATGAAATTGAAAGTTTTCTAATAAACAAAGCCTAAAACGTTGTATTACTCGAATTTTAACGAAAAAATGTTAATTTTCACCAAATCATCCCCCATTCATCCCCTACCCCGTGGAGCGATTTTACCCAAAAACAAACCGTTCGTTTGTCCGGTGCTAATTGTGTACCAAATTTGAAGACGATATCTCAAATTATTCTAAAGTTATCGTGGCTACAACAGACATACAGACCGACAGACACAAACATTTTTCGTTCCCAATCATGTTTTCTATACGTTTTGACACTTTTTACGGCGTTTAAGCGAAAAAAAAATTGCATTTTTTGTCGCCAATCCATACTTCCACACGTATTGACGATGTGGAAGTAAGATTTAAGTCTTAAACAGTTAACAATTGAGCAGTTAAGTGTAACAAAGGTGTATGGCCTCGAGAAAATGGCAAAGAACCAAGGAAGTCGTCGATATCGATGATGTCTACCAAACTGCCGTTCAAAATGTTATTGATGAGATACATAAATTAAGATAGGTGTACCATTCTCTCGTTCTAATTACATTTCAATAATAATTTAAATACCTAAATATTAAAAATATTTCAATAAAACTTTAAAATAAAGCAAAAGGCTTCGTCATTTTTCCTAAAGTCCACAAATGAAAAATTGTTTGCAAATGATGATGTTTAGAAGTCAAACCAATACAAGTTAACTAAAATCTAAAATGAACTACTAAAAAGGTTTGCTTTCAAAATACAGGCGTACTTGAAAATATATCACAATTTGGCAACGTCGCACTGATTCCCTTGAGGTCATTCTTTACTCTTAATTGTAAAAATATTATACGTTTATTGCTTTTGTAGGATTCAATAACGTGAATTGCAAAATATTGTTTCATAAAATCATATAATGACAATAATGACAAATGGACTAAAAGGATAGGGATTTTATTACCAATCTGTACAAAAATCAAAGTACCATAAGAGATATCAACGGATATGTAATTGAAGCTAAAATAAGGAAAAGTGTACAGCAACCGTGTCCATTATCCGGATATCTGTTCAATGCATTCATCGAAGATACAACAAATAGCTGAAGGAAAAGGCAGCAGGAATCAAAATACATGGACAACGATTCCAATGCATAAGGTACCCAGATAAGATAGCGCCGATGAGAGAAACGAAAAAAAAAATTACAAAGGATGCTGAGTTTACTGGCTACTGTGAAGAATGAAACTAAAAATTTAGATGACCAAAATCAAAGTAATAAATATAAGTAAGGGTAGGGCTTACTCCTATAAAGGAGAGATCAAGGGACTCGGCGGAGCTACTGGAAAGCTCATCTACAGCAGATCCAGAGAGAACCCGAGGGCCTGCATTTTTGTCAGGGAAGGGATAGAGTTTCTCCCTCTAATGAATTTCTGTTCCAGGGACCTGGCAACGATCAAAATCCGATGTGGAGGAGCGGATGGGCCAGGGGACAGCACGGACCCTCCTCCACCCAACGAATTGGAGCAGCCTATGGTGGGTAGCAGAGCAGGTGGATGGCAGACCATCAACGGCATGGATGCGAATGCGCACCATGAGTTGTGGGGTAGCTCGGACACAAACTCTAGGGGTGAGGCACTTTTACAATTCCTTATGAAATTTAATTTAGACATATTGAATAGAGGTAATAAACCGACCTTCGTCACAACACGGCGTGAGGAAGTTTTAGATCTAACAGTTTCCACCCAGTTTCTGGGTGACTTTGTTAAAAGCTGGGCTGTGTCTGGGGAAGTGAGTAGCTCAGACCACAGATACATCCGGTTTGAAATCGCCAAAGTCGAAAGAGAAACGGTATGGTACCGGGACCCCCGCAAGGTGGACTGGGAAGCCTACAGGGCAGACCAGCTGTGGAACTGCGGGGGGTTAAGAGTACCATAAAAAATTCAATAGACCTCGAGATTGCAGCAGTCCAATTGCGAGACGCAATTACCTCGGCCTATAACGCCAACTGCCCCCTGAAAATGAGGGTGTCCACCAGGAACGTCCCGTGGTGGAACGAGGACCTCAGGCAAAGGAGGACGCAGGTTCGTAAGCTGTTTAACGCGGCCAAAAGGTCGGGAGCATGGGATGAATATAGACAGGCCCTATCGACCTATAACAAAAGACTGAGGGACGCCAAGAAGGAGTCGTGGAGGAGGCACTGCGAAGAAGTGGAAAACACGTCCGAGAGTGCTCGACTACACAAGATCCTGTCTAAGGGCCCTCAGACTAACATAGGCTCCCTTAGAACACCCACGGGAGGCTTTACAAGCTCGGGGGAGGAAACTATGGAAATTTTACTCCAGACGCACTTCCCCGGCTGTAACATAATAAACCAATCACCTCCGGACTGGGAACACTCAGAAATAGAGGCGCCTTATAGGCGGGCATCTAGAGTAGACTGGACAGTCGCTCAAGAGGTGGTTACCTGGAGCAAAATCAGATGGGCCATTAACAGCTTTAAGCCATACAAATCGCCGGGATTTGATGGAATAATGCCCATCATGCTCCAACAGGGGATAGATATACTGGCGCCGGTGCTTACCCTCATTATGAGGGCCAGCCTGGCTCTGGGGTACATTCCGAGGGCATGGAGACTGGCCAGGGTTGTATTTATTCCTAAACCTGGGCGTCCAACAGACCAGGCAAAGTCCCTGAGGCCAATAAGTCTCATGTCCTTCTTGCTGAAAACAGTGGAAAAACTGCTCGACCGGCACATTAGGGGCGGTGTACTGGAAGCATATCCTCTACACTGCGGACAATATGCATACAGAGCAGGATTCTCAACAGAAACAGCACTGCACCAACTGGTGCTGAAACTGGAGAATACGCTGGAGAACAAGTAGGTGGCGCTGGGAGCCTTCCTAGACATAGAGGGGGCCTTTAGCAACACCTCGTTCGGATCGGTTCTGGCAGCTGCCCGGGAGCGTGGAATAGAGGAGACCTGCTGCAGGTGGATCGGTTCCATGCTCAGGGACAGGGCGGTGTTCACCTCACTCGCGGGAGGGACTCTGCTGGCGGGGGTCGCGGCGGGGTGTCCGTAGGGGAGCGTTCTGTCTCCCTTGCTCTGGTGTCTAGTCGTGGACGGCCTGCTGGGGAGGCTCTCGGGAGGGGTGTATGAGGTACAGGGCTATGAGGTACAGGGCTATGCGGACGACATTGTCATCATAGTCCGAGGAAAGGTCACACAGGCAGTGTGGGAGCGTATGCAGACTGCACTGAAAGTGGTGGAAGGGTGGACGGTTGATCAAGGGCTCGGGGTGATAAATACCTAAATATTAAAAATATTTCAATAAAACTTTAAAATAAAGCAAAAGGCTTCGTCATTTTTCCTAAAGTATGTCCACAAATGAAAAATTGTTTGCAAATGATGATGTTTAGAAGTCAAACCAATACAAGTTAACTAAAATCTAAAATGAACTACTAAAAAGGTTTGCTTTCAAAATACAGGCGTACTTGAAAATATATCACAATTTGGCAACGTCGCACTGATTCCCTTGAGGTCATTCTTTACTCTTAATTGTAAAAATATTATACGTTTATTGCTTTTGTAGGATTCAATAACGTGAATTGCAAAATATTGTTTCATAAAATCATATAATGGCAATAATGACAAATGGACTAAAAGGATAGGGATTTTATTACCAATCTGTACAAAAATCAAAGTACCATAAGAGATATCAACGGATATGTAATTGAAGCTAAAATAAGGAAAAGTGTACAGCAACCGTGTCCATTATCCGGATATCTGTTCAATGCATTCATCGAAGATACAACAAATAGCTGAAGGAAAAGGCAGCAGGAATCAAAATACATGGACAACGATTCCAATGCATAAGGTACCCAGATAAGATAGCGCCGATGAGAGAAACGAAAAAAAAAAATACAAAGGATGCTGAGTTTACTGGCTACTGTGAAGAATGAAACTAAAAATTTAGATGACCAAAATCAAAGTAATAAATATAAGTAAGGGTAGGGCTTACTCCTATAAAGGAGAGATCAAGGGACTCGGCGGAGCTACTGGAAAGCTCATCTACAGCAGATCCAGAGAGAACCCGAGGGCCTGCATTTTTGTCAGGGAAGGGATAGAGTTTCTCCCTCTAATGAATTTCTGTTCCAGGGACCTGGCAACGATCAAAATCCGATGTGGAGGAGCGGATGGGCCAGGGGACAGCACGGACCCTCCTCCACCCAACGAATTGGAGCAGCTGATGGTGGGTAGCAGAGCAGGTGGATGGCAGACCATCAACGGCATGGATGCGAATGCGCACCATGAGTTGTGGGGTAGCTCGGACACAAACTCTAGGGGTGAGGCACTTTTACAATTCCTTATGAAATTTAATTTAGACATATTGAATAGAGGTAATAAACCGACCTTCGTCACAACACGGCGTGAGGAAGTTTTAGATCTAACAGTTTCCACCCAGTTTCTGGGTGACTTTGTTAAAAGCTGGGCTGTGTCTGGGGAAGTGAGTAGCTCAGACCACAGATACATCCGGTTTGAAATCGCCAAAGTCGAAAGAGAAACGGTATGGTACCGGGACCCCCGCAAGGTGGACTGGGAAGCCTACAGGGCAGACCAGCTGTGGAACTGCGGGGGGTTAAGAGTACCATAAAAAATTCAATAGACCTCGAGATTGCAGCAGTCCAATTGCGAGACGCAATTACCTCGGCCTATAACGCCAACTGCCCCCTGAAAATGAGGGTGTCCACCAGGAACGTCCCGTGGTGGAACGAGGACCTCAGGCAAAGAAGGACGCAGGTTCGTAAGCTGTTTAACGCGGCCAAAAGGTCGGGAGCATGGGATGAATATAGACAGGCCCTATCGACCTATAACAAAAGACTGAGGGACGCCAAGAAGGAGTCGTGGAGGAGGCACTGCGAAGAAGTGGAAAACACGTCCGAGAGTGCTCGACTACACAAGATCCTGCCTAAGGGCCCTCAGACTAACATAGGCTCCCTTAGAACACCCACGGGAGGCTTTACAAGCTCGGGGGAGGAAACTATGGAAATTTTACTCCAGACGCACTTCCCCGGCTGTAACATAATAAACCAATCACCTCCGGACTGGGAACACTCAGAAATAGAGGCGCCTTATAGGCGGGCATCTAGAGTAGACTGGACAGTCGCTCAAGAGGTGGTTACCTGGAGCAAAATCAGATGGGCCATTAACAGCTTTAAGCCATACAAATCGCCGGGATTTGATGGAATAATGCCCATCATGCTCCAACAGGGGATAGATATACTGGCGCCGGTGCTTACCCTCATTATGAGGGCCAGCCTGGCTCTGGGGTACATTCCGAGGGCATGGAGACTGGCCAGGGTTGTATTTATTCCTAAACCTGGGCGTCCAACAGACCAGGCAAAGTCCCTGAGGTCAATAAGTCTCATGTCCTTCTTGCTGAAAACAGTGGAAAAACTGCTCGACCGGCACATTAGGGGCGGTGTACTGGAAGCATATCCTCTACACTGCGGACAATATGCATACAGAGCAGGATTCTCAACAGAAACAGCACTGCACCAACTGGTGCTGAAACTGGAGAATACGCTGGAGAACAAGTAGGTGGCGCTGGGAGCCTTCCTAGACATAGAGGGGGCCTTTAGCAACACCTCGTTCGGATCGGTTCTGGCAGCTGCCCGGGAGCGTGGAATAGAGGAGACCTGCTGCAGGTGGATCGGTTCCATGCTCAGGGACAGGGCGGTGTTCACCTCACTCGCGGGAGGGACTCTGCTGGCGGGGGTCGCGGCGGGGTGTCCGTAGGGGAGCGTTCTGTCTCCCTTGCTCTGGTGTCTAGTCGTGGACGGCCTGCTGGGGAGGCTCTCGGGAGGGGTGTATGAGGTACAGGGCTATGAGGTACAGGGCTATGCGGACGACATTGTCATCATAGTCCGAGGAAAGGTCACACAGGCAGTGTGGGAGCGTATGCAGACTGCACTGAAAGTGGTGGAAGGGTGGACGGTTGATCAAGGGCTCGGGGTGAGCCCCGAGAAAGCAACCGTCTTGCCGTTTACGAGGAGGAGGAAGTGTGAAAGCCACAGAACTCTCACTCTATACGGTAGGAGCGTTCCAATGGTCAGAGAGGTAAAATATCTTGGGGTCGTATTGGACTCTAAGCTAACCTGGAATGGTCACATTGGAAAAATACTGCGTAAGGCAGTCATGACCTTAGCCGTCACTAGGCGGCTATATGGAAAAACGTGGGGACTAAGACCTAGTATGGCCCACTGGCTGTACACAAGGGTGGTCAGACCATCGTTAACATATGCGACACTGGTCTGGTGGCCTAAGGTGACACAATCCAGTGCCAAACAAAAACTAGGCAAGATCCAAAGGATGGCTTGCCTAGGCATCACAGGGGCCATGTCTTCAACCCCAACAGCCGCCATGGAGGTGTTGCTGGATCTACCCCCCCTACACTTAGTTATTATGGGAGAGGCCAGGCTAGGACTATACAGACTAGCCTGCAATGGTAGACTGAAGATCAACCCAGGCTTCAGGGGCCACTGCAAAATTCAGGAGATCGTGAAGGAGCCCATGCTTGAAATGAGGTCAGACTTCGCGAGCCCGCGAATGTGCAGGGAAAACAACTTTACAGTGGAAATCCCCGATCGCGAGGCATGGCGGGAGGAAACGCCGGGCATTACACGGGACGCGCTCGTCTGGTTCACGGACGGATCCGGCGGGGAGCGTGGGACGGGGACAGGTGTTTACTCGGAAGGACCGAGGGTGTCATAGTATTTCCCTCGGAGCCCATGCAACGGTTCCAGGCCGAGATGTACGCCATCCTGCACTGTATGCGGGAGAACAAGAGGAGGGGCTACACCAACAAGCGGATCCTCATAGCCACAGACAGCCAGGCAGCCCTTAAGGCACTAAGTAGCCCACGGGTAAATTCCTGGCTGGTGAGTGAGTGCCGAGACGAGACGAGCGACCTGGCTGGGCAGAATGAGGTGACCCTCATCTGGGTGCCGGGTCACTCGGGGGTCAAAGGCAATGAAGAAGCTGACAGTCTCGCGAAGAGAGGGTCAGCAGAACCATTTATGGGACCAGAACCGGCTCTGGGCGTGTCAAAGAGCACTGCCAGGGGAGCCATTAAGTCCTGGGTCAGAAACCAACACAAGGTGTACTGGGCGGACTGTCCAGGGCTCAGACATGGGAAGTCAATAATTGACGGACCCAGTTCAAAGAGAGCTGTGGAGCTGCTAAACCTTAGCAGAGGACAGCTCAGAAACACAACAGGTCTCTTGACGGGACACATGGCCGTCAAGAAACACCTGCATAAAATGGGGCGGTTCGAAGGGGACCTCGCATGCAGAGTCTGCGGCGAGGGGGAGGAATCAGCCCAGCAGATCTTGTGTGAGTGTATAGCTCTGGACTGGAAAAGACAACTGATCTATGGTCACTCTAGACCGGAGACAGAGCAATATAAAACTTCACCCTACCAATCGCTGTGCAGACTAGTTCAAGGCACAGTGATTTTGGAATGGGTGGAGTAAGACTAAGGGTATGCACAATCAACCAAGGGTTGCGGTGCTATCGGGGCGGCAAGGCCGCGGTCGAGCCCTGAGGGAACAAAAAAAAGGGTAGGGCTACGAAAATGGATATAAAGCTAAATGGCACAACTAGAAATTTTCACGAACCGCGCGCGGTGTGTGTGTGTGTGTGTGTGTGTGTGTGTGTGTGTGTGTGTGTGTGTGTGTGTGTGTGTGTGTGTGTGTGTGTGTGTTTGTTTGTGCGTGCGTACATGCGTGTGTGTGGGTCCATGCATGCATGCGTGCGTGTGTGCGTGTGGGTGTGCGTGCGTACGTGCGTGCGTACGTGCTCGCGCGCGTGTGTGTGGCTGTAAATATGGTAGGGATCTTTAACGTGCCCAACATCGCATAGCCACGAGTCCGATGGCTTTACACCCTCTCCGAAGGGCGCAACGTGCACACATTCAACTTGCTCAACTACAATGCCACAACTTCGGTTGATGTTAATGTTACGGTGTCTACTGAAATTCACGAACCTTGCGAGTGGTATTACGGACGATGGTAAATAAGTATAGCAAAGAACTGAGGAGGATCGTGAATGGACAAGCAGGAATTCAATAGACAAATTAGAAGTTTTCTTCATTTAAATTAGACATGATATAATGAGCAACTCTATGTTTATCATCTTTATTAAGTAATGTACCAAGCATACTGCTTTGATTTCGCCTGAGGAACAACATTAATTGTTTGGGTGATGAGTAATATCAGCGTAAAATAGAGCTGCAAATGGAATCATAACTTCCACATAGCTGTGATAATTTATTCTCTTCAGAAAGACATTGTATTCCTGTACCCATAAACCTTTGAAACGTTACATGACTCGAGTTTTATTGAAAAAATGTCAATTTTCACCAAATCACCCCTTATTTATCCCTTACCCCCTGAACCGATCTTACCCAAAATTCGAACTGTTCCTTTGTCGGGTGCTAGCTGGATACCAAATTTGAAGATGATATCTCAATTTGTTCGAAAGTTTGTGCGCCTATTAACAGACAGACGTACATGCAGACAGACCGACCGACCGACAGACAAAAAAACTTCCAGAATCAAGTTTTATATATGTTTTGAGACTTTTTTCGTCGTTTTAGAAAAAAAAATCCGAATTTTAGTCAACAATATTCCACCCCCACACATTCAACCCCTAATTTAATTTCAGCACAGAATACCAGATATTTGATGATATTAAAAGTTTTCTGATAAATAAACCCTAAAACGTTATTTTACTCGTTTTAACGAAAAAATGTCAAGTTTCACCAAATCACCCCTCATTCGCCCCCTAACCTCTAAAGCGATTTTACCCTGAAGTGCTAACTGTATACCAAATTTGAAGACGATATCTCAATTCGTTATAGAGTTATCGTGGCTACAAACAGACATACATACAGACATACAAAAAAATGGTCATTCATGTTTTATATATGTTTTGATACTTTTTACGTTTAAGCGATTTTTTTTTAATTTCTGGCGCCGATGCGTAAAATAAACTTCAGCTGCAATTTTCCAACTTTAAAGTTAAATATCTCAGAAACGATACATTTTCAATACATTATCATGCTAATAAACTTACTCTAAAAATGATATAATATACATGTGTTCGTAAAGTGACGCACTAGGATGTACCACGATGTAAGGTATTTTTAGTGTAATTTAAAATCGAAGACCAAAATTTTATACCTTCTTTTGTTTTAAAGATATAACTTTTTTTTGGAATAAATTTCAGTAGCATTAAAAAACCGCGCTTACATGAGGCACAACAAACTAACTATTATCTGTGGTCATATAAATATTGATGAGAAACGTTGACGTATTTCCCTGCCACTGTGATAATGTGAAAAATTAATTTTTGAGGCGAGAACCTCGGTGGTTCAGGGGTAAGAACGTGTGCCTTTGAACCGAAGGGTACTGGGTTCGATCCCAGGGTACTCCTTTCACTTTTTCAGTACAAACTGTAACATTAAGATCAACCGAGGTTCTGGCATTGTATTTGAGCAAGTTGACTGTCTGCACGTTCCGCCCTTCGGAGGGGGCGTAAAGCCGTCGGTCCCGTGTCCATGTGATGTTGGGCACGTTAAAGATCCCTACCCTCCTTACAGAAAGGCGGGGGTTTGGCAAAATCTCCAGGATAGTGAGGTGAAACTGCTCCCTGGCGTCGGTGATTGGCCATAGTTGCGGAAATAGGCCGACGTTAAAGAAACAAAAACACACAACACACAATTTTTTAGGCCGTTTTAAATTAATAGTCTTGGAACATAACAATTGGGAAGGCTGCGTGCATTGGATCTGACTAATAAAAATATTAACATTTGTTTAAAGTAAGAAGCGAATGCAAAAGCTAATTATATCAAGTAAGAAAGTAGTAGCAACAGCATTTGCTTCATTTTAAATTAATAATATGTTGTTTTGCTCCATAGCAAATGCTTTAGACAAAAATTTATATATCGCAAAATGTTTGCTGTTATGTAAAAAATCATATAATATTCTTTTATGTCATACTACTTCATTATTGTGTTTTTATTGCTTAGTTACCAACTACATAATGGTGTACTTTATGCCCACGGGCCATAAAGTGTACTTTATGTCCCGCGCGGGCAAAACGTACACTTTATGGCCCGCGCGCACATCAAAACAAATAATTTTTGTTTGACTTCTTTAATAACCTCTATTAATGAAATTACAGATAATGGAATAAAAGTAATATGTAAATATTTAATTAACATTATTTAGTCGAATTAACATAAAATTGACAGTTCTGAAAAGATCCGGTGATAGTTAGGTTGCCTTCAGCAAACGGTGATTCATGTTTCATTGTTTAGGTATGACCAGTATGACAGGCCGGAGGCTCTCGGATTTGTAAAATCGTCGCTCTCGGGCATAAACATCTATTTATACCCTTCGTACATAAATAACTATTATAAATTTTTAAAGGTCTCACACTAAATTTGTTTTCTAATATCGAGTGTCTTTGTTTCAGTTGTACAAAGCAATATTTAATACATACTTTTTAGCACATTGTTGCATGTTATTTGTTATGGTATACCTGTACTAGGCTTTTGTATGGAGTTGCCATATTTTCAACTCCACAAAGCGATGCATTTTGTGGATTACAACACAGGACTAAACAAATACTTGAATCGCTCCATACTCTGCTATCAATCTTAGATCCATGCTACTGCACATCCATATATTTGATTTTTTTATGCATCACAAGTAGCTTGTAGATAATATGTTTGCAAAACCATTGATGTTTACACATTTGTCTCCATATTTGTCCGAAGTGCTACAAGTCCCTCTTAGATTCCATCAAAAACGAGCTATTTTTGTTATAAAGTTGTATTTATTATTATCGATCTTCCTTCTCTTGATCACAAAGGGAAGATTTGAGGTCTTAGCCTCTTTTATCAATATTACCATCGACATTACTGCCGAGAAATTTTTTTGCTAGTTTCTCTACTTGCTACCTTCAATCGGCAAAATAGTTTTAGCCAAAAACCGTATGCCATTAGTATCAAAGGAGAGTTTTTGTTATAGAGTTGTATTTATTATTATCGATCTTCCTTCTCTTGATCACAAAGGGAAGATTTGAGGTCTTTGCCTCTTTTATTAATATTACCATCGACATTACTCCCGAGAAATTTTTTTGCTAGTTTCTCTACTTGCTACCTTCAATCGGCAAAATAGTTTTAGCCAAAAACCGTATGCCATTAGTATCAAAGGAGGGGGATCTCTTCTTCTAAGCATGCGTTTTTATAAGCAGGAAAACGGTCTCTGTCGCCTTAGACAGGTGGACAGAGGAAGCAATGGAGAGGCACTGGGGGTCGGTTGGTCGCTGTAGGCAGGCGAGGGACTTAGTGGAGGGGCCGGACAGAGATAAAGCTGCCTGGCTACTCGGTAGGAGTCGACCTACCCTTTGCCGCATCCTTGGGGTGCTGACAGGCCACTGCGCCCTTAGAAACACCTCACATTAATATGGGTAGAGAGGGATCCCATTTGCCAGAAATGCGGCGAGGATGAAGAAACGTCCTACCACAACCTGTGTGAATGCGAGGCTTTTGGGAGTCTTCGAGCAGAATTGTCCGGATCGAGGACTCTGCAGAGGAATCAGGTCAGTACCGTCCAATTGAAGACCGCCACGGCCTTCATTTCAAGGTCGAGGCGGTTTGGCCACGGAACCGAGGAAGAGTAGAGCATGGTTGCTGGGGTTGGCAAAAAGGGCAAATTGTGGCCTACTTGCTTGGCGTTGGCCTCGCCCCCACTGCTACTGCTACTACTAAGCATGCGTTTTGCCGAGAGCTGAATGGTCGCAGCGGTATATAGCGCCTGTGAATGTTTTCCTGCGTGCACCAGGCACACTCTTTTTACTAATCATTACTTGACCATGCAGAGCTCTGTTTGAATGGACATACTTTCCCCCGCCATTCGTGAAACAAAGGTGGACGTTGAAAAATGCTTAACCCGCAAGAAAGATAGAAGCCCTCAAAGCAGACCAGTGACCAGACGGACTTGTTAAGATGTCGCAGAGGTCCAGTTTGCTGCAATTCGGACAAATAGGTCAGAAGCAACGACGACATCAGAATTCATAACCACTAGATCGCCAAAAATCAAAAGCATGATCTCAGGAATCGAATGCAAAACACGAGGGACTGGGGGCCTCAGTAACATGGGAGCATCTGGCCGAAGTGAGGTCCATGAAAGAGGTGCATAGACCAAGCGGTAGATGGGGTCGCGAAGGAGGGAAGTAAATCTTTTCAATAAATGGTGGTATCAAGTTCTTGCAGGAAATCTTAATCATGCTAAGGGTACTTCGTCTAGAGTGTCGAAGATTTGAAAAAGATTGCATCGATGTGACCCTATTGCAGAAACCTTCTACCAAGAATAAGACGAAACCTCATTGTGTTCTATTCCCAATGCGAAAGTCTAACGAGGTTAAGGTTTCAGTTACTTGACAAAAAAAAAACAAAGGCTGAAACCTACACCAAATAGCCTCTGATTAGGCTGTGGACTCTATTAAAGAAGGTAAAGCTGGACAGCAGAGTGCTCAAGAGTTTTGCATGAGAGCGTCACAATAAATCTTTAAGTGGGGATGACAAAGGAGAAATGGTCAGCTACTTTCCTATATCTAGTCTAATCTAGTCTCAAAGTACTCCCAAACAGTTCGCTACGAACCCTTCTTTTCCATAGAGCATCTAAATTTTGGAGTGCCCTCGGCGCGGACATATTTTCGGGGACATATAATTATCTCCAGCGATTTGAAAAGCGAGTGAGCTCCCATTCTGTGGAACAAAAAACAAGTTTATTATGTCTTCGAAACACATACGCTTCGCCTTATCTGAATTATTTCATAAAAAAATATATTACCAATTCTAATACATGGCCAATTTAATTCTCATATCGCGCTGCGAAAATCATAATCAAAGTCGCCTAGCTTTTGTTTTTAATTTGAAAATGAAAACTATCCATAGCCAGTATTATATTGTCCACTTCGGTAAACGTTAAAACAGTGCTTTGGTTTACACCAATTGTTTTGGCAAACTGATGTAATAAACTAGATCAGCCCATATCTTGAAATTTTCACATTCCAACTGGAGTTTGTGAACCCTCTTCGTGCTTCACACCACCCGCTAATTTAATAATTTGTTGATCAAAGCACATTACAACGAAACAGCTTCTAAGATCCCAAGGTAGGGATTCTAGTAGTTTTTTGTATTTTTTTCGTTCGTGAATAAAAAATAGTGCTTGCAAATTGAATCATAACTTCCATATAGCTGTGATGATTTATTCTCCCCAGAAAGACATTCTCATTGTATGAATTTAGGGCCCATGACTTGACCACAAAGAAAATATTTGTATTCCAGTACCCAAAAACTTTTGAAACGATATTATTACTAGAGTTTTATTGAAAAAATGTCATTTTTTACCAAATCACCCCTTATTTATCCCCTAAAGCGATCTTACCCAAAAACAATTCGAAGCGTTCCTTTGTCGGATGCTAAGTGGATACCAAATTTGAAGATGATATCTCAATTTTTTCGAAAGTTATTGCACCTATTAACAGACAGACGTACATGCCGACGGACCGACCGACCGACCGACAGACAACAAAATTTTCGTTCCAAAATCAGGTTTTCAAAACATGTTTTGACACTTTTTACGCCGTTTTAGCAAAAAACTGCTACTCTGATGGGTCCAGACTTATAGCATGCCTCAGTATTCTTGGAAAGTATACTCCATTGCCACAATTTAACGCTATAGTAGAATAATTAACAATCAGAATTACTGAGAACGATGCGCGTATCCAAGTAGCATCGCCCGCCCTGCGATGTCAAAACACATGGAAAAGCGAAAAGAATCAATGGACTTTTGCGTTTATTTGACATTTTTAACCCCCCACGCAAGGAGTGTTGTGTGTTTGACGTGTGACGTTATATTTGTGTGTGTGATCTCGTAGCTCATCACATGTATGTCCGTTTTAATCGGCCTATGGGCGTTTGTGGGCATGTTTTAACCCCCTTTTGATCCAAATCTGTTTACAACTTATACAAATTGTTTGGAAAGTATACTCCATTGCCACAATTTAACGTTATAGTAGAATAATTAACAATCAGAATTACTGAGAACGATTCGCGTATCCAAGTAGCATCGCCTGCCCTGCGATGTCAAAACACCTGGAAAAGCGAAGAGAATCAATGGACTTTTGCGTTTATTTGACATTTTTAACCCTCCACGCAAGGAGTGTTGTGTGTTTGACGTGTGACGTTATATTTGTGTGTGTGATCTCGTAGCTCATCACATGGATGTCCGTTTTAATCGGCCTATGGGCGTTTGTGGGCATGTTTTAACCCCCTTTTGATCCAAATCGGTTTACAACTGATACAACTTGTTTCATGATTTTTATTTTGTCGGGTTTCTTTTAAATATTTAGTTATCATTTTTAGCGAATTTTCATTAAAGAAACTAATAGAGAGGTATCGATGGCGAGACTTTGCAAAAATTTGAGCCCCTAGAACCCGAAACAAGGTCCATTTGGATTTTTACATGTTTATATATATATATATATATATATATATATATATATATATATATATATATATATATATATATATATATATATATATATATATAAGTATATAAGCTTTGCGGATTTTTGGATTTTTGAAAACCACCCCCTAAATACCTCCACTTTACCCCTTTACCCCCTAAAGTTTTGTTTAAGATTAAAGTGACACGTGTTTGTATTGAGCGCTTGCAAGCTACGTACAAGTGACTGTTTTTTTTTTTTGTTCCCTCAGGGCTCGTCCGCGGCCTTGCCGCCCCGATAGCACCGCAACCCTACAAGTGACTGTTGGTTAATGACCTAAGTTTAGTTTCGTGTTTGTTAAAGACTAAAGTTTAGCAGATACTTATTGTTTTCACCTTCACTGTTGGCTACCGACTTAACCTCAGCGGATATTTCTCGTATTAATATTCGACAATCAAACAGCTGTCTGTTCTGCTAGGCAGCTGCCTGTCCTGCTAGGCAGCTGTCAGTCCTGTCAGACAGCTGTCGTTGCTGTCTGTTCGTTCAGTAGTTAACCAACAGTGAAGGTGAAAACAATAAGTTGTGTTGTCTGTGTTGTCTGTGCTGTCTGTCGAATATTAAGACGAGAGGCATCCGCTGAGGTTCAGTTGGTAGCCAACAGTGAAAGTGAAAACAATAAGTATCTGCTAAACTTTAGTCTTTAACAAACACGAAGCTAAACTTCGGTCATTACCCAACAGTCACTTGTACGCAGCTTGCAAGCCTTCAATACAAACACGTGTCAATTCAAACTCTTAACCCATCATTAACATAATCGATTCAGAGGGGCCACTTGTAGGTAGCTTGCTATCTCCACGCTCCTAAACGTTGGTTGGTTGATTAGTTGGTTGGTTGGAGAAATGATTGGATATCCAACAGGCTAAATTTAGAGTCAAATCTTTGCAAACATATGTACCACATATTTAGTCGTTTACAGTCTGAGTTCCACCCATTTTTACCAAGTATGTAGCAGTTGTAGATACTAAGTCAACTCATTCTGCTGGAACATTTGGACCAACGGAATTCCGTTGGTCCAAATGTTCCGCCAGCTTGTTGTAATAGCTAATTAACTCTTAAGTTTTCTTATTTTTTCATATATCACTTTTTTTTAATTTTATTTTTACACTATGGTTGGTTGGTTGTGTTGCCCTGGTTGCTTGGTGACTAACAGATTTAGATTTGTTGAAAGAGTATATTTCTATATATCTTTTACATACACTAACACTTATTAAATAAATTCAGATGTTGTTATATGTGAAGAAAAAGAAAAAGGTAAAAATTAATATGTTTTTAGTTTTTTCCATATTATTACATAGACTGTTATATTCATATAATTAAAAACTAGGTAAATCAATAATACACTTCTCCTCAGGCACATCTGCTATGTATGTCGTTTCTATTTACCTTAAGATATTTGACTTCTGTCTTTCTTCTTTTAAAGAGATTTACAGAATTTGCATCATACAACGTGTTTAGGATCACTTCGGTATCGGAGTCCTTAATGTTCTTATAATTTTACTTCGGTTTCTTGAAGATTGGCTCTATATTTCTGATTAAATTCACTTACTCAGAGATTTAAAAAAATGTTGAATTTTTCATAAAAATGCTTGGTTATGCAGCAAACCGAATTTAATACCAAACATACCAAAGTCCAACAAGTATGTGGCAGTTGTTGGTGTTAGTTGAGATGTTGCTTCCGCCACATCTAGGGAGTCGGTATTCGAGTCCCCTAGCTGTGACTCTAGCTTGTTGTTGTAATAGGCAATTAACTCTTTGGTTTTCTTATTTTATATATCCCATATACATAAAAGCCGCATCTCAAGACAATTAGTTGGAGTGTTACATGACTAAGATTACTATGAAATGATAGAGACGTGTTGATTTAGGACAATTGAAGACTACTCATCCTGAAAACTTCCCTGGGTGCCTACAACAGCCACCAGAGACAGCTACGGCAGTGGCGCTCCTGTAGCCGTTGGCAACAACAGCCACCAGACGCGCAGGTACAGCAATGGCAACCCTGTGACAGGTGTAATCAAGCGTCAACAACCGAGGGAAGGAGGTACAAGACAACCCAAGTCTCGACCACTTCCATGTCATCCAGCGTCCAGTACGGCCGTGGCAAGACCTGCTGAACCGTGAGTGTCAGTCAGACGCAGCATAGTAGTTAACGATGATGTGGTCACACCAAAGATCACTTCATCGTCCGGCGGCCAGTCAACACCGAAACCATATCGGTTCCAACCGGGTCCCGGTGATAAGTAGTCACCAGTTCATATAGTTTCTTGGCCATTTGGCGGTCCGGGAGCCTCGCATAGAATAACCATCCTATCAGCGAGCGACTGACCCGTGGAAAGAAGTGCACCACGTGTTTGCGAGTCCGCGTTGTCAACTGGACACGTGCCCCCACGTGGCATCCAATGTGGACGAAGCGCCAGGTACCAGCGGCAGCTTCCGCGTCTTGGGTACGGCAACCTACAACCTACCCAGCTTCAATAATTGTACGTTACCTTTTTATTGTCTTATTTGATCACAACATTCATTTCTGTATGTAATTTTCTAACTGTCATATTAAATTGTTATTACTTTACCACTTGTATTAACTATAAATCTGCACCCAAAAACAACGATACCTCTGGTCCTTCTAGAGTTTATAAACGGGTGATTAAACCACGATGTTAACCTATCTGAACCGTACAGATAGATAGGACCACTTACAGGATATCTACGTACGTGTAAAGTTTTAGTTTCATAGTTCTAGTAATTTAAAAGATATTACATTTTCAAAATGTTTTTCACATTTTTTCTAAAAGTATTTGAGGGTCCAAACTGTCTGACGAACTCATCCAAGCTATTAACAAAATTAAGGGAATTGCCAAATTTGGTTTCGATTGGTGAACTATTTTTTGAGTTATCGGTTGGATATTACATACGTAATAGTAAAGGATTTTTTCACGCCCGAGGAGGTACCACCCCATACATCAAGGGGCCGGTGAAGTCCCAACGGACGTTTCCGGTTCTGGTGTATGAGTCGGTTTCCCTTATAAGCAAAAATGATAATGGCTCCTCCTTGTACAAAATATTCCGGAGGCAAAATACCCCTCCATTCGGATCTCCGGGAGAGGGGTGTACAGGGGGCGCCAACATCAAGATTTAACATATCCTTTTCGAATATATGTGGCCTAAATTCTAACCTGAACTCCGTCCACCATTTCCTCCAGGCTAACAGGCCCCAACTCCTCTTCCTCACCGAAACCCAAATCAGTGCCAAAACAGCCACTAATCACCTTAATTTCCTGGGGTATGAGCTCCTTACTTCCTTTAGACTGCATGGAGGCGTGTGCGCATACGTCCGTAGCAATCTACCCTGCACCAGACTCCCCAATTTAGAAGCTGGAAGAAAACACATACTATGGATAAAACTCTCTCTCAGGGCTGCAACTAAATTCATCTGTTGCATTTACCGGTCACCTTCTGACAACATCTTTGTCCAGCTCTTTGATTACCTTTCTGAAAAAACCGACCATCTGATTTCCGAATATCCTTCCTCCGAGGTCACTATTCTTGGTGACCTCAATGTCCATAATAAGGAATGGCTAGGATCTTCAAAAACAGATCCACAATGGAGAGCAGCGGAGGCCTTTGCAGTCAGCAATTCTTTAGCCAATATGGTTCAGCAACCTACTTACTTTCCTCGTATCCCAACACACAGCTCAAATCACTTGGACCTCCTTCTTACTACACAACCTGAATGCGATAAGATATCAGTCACCGCCCCCCTTGGTCGCTCAGACCACGGCATGGTCACTGCTTCCTGCGCAATGCAACCCGAGGTCACACAGTCATCATACCCACATATCGTTTGGCACTACAACTCCGCAAACTGGGACGAAATGCGGGATTACTTTTCCTCATTTCCATGGGCGTCTGTCTGCTTCTCTCATCCTGACCCCTCTGATATCTCACAAAACGTCACCGAAATTATCCAAGCTGGCAAGGAATTATTTATCCCACGTACACAGAAAACCTCTTCAGCCACTCAAAAGCCCTGGTTCTCTAAATCCTGTGACAAGGCAAGACTTGAAAAGGTCAAAGCTCACAAAACGCTTCTACACAATCCCAGTCAAGAAAATCGTCAAGCATTTAACGACGCAAGAAACCGCTATGTCCGCATTTTTTCTGAGGCACAAAACTCGTTTAATAACCACATCAAAAAGAAAGTCCTCTTAAGCTCCAACGGCGGCAAACCCTTCTGGACTCTTGCTAAATCTATTGGGAATAATTTCTGCAAAAGCACGTTCCCACCTCTTGTCTCAGGAGTTGAAATTGTTTCTACCGCCCTGGGCAAGGCTGAACTTTTTGCTTCGTTATTCGCCGGCAATTCTACTCTCAACCTACCTCCAAATGTTCAACCACCAACAGTCCCCAATGTCGCGCATAAAATGACGGATATCATTTTCAAAACTAAAAAGGTACGAAAGATGCTCTCTTCTCTTAATATCAGGAAAGCCTCTGGCCTTGACGAGATCCCAGCAATTGTTCTCAAAAAATGCGCACCAGAGCTTGCTCCTGTCCTGACTCGTCTGTTTCAGATATCTTATAATAAAGGCATATTCCCTAGTAACCGGAAAACTGCTCGAGTACAACCCATCCCCAAGAAAGGATCAAATGCGCTTCCTAGCAACTACAGGCCTATTTCTCTCCTTTCAGTCGTCTCTAACGTGATGGAAAAGTATATAAACACCAAATTACTAAAATTTCTTGAAAAACACAGTCTAATCCACGACAGGCAGTATGGATTCCGTCAGCGCAGATCGACTGCCGACCTCCTTTCCTTTGTCACCCATTCTTGGAACAAGTCTATAGAACAACACGGTGAATCCCAGATTGTTGCTTTAGACATATCAAAAGCATTCGACCAGGTCTGGCACGCAGCGCTGCTTAATAAACTTCCGGCCTATGGCCTACCACCAAAACTTTGTACCTGGACAGCAAATTTCCTCTCCAACAGGGGCATATATGTTGTTGTGGATGGCCATTCCTCTAAACTGTATCCAATGAATGCAGGAGTTCCTCAAGGTTCAGCTTTAGCCCCTACTTTGTTTCTTCTCCACATCAATGACCTCCTCTGTAGCACATCCATCCCAGTTCACAGCTACGCGGACGACAGCACCCTCCATTCAAATATACAATATTCTAAGCCTGTCTCTTTAACCCAATTAAATGAGGATCGCAGACTCATGGAGGGTTCTGTCTCCGTGGATCTCCAAAAAATATTAGACTGGGGAAGTATAAATCTTGTACAATTCAACCCCACCAAAACTAAGTCTTGCTTTCTTTCTCACAAGAGATACACCAGCCCTACACCCATCACAATGAACAACCAAGTTATTCAAAGTAATGAGTCCTTTTCTCTTGTTGGCATTTCTGTGGATCGAAATCCTAATTGGCACAAACATGTCACATCAATTGTAGAAGCGGTTGCTAAGAAATTAGGTTTCCTCTTCCGGGCTCGCAAATACTTTTCACCAGCTAATCTCTATACCTTATATACTTCACAAATAAGGCCAAACCTCGAATACAGCTCCCACATCTGGGGTGCAGCTGCCGCTTCTACACTCGCTATCCTGGACTCCATTCAAAACAGAGCTATACGTCTCATCGGTGACTCTACCCTTACCCAAAGGCTGCCATCCCTTGCCCACCGACGTGCCGTTGGTGACCTCTCTCTCTTTTATAGATATCTGCACGGGCACTGCTCAGAGGAGCTTTCCTCCATAGTTCCCCCACCTGCTGCCCCCAACAGATCTACCAGGGGAACAGAGCGAATGCACCCTTTTACTGTCCAGGTCATCAGACTTAGAAGATCTTGTTATGCCCGCTCTTTTGTCCCGAGGACTTCCAAGTTGTGGAATTCCTTGCCGGCACATGTTTTTCCTTCTCCTCCGAACCTCCAAACCTTCAAGTCCAGAATTAACAAGCTGCCTCTTTCCTCCTTGTCAACACCCACGGTATGATAGTATTTAGGCTGTAAGCCCTCGTGGTGTGTTGTTGAAATTAAAAAAATAATACATATTATATATATATATATATATATATATATATATATATATATATATATATATATATATATATATATATATATATATACATTTAAACATTTGAACTGACCTTGGATTTGGGTTCTAGGGCCCCTAATTCGCGCTCATTTGAAGAAAATTTCCAAAAGTCTTACCCATCGATACCTCCCTATTAGTTTTCGTAATGAAAATTCACCAAAAATCGCTACTATAAAGCAGTTGCTACTTCAAATCCGGTCTTTGTTGACTATTTGCATCATTGGATTCTACGTAAAAAAACGTTAAAAAGTATATTAGAATTGGTTTTCACAGTTTTACCATTTCATCACCTAAAGGTGATACCGGGGGTGCCTAAAAATGACAAATTGTCAAAATTATACCGAAGCTCGAAAACAAAGAGTGTCATGTCAGCTTTGATTTTTCACAAAAAAAGTGGAACGGTATTATGAAAACCGCAACCTTCTCTCTCTAATCGCAATCGAGGTACCCCACAAAAGCAACAAACGAAATCCGGACACACTGTACATGCGGTAGTTAGATAATACCTATATGAGATAGGTACCTAAAGGATTCCTAAAGGTGTAAACATCTTCAAATGTAAACTATCAATTATTTGCTAATTACGTTTACAAATGAAAATCGTTTGGGCGGTTCCCTAAAATAAAGCTTGAGGACTTGCATCACTTATCCATAACAATAAATCTGTCAATGGCTCTTCCGGTGACCTACTAGATCACCAGATATAAAAGTAAACGGCCATGTTGTGTATGCAATCAGAAAACACGATTTTACTCCCACTTCACCGTGCTGAGTGGTATCGGAGGTCTAGCGGAAGCCATGTTGCGATTACAGATCGTCATCGCTTATTTAACAATATACGGGAAAGCAACAAGCGGCTAATAAACACAAACAAATCCCCTCGGTTCGGTCTTGTTGATTATGCTGTGCCTCAAGTATCTCTGGACCTGGACAGGCTCGTTTTCTGTCGACGTAATATTTACGTTTCTGTTGGACGATGGCGCCCTCTCATATCAATGCCCAATATTAAAAAGCATCTATCTTTGGTTAACAGTTTTAGGTTCACTTATTCTCCCACTATAGTAAACAGCCTTTAGGTTTTCGGTCAGGTATGCATATTACGGTAAAAGTGCACACAAACTGTAAATAAGCAAAAGCCAATAATTCAGATTATCCATTTTATTGATAAAATTGAACAGATGAATTGTTTTATCAGTTTCCAACTTTATGCTTCTATTTTGTCCGTACGGGCTTATGTTAGGAAACTGCTGGTCCGATTCTGATGCAGTTTTCACTATTAAGTAGGTAGAGTTTTTACAAGGAAATTTAAAGGAATCAAGTGTTTTTTTCTTCAATCAAAATCAGCTAAGTACAGTAAATACGGATAAGTACACCTGAAGAACCCAAATCACCACAACACATTTTTAAAGACCTTACGATCGTTTCACTAACAAAGTTAGCGTCATCAGAGGATGACAAATTCTAAGTTTGTTAGTGAAGCGATCGTCAGGTCTTTAAAAAATGTGTTGTCGTGATTTGGGTTCTCCAAGTGAACTTATCAGTCCTCATCACAGGTTCCAACCTTCACTTAGTAAATACAGGACGAGTAAATAGTATTGCACCAAGCAGAATTATGTCAAAACGGATTATCATTTCAATATGACATATGGTGGACCTGTTAATAGAGACGCACCTTTTGACATGGTACTCATTTATTTGTTTTGTGCATTTTGACATTTTTCTATGTGGGCGGCAACGTAAAACCACCTTGCATATTTTCCAAACGGCAGCCATGGCAGACAGAGTCATGGTAGCCACGACAAAGCGACATCGCTTTTAGAATTTGATGATGATTATTTTTAAGTTAGGCGTAGTATTGATTTTTTTAACGGTAACGTGGGTTGAATTGGTTATCAGTTGCTTTAGGAATACAGTAGCGTGCATAATAAAGTTGTTTATTATAAAATAATGGGAAAAATTATCGACAAATTCACAATGTCGAGTCGAATAAAGAGATAAGTAAGTAATACTGTAAACTTTTGTAGCCTAAACATAATCTAAAAAAAATAAGCTAATAAATAAAGTGATGATCGTAATTAATGAAACACATTCAATATAAAAATACAACAGCGGAAGGCAACGTAAAACGACCGCATTGCATCTTTCTCAAACGACAATTATGGCAGAAGAGACATGGCTGCAACGACACCACCTTTAGACTGCGATGATTACGTTTCAGTCAGCCGTAGTATTAATTTTTTTAACGGTAGCGTGGGTATCACATGCTCTAGGAATACAGTGGCGTGCATAAAGTTGTTTATTATAAAATACTGGGAAACAGGTAAATTACCGAAAACTTTACAATGCCAAGTTGAAGAAAGAGAAATGTAATACTGTAAATTTTTTTTTGTATCTTAAAGGTAATCTAAAAAAGCGGGCTGATAAATAAACTGATGATTCTAACTAATGAAACACATTTTATATAAAAATACAATTACAACGTGTAATCAATCATAAATATATACAATAAATGTTTAAACTTTCGTCCATTCACTTATTTGCCATAAGAAGTCTGTTATTAAAAGCACCCAATTAATGCTACAAGTGTTCTACAGGAATGTGAGCAATCACATTTCGTATTCAATTTTGCAAATGTTGTAGGCGTAGAAACATCACAACACAATGACCCCCGAAGAAAAACTACAATGAGGTAAAGTCCGAAGATCGAGGTGGCTATTCAATCGGGCCTCTTCGTCTAATACATCACCTCTAAATAATCCCGCACTTGTCCAAAAGGAGATGGAGCACCGTTTTGCTAGAACTAGTTACATATCAGGATGTACAGTTTGTTGGTTTGCTATGTTGGGCTTAACTCTTTAATTCTTGGTACAATTCAATGTTGTGATAACTAAGTATTCAACACATGTTAACGTTAACGTTCCGTGTAGGATAGATCGACAAACGACGTTCCTATCAAATTTTCTATACCAAACGATACTCATCTGTGTACCTGAAGTTATAAAGTTTTCACGGGTTTCGACTTTTTAGGTTATAAATTCCTTGGATTGTACCTACGTTAAAGTCGTCATCCAACAATTATATATTAAATGTGATTTGTAAGAACCTTTCCAACACTTTTCTCGCCGAATGATAATAATATGTAGCAAGATGTCTAACAGATGTTTGTGGTGGAATCTGAAGAAAGCAAACTAAATTTAGAAATTACAGCGGGTCTGAATTTTTTATAAGGGATGGCTGGTTTTCATTGTCTACTTCAAAGATATGAAACAAAGTTGACTAAAGAATTGACAACCAAATCTACAAAATAACGCAAACAGTTTTTTCTTGGTGGGCTACTTTTGCTTACTTTCCAAAAAATATGTATAACTTTGTTTCTGTAAATGAAACATTCTGTATATCTTTCAGCGAATCACAATTCTTTCTGCAGCTTTTAGCGAATTTTCATTAAGAAAAATTCGCTAATAGAGAGGTCACGATGAAAAGCTTTTGAAAACGTTTCTTCGTATGTGCGCGAATTTGGGTCCCTAGAACCCAAAACCAAGGTTCGTTAAATTTTTTTTGTATATATAGATATATATATATATATATATATATATATATATATATATATATATATATATATATATATATATATATATATATATGTATGTATGTATCCGAGCGATAACTCAAAAAATACTAAACTGATTTCAAACAAACTTGGCAAAATCTTGAACCGAGGTCGAGTTCGTTAATCAGCCTTTATGCTCAAGTTTTCGGGGAAAACTTTTTGAAAACGCTATATTTTTGTGAGTATCAGATTAACTGGAATGAGACTTTACATGTGGCGAGAAATAGTGGAAATAAACCTATGCTGTGAATTTTAAGTAATTTGGTACACAATATTTAAAGTTTTTTCCAAATTAAAAATAAAATCCCAAAGACATGCGTTGAGACGACTTAGTGGTTAAAGTTCAATGCCTGACCAGTGAAATAAATAGACACTGGAACGGCCGCTCGCTTTAGGCATAACGTGGCACTCGCAGAATGTATGCAACCCGCGCGCTGGGGGTATTTCTGTCTCGTTCTAACTCATTACAGCGTGCAGCTAAATTTGATCTAGGCAGCAGTTTTTCTTTTATATTTTCTTAACAATACGATTTGTATAACTTACCTTTTTTTAGAACTTTGTCAGACATTAAAAAAGACATAATAAAAAGGAATAAAATGTAGGAATTAAAAACTAATAGAAATAAACGCGTGGAAATAATATTAAATGTGGTTGTACAGTTTCAACTTGTATTGCTAAAATTAGTTACATTTTATTATTATTCATTGCTAAAATGAGTTACATTTTATTATTATTTATCGAATCCAATAAGTTATACACGTTGCAAAAAAATATGAAAACTTGTATGTACATACAGTGCGGCACAAACGTCTGGAACTATTGAAATAAAATTCCAACAGAGAATTTTTCAGAAAAATCCTCGAACAGTCAACTTTGGTTTTCAAAAAGGCATCTTTTTTTAATATTTTCGTTTTTCGGTTGCCTTTTGTTTTTCAGTTATGACGTCATCGGTTATCTTTTTAAATGGGACCCCCATAAATTTTTTTTACGGATTTTTATACAACACATGCTCAATTCAAAAAATGTATAATTGTAATAATTTATTCCTTCAATTTCCCCCTAAAAAAACAAAACAGAAAATAAAAAAATGTTATTATCCTGTATTGTGGTTCACGTGATGAAATGTCAAAGCCGATTTTTATGTTATTAGATAAGATATGTACTTCCACACAATTATTGCCCATATTTTTTTCATATTCCAAAAAATAAAAAATATCCATTATGTTGCATTATTAATTCCGCGCATATTCAATTTTTCGAAGAATTTTTTTTTGAGACATGATTACAATTTCACATTTTTGAATTCAGCATGTTATACTCTACAAAAATCCGTAAAAAATTATGAGGGTTCCATTTAAAAAACCATCCGATGACGCCATAACTGAAAAACAAAAGGCAACCGAAAAACGAAATTAAAAAAACATTACTTTTTGAAAACCAAAGTTGATCTGTTCGAGGATTTTTCTAAAAAATTCTCTGTTGGAATTTTATTTCAATAGATCCAGACTTTTGCAACTCACTGTATATTAAATGGCATTAAAAAATTCTACCTACTGGTTATTTAATAAAATTAATTTGTTGAGTTTTTGTCAAATACCCTGCTTGTGACCATGCAAATTCTCATTTATAAGTCTAGCCTGTTGGGGCATGCCACATTTTAGATATATATTCACAATTCCCTTAATCAATTGCAATTCATGCAAATCTTCAGAGATAAACTCTTTACAAATAGGATGAGGAGGTTGGAATGAATTTATTTGGGCTGAAAAGTGGTGCAGAGCTGCATTTTGCAAACTGGAAACTTCGCTTTGTAAATTTTTACAACCGTAAGCAACACAATAATTAACCATTTTAAAATGTTAGTAGATATATAGGTACCTAATGAACAAACTCAAACACCCAAACACATATCACAGATATCCACAAAGAAGATATTATTCAAATAAGTACTTATAAAAAGAGAGAACTAGTATATCTAAAACACTTTACAGTTTTAAAATATGGAAAGAAATTCGCAATTGTGTCTACAAAACTGCTCACTGCACGAGAAAAACCCAATTGTTGCTAGTAAGTTCAATCATTTATGAATCAACAGACAGGTAGACAAGTTATACAGGTTAAAGCTTGCACGTTGTCGCTGCCGTGCTATTCAAAGCATGCGCCAGACAAGGACGCAAATACCCCCACAGCTGCTTCGGCAACTCCCTGCGCCTGCCACGCGTTTATGCATTCGGGAGATGCGTAGAGTCCGTTCCAGTGTATCTTTATTTCACTGTGCCTGACAGACAGAGTAGTTAACTGCCACGCGTAGATTGATTTATACAACAGGTATAAACCCTATATCAACGGTAACGAAATTAAAGATATACCAGGCATAAAACAAATTACCCGAACCAACAATCGCGAAATCTCGGCCGCAATTATGGAAAATGACAGACGTCATGAAATTAAACATTTGCCAAGTGATTGTTATTTAACTGGGGGATTCAATCAATTATTAAAAGACACTATATTTGCAACTTTATGAACGACCTCAAATACAGTTTTAGCGCAGCATAGATATATTATACTGTCGCATAATATAGTAGAAATATAAACAAAATCAAGCCAAGTCTCTATAAAAATGATTCTAAAATAGTTTCTTTTATCTTTAAGCTTAAACATGAGACGTCATATAAGACCGAAACAGTCGTGGGATGTGTTTCAATGGTAATGCTACTAATGATGTAATTAATTGTTACGTATACTTTGAATATAATATCTCGGGCATTAAGCCGATCTAATGTATCATGTAAACAAAATGGTAGTTGACGTATGCCTAGATGGCTGAGAGGCGTCGCGCTTGCCTCATAGGCAAGGTTACGCGATCGAATCCAGGTCGATGAATGTATGTTTTTTTATGTTTTATTTTGACATTTGGAGGAACAATAGTGCACAGATTTCATACATTTTGAACAATATCTAATTTTTTTTCGCCTAAATAAGTTTGTCACCTTTGAGTTTGAAATTATAATTTTGTTATTGTTGATATTGAAAAAACCGGTTTGATTAGGTTGACTAAAACGAAATCATACTGGCGATTAAAAAGGAAAAATAACGGCGACGTTTATAATTTGGTAGATATTTTACTTTTCTAAATATGAATTAAGTTTCCTTCTGGAAATCTTCTGTATAACTTTAATGAAATTTGTATTACAAGTTTCTTTTAAAGAGACTTACACTATCTACAGATAAAGCAAAATTTTGTTCCCTAGCTTCATAGAAAATTGAGTTTTGGCCATTTTTCTCAAAAGGAGTTGGAATGCAAGATTTTTTGATAATAGAGATATATCGATGGTAACACTTTCGAAAGAATTCTTCAAATGTGCGCGTACTAGAACCTCTAGAATCGATCTTCAAGGTCTGTGTAAGTTTAAAGTATTAACTTTACTAATATGCCGTATAACAATAGTATACAATTCTTATCAAAATTCGCTACTGTAACGCACTTGTTGCCTCCCGAATTTTGTTCTTTCTGTTGGGCACTTCTCTCCTCTTTTACGTTTATAAAATTTTGAGACTTATTTATCTAGCTTGTAATGACGCGAACTCAATATAAGTTGCCAATTAAAAAATGTTTTTTTAATGAACTGATGTTGTAAGCACTTTACTTTGATAACGGCTGACATACATTTTCAAAAATATTTTAAACAAACTTTTAAAATCAACACTTTGAAAGGATACAGGTCCCAATTTTAAGAACTCTTGCTTTTTTTATTAGTTTTGCCTAATAGGCGGTCACCGTGGATAACCCCTGAAGTCGTGATCTCCCATTAGGAGAATTGTTTAACAAAATTCCCAAAAAGGGTGTACAATTGTAAGACACTGATTCAAACCAGTCTTTCGATTAGTATAATAATTTCTTAGGCTAGGATTTTACATTTTTTTACTTATAAATAATAATAATTATTAATAACAGTAATAATAATTCGCTTAAAAATATACAAATTGTAAAATGCATAAATCTACCACACGCACGCACGCACACGCATGCACGCACGCACTCACTCACTCAGGCACGCACTCACTCACGCACGCACATCTATGTTGAAAACGATATCTCCTAAATGCGTGAGGATTCTGTACTAACCATATATGCTCATTGTGACAATTATTGATACCATCTCCAGTGGCGTCTCCTGACCAAAATGTTCGGGTGTGCGGTAACGAGTTGCTGTTAGTGGTGGTTTTAAAAATTATTAACACTAAATGTACATATATATATATATATATATATATATATATATATATATATATATATATATATATATATATATATATATATATATAGTACCTATATGGGAATAATACGTAGATAAATAAATTAATTTCCCACTGCAACACTAACAAATTAAAAAGTCACTTAAAACTTTAAAACACGAAAAGAACATGGAATTATTATCAAGCTCTTCTCTTCACACAAATTTAAATAAACGTAGTTCAATGTTAATATGGTACTAAATAATAAAATGTGTAAAAAGCCTGGATGCAGCAAGTGCGTTATGGTAGTGAATTTTCATAGAAATGATCTGGCACAAAATATTTTATTATAACTTTTTTTCTTGTAACATAGAAATTAAAATTTTGGTGTATAGTTTACTTTTTATATCGTAAACCTACCTACCAAATTTGGTTATCTTATATTTTTTATTTTTTGAGATACAAATTTTTTTCGAATGAAAACTCAAAATTTTCCCGGAAAACCTCGTCCGATTTTACTGACTAACGAACTTATCCAAGCCATTTACAGAAGGAAGGTACATGCCAAATTTTATCAAAATCTGTCGATTGTATTTTGAGTTATAGGTGTGATACCTATGTGTGTGTGTGTATATATATATATATATATATATATATATATATATATATATATATATATATATATATATATATATATATATATATATATATATATAGTTTATTGTTATATAAATAGTACAAAGCATTTTACAAATAAGTCTAAACTTGTGGCTGCAAATGATGCAATTTTGACTAAATTTTAATCTAAATGTCAATTGTTCTAAAGTTCTGTCATCTGATTTCTAATCTCCAAAATTACCTCACCTCATTATGTACTATTACAATTTCTAGAAATATGGATGGTACTTGAAATCAATGTCATCATTTTAATCAAAAATTTCTATATTTTAAAACTTGACTTAAATTAAATTCTACATCTTTTTCAACAGAAACATTATATATATATATATATATATATATATATATATATATATATATATATATATATATATATATATATATATATATATATATATATATATATATATATAAATAAACATATAAAAATTGAAACTGACCCCGGTAATGGGTTCTAGGGGTCCTAGTTCGCGCTCATTTGCAAACAATTTTTCAAAATTCAACATCCGGGATCTCCCCGTTAGTGAATTTTTTCTACGAAAATTTACTAAAATGTATTATAGTCTGATTCTAGAATGTGGTCTCTACAAGCGCAGTCGTAATGTTTGTAAATAATGCTATCACAACGTTGGTTGGGCAGCGTTCCATTCATATGTCTTGAGCGGTATTTTTACCGCTCACTGCAGTGTTAAAATCAATGGTATTTTCCTCACTCTTTTAAACACATGGGTGAGGGACTGTATTGTATACCAATACAGCTCTATCGACTGAAGTTGTTCGGAAATAATAACGCACACCTAACCCGAATTTATTCCCCGTTGCTATTGACCTACTCATATTCTCTGAATGAAGACGTGGTACCTACTTCATTCCAAGTCACTATTAACCGACTATTTATGAAATCAAATAAGTAAATTAAATCGATTGTCATAAAATATGTAGTGTATTAAGACTAAGGGAAAAAGAAATAAAACATATTTAACTGTGCACATTTTAATTATATCACTAGGAGAAATCGCCACTGACCATCTCTAGTGAAAATAGATTCATCAGACCACAAAATGGAACAGATAAAAGTAGGATATTGCCCAGCTGTTCGAGAATCCATCGCGCAAATGCCAATCTTTGTACTTAATCTCCTGGTTATAAGTGATGAACACGTTGGTAATGGTAAGGATGCAACACATTTATTCTCCATTCAAAGTCTGCCAAACGAAGTTTTGAGAAACTTGCAGACGGGTGGAAATTTTCCTAGTACTAATACCTGGATCGTCAAGCACTGCATCAATTACTTCTTCCCTTGCAGCATTGTGTCGGTTATTGTATTGGCACCAGTATGACGGTTATTGATTCCACATTGTCGCAGTCTTTGGAATGCATCGGAAAAGACACGGCGGGATGGCAGACGTCTATTCGGAAATCTTCGATATTCCGGACTAGTTTCTAGAGCATATCCGTTGCAAAACTTGTAAACAAAAATGATGTCGGCATATTCTTCATTGTTGAACTACATTTTTGGCGAAATTTGTATCTTTTTGACACTGAAAATTGAGAATAATACTTAACTATGTGATAACTGTCAACGATAATAAATTAGTATTTTGTTTCGGAGCAATATCTACTATTCATTTTATGAACAAAAATGATGAAAGTTGATGACACTTCATACCTCAATATCTCTGGAACAAAGGCCTATCGGAAAAAATTTTATTCTTAATTTTTTGCTTAGAAATGAATTTAGAAGCCGAGTTTTAATTTTTCGCCTTCTGGTATAAATTACCCTGTATACAGTGTGTCCCCCAGATAGGTTAAACGACTCCTGGTGTCCCCCAGATAGGTTAAACGACTCCTGTAACAGCATAATTTTATTTTTGAAAAATCAAGTAGCCTTGGAGATTAAAAAAAAACCATTTTCCTCTGGAATGAAGTGCCTTTTATGTGACAAATATGAAAAAAAGTTATATAAAAAAGTGGTTTAGAATCAACATTTACGCCTATATGCCAAATTTCAAAATCATCGACCAACTATGATTCTTCATTTTTAAAATGTTTATTTCACAAATCAAAGAATTTTATTTTCAACAGTTCTTTTACTAGGAATTAAAAAAAATCACACTTAGATTATTACTACAAGTTACTGGCTTATCATTAATAAGTTATAATTAAATGAAAGTAAATTATAACCTCAGATTAAATGTCAGACTCTACCAAGCCTCCTCCTAAATTTGTGAATTTTCAGTACGGTTTCGCAATTCTCCAAAAACTGCTGCACGTGTTCTCTAGTAATTGATCACACTATGTGTGTTATACTGTTTTTAATATTTCACTATCATTCGGAATGTGTTCTTGGTAAACTATTTGTTTTATCCTTCCCCAAACAAAAAAAAAACATTATTGTAAGGTTTGGGGATCTAGCAGACCAAGATGTCATGCTTATTCTCCCAAACCGTATCTTACCAAACTAATTATTTAGCTAATCAGTAATCATTTTGTGGAATGGGCGGGGCAGCCGTCATGTTGAAAAAAAAAGCGACTGTCAAATTTAAAGGAAGTTAATAAATCTTTGCAGAATTTTAGGTAAGTTTGCTGATTCAATCTTTCTTCAATAAAGAAAGGTCTGATGATTGCTATCTCGTATGACATGGCACACTAAACATAAACTTTTTTTAAATACTGCCTTCTTGCTTTAACTAGGTAATGGATATTGCCTTCGCTCCAAAATCGACAGTTTTGGGAAGATCGACCACCATTTGTGGTAAAAATACTTTCGTTTTTCGTCTTGAAATGAATGCTTCCTGTTGTAAGAAATCTCTCGATTAAACGGGTATTTTTACTAAACAAAGCACTAACTATATTTATCGATCCCTCGCCGGATCCGTAACACTAAATCACATAAGCTTTTTGATCTAATGTTAACATTGTATTTAACGTTTAATAAAGTAGTGTTTGACTGTTAAGTTTGACAGACTGATATTTTTTTGATACAATTTTGTTTTTCCATGGCAGTCTTTGTTACAAATGAAATTCTTTGATAGCGATATATTAAAAAACAGAATAACACACGCAGTTCGATCAATTATTAGAGAATACGTACAGAATTCCGAGACTGTATTGGAAAATGCGTAAATTTAGGAGGTGCTCAGTAGAGCCTGACATTTAATCTGAGGTTTTCACTTACTTTCATTTAATTATAACTGATTACTGTTTAGCCAGTAACTTGTGTAAGGAATGTATTTTCTAGCCCTGTTCACAACGTCATTTTAATATTATCGTCCCATTAAAGTTAAAGTGTGTAGTTGAGCGATGGACGTTTAAAGTTGTTTACTCGATAGGATTTGGAAGACGCAATGTACATCTCTTAGATTCAAGGGCATCACACTATTCATACTGTATTTATTTAAAAACTTGACGACTGGTTCGAAGAAACGCTCTCGGTGACTTACTTAACATCTAGCTTACCATACAGAACTTATTGGCATTGTGTCGTTAAACGTGCTGGGTGCAGTAGAAGTTTAGTGTTGTGTTCATTGTTTTCTGGAATTAGGGGTGAGTTTCTCACAGAACACAGATTGTTTATTTATTGTACATGTTATTATGTTTAATTATACATTAGAGAATAATTTCAATAAGTATGTTTAGTAATATGGCTTAAGTAATCATTTAAGAATTAGCTTATATGAAAATAAATTGTAGCTGAGATTTAAATTCACTTTGTTATTTATACGAGGTTAAGTCAATATTAATAAATTAAGTAATCGTTCAGTATGTCAGTTTGCAGAAAGTAAGTAAAGTCTGTTTGAAAGTAAATTAATGATAGTTTAAAAGGTGTGTGGGACACCTTCGTTGTTTGCTCACCCAGTAGGGCGTCATACTGGTAGAGGCGTTCGGCCTTCGGGCCCGGGTTACGTAACCGCAACACACAGTTTTAGTGGCATCGGCATATTTTGGTAGGGGTACAGCTGACCTCGCTCTAGGTGTCCATTGCACCTACTCTTGTCGATGCGTGGATATTGGAGAGGACACAACGTAGTGAGTTCACCGTTGCGTCCATTGCACTTCTCAGTATTCACAGTGGGAACCGTTGTTGCATTTTAGAGCTGATCTGGTAGTTTGTCCGAGACATCGGGGTTGAGTTCACCCCCTGGTCTCATTGCACGTGTCAGTCTCAGTGTAGGAGTTCATGTACTTGGGAAAGGGTCTACCCTGGCGAGTACACCTTTGTGTCCATTGCACTTCTCGGCTGAAGCGAGCGCTCTAGGCAAGGCATTGAACTCCGCCTCATTCCACACCTGAAGTTGGCACGGACCTAGTGTCGGGTACAGCACCCAGTTCAACACAGGTTAAACCATCGTTTGAGTAATTAAACACACAAATTACACTATCGTTTGAGTAATTAAACACACAAGTTAAACTATCGTTTGAGTAAGTAAACATACACGTTAAACTATTGTTTGAGTAACTATTGTCTGAGTAATTATTGTTTGAGAAACTATTGTTGGAGCATTTACTGACATTGTTGAGAAGCAGTTCTGAGGCACCGATGTGCTCTGTTCAGAGTTTATAATGTGGCACAGTGTATCCTTGAGTAGAACTGCTATTAATGTTGAAGTTGCTCAGTGGAACATTATGTGGAAACTGTTCTTAATGTTAGCTTGCTCAGTGGAGCTTGGAGTGTAAATAGTCATTGATGTTGAGTGGCTCAGTGAAGCGCGTAATTGATAAATGTTGATAAACTAATAATTGAATGCCCCTCGTATATATTAGGTTGTGCTTTAGATGAATGATGGTGTGTTCAGGTATATTTTTAATTACAGGTTGGTCATGTTGTTACCAGACACATTTGGCACGCGCTCGCCCGACTCATTACGTCCGTACCCTAAGGCTTCGCCAGCATTCTGATAGGTAATAAACCTTTAGCATGATTCCCCTTAAGTAGATATCACAACTGCTAAGTAATATATCGACTGGTGATTGATTATTGAGCTGATTAATTATATTATGTGACCGTTACTGGATTGTTATTATTATGATAGGTTACTTCTATTGTTTACTAAGAGGGTTGCAACCTTATGTCATCGAAGGGTTGCGTTCAATATATTTAAAAAGACGACCCGTTACACTTGTAATAATAATAATCTTAGTGTACATTTTTTTATTCATAATAAAATAAGTTAAACAAACATTCTTAAACTGAAAAATCATAGTTGGCCGATGATTTTGAAATTTTGTATAGAGGCCTAAATGTTGATTCTAAACCACTTGTTTAAACAACTTTTTGTCGTATTTGCCATATAAAAGTAACTGAACTTCACAGAAAAATAGGTTTTCTAAGAATTTCCAAGGCATACTTGATTTTTCGAAACTAAAATTATAGTAGAAATTAGTCTTTACTCAAACAGGACGGAAGCCCAAAAAATGAAAATTCAAATCGAGAATTTTTTATCTTTTACAAGAGTCGTTTCACCTATCCGGGGACACACTGTATATATATATATATATATATATATATATATATATATATATATATATATATATATATATATATATATATATATATATATATATATATATATATATATATATATACATATATATATTCCGGGTTTAGGAAAGAAAGTGGTCAATGTTAAGGCGTAATTAGAAATTTCTCGAGTTCTTAAAGCAAAAAGTCGAAGCTCGAAACTTAATTACACGATATTATTTAGAATAAACCAATAGGATTACGTTTCGCAGTCTGTATGTATCTAGTTTTAGATTGAAACTTTTGTTCCCCGGTAACGGAGAAAATTAAATTTTAGGTTTTAGTAATATTTTTGAAAACAAAATAACTTAATAAATACAATTACAAAAGAAAATAGATCTTGGTAAGCAATGCAAGGCAGTTTTTAAATTCTACAAATTCTGTACGCACACACATGTATATACATCATACACTGTCAACGTTAACGTGTGTATTATATGGAACATTTTTTATTATCTGGTTTACGCAAATTTAGAGTTCATGAACCGTTTTTGCTTTGAAAATAATGAAAAACGATGTCGACGATTTTGGTAAAACATGGCGATCGTTTCACTAACCCAGTTAGCGTCATCAAAGATGAAATATTCTAAACGTTTGACAAGTACAATTGTTTTTATATTCTGTGCAGGTACTTGGCCTTACACGCTTAAGGGTGGTTCAAACAAACAAACTTTCACTGCTGTTTACGGGAAAGTCCCCCTATCTGAATTCCGTTATCTTCATTCCCAGGTTTTTGTCGGCATCACTTGTAAAGTGGTCGAGCAATAAACTGTACATACGCGGAGATGCTGGATTCATACAACTTATTATTGCTACATTATCTTCTGACAGATTATTTTATTTATTTTATATTCATAACAAATTACTATCGTCAAAGTTACATTTCACACATTTACTACAAATAATAACAGCGAATAATAAATTACAATTCTAACACCACTTCTCAATTCATATTCTCTTTTTCATTCCTATCACTTTTCAATGGAAAATAATAGACTGCAATTCTAACAAAAAAACACGTGGTGAAGTGAGTTTTATATAAAAAATACTCTAACTCACCCTGAGTTTTGCGGTTTCCCGAAGGGAACTTGATTGGCAAATATGGTGGTTTGCCTTCAGAGGGCATTCGACAGCACACTGTATTCGACGTTGCTTAACTTCGGTAATCGGGCTTTATACTGGTTCGTCAATGAAGCCGAAAAATTTAAAAGTTTTGTTATTCATTTGACATTTATGTGAGGGCGCTGAACTTAATGATAAATTGTCAGTCATTTAATGGCATCTAGTAAACATAAAACAGTGGTCAGGTCAGGTCAAAAAACATTGATAGAGTTCATCAGTCAACCGTCGAATATTAAATAAGGACTTAAGTTTTCACCACTATAAAATTCAAATTGTTCACGAATGAAAAGATGGCTGATTTGGTTACGCGCATGAATTTTTGTCAAGAAATGTAGCAGCATTTAAATGGTGATGAAAACTTAATCCACCATAACATGTTTGTCAAAAGAAGCCCATTTTCACTTGAACGGTAACGTAAATAAGCCGCTATTAAAGCGCTGAAACCACACTTCAATTACATGAGAAACCGTTGCATAGTCCAAAGGTCACACTATCGTCTACACTGTCATCATCTGGCATTATTTGACCATTATTTTTTCACGACGATCAGGGAAAGCCTAAAACCGTTACTGAAGTTCCTTACACAAGTATAATGACAATATTTTTGAGGCAAGCATTGGTTCGATTTCCACACATTAAGTGGTTCCAGCAAGACAGTGCCACAACTCATACTGCTCGTGAGTCTTTTACTGCTTTAAGGGAATTCTTTCCAAACCATATTATATCCAAAAGTGTGTAGTGTTTGGCCGGCTGGATCTCCTGATTTGTCCGCATGAGACTTTTTCCTTTGGGGTTTGCTCAAGAGCAACCGCAAACGCTACCGGAACGAAAACTAAAAATTCAAGAAGTTATTACAGCGGAAATGTTACGTCTAGTAATGGAAACTTTACAAATAAGACTACAAGAGTGCGTAGATCGTAATGGTGCCCACATGTCAATCTTTTTTTGTTAATATAAAATGGCATGTCTAATTTAACAGAAGCAGTAAAAACATTAATGTTAAGACAAAAACTTATGTGGATAATAGGAGATTCAAATTTACCCGCTTCGCTGACGAATAAGTATTCTTATTAGTGCCCGCTACAGATTCAGAAAATCCACAATGCTATAAGGATGTTGTACTTAATAGAAGGTTCTACGTTATTTTACACGTGAATTAACTGCTTTAAAAACAAATTTCTATCAGATATCGATTATCAGTTATATCCTTATCGTGGGATCGCTTTTGAAACATGTAGGCGGATAAAAGGGTATATTTTAGGTACAACTAAACATAATTAATTTACAATTTTACCAATAAAATTAACTATTATAAACTTGAACGATTCTTGTAGCAGCTAAACTGAAAATAATACCTTTAGCAGGTCTGTTTACCTCTCACCCGCAAAACGAATTAGTCAAGTAGGTATTCGTTGTCTCTCAATACTGCAAGTGGAATTATTAAGGCTAGTGACGTCGCGAAGTTCGTCATCAACTCTGACGTCACATAAAGCACGTTGCCTACCCACACACTGTTGTAGCTGAGTTAAAAAGGTGAACGTCGTCGCAGCTCACAAGTGTTTCTCAACTTATTATCCGCTTTTGATAGAGGACGGGTAAATCCTGAATCGTAGGTATTTCTATAAATATTGTTCTCGTCGTTGAGACTTATTTCTCATCTAATTTAATATTATTAGATGAAAGATGCGCCTATTTAAACACTTTTATTCATGCCGAAAGCACTGGAAGGTTTAAAAGCGTAAACTTTTCTTCGTTAGAAAACATATTCACTAGAAACAGTTACTAATGATTACACAATAAATTAAACAAGAAACTAATGTGTCAAAATTAATGTTCCTGCCAATCCAAATACGGATATTGTCACAGCAATTTTTTTTTCAAAGCATACTTTTGTCTTTTTAATTTAAGTTTATTTGTTTTGTGTTTATTCCATTAAATTATTGCCTCAATTCATCCATTGGATTATTATTAAACGCCTAAATGACATAAAGTGTTAATTGATATAGCTAGTTGTTTCGTACTTAAGTTTAAAAGCTATGTACAGGTCCGTAATAGGAATTTTCTTGATTAAGGTCGAAAAAAAAACTAAAATGGTACTAACCCACAAAGTGTGACACATCGCCGAATTTAGAATAAAAAAGGCGTTCAGAATATGATATCAGAAAACGGGGACTGTATTTTAAAAAAGTTGATGGTCCCGCAAAGCCGAAAGGTCTAATTCAAAAATTAGCAATGCTACGTTAAAGAAAATGTAAAGTTGCTGTTGAGAAGTGTCATCGGTAGTGGTGTAGGTCCACCATTAAGGCCAGAAAAATATGTAGAATCAAAAAATCCAAATTTTTCAAAATATCTCAAAAACCAAAAAAAATTGGGAGATGCCTGACCGCCATTTTGTTGGGCTTTTGAGTGCGCAACTTTTTTCCATATAACCAAGTCTGTATCTGCTACCCTTTTGGATATCCCCATAGTGGCCTTCCTTATCTTGGACACACTGTACATCAGGGTACAACTTGGGTACAATATGAATATGGCAATGCATATTAGAAACGCCGCTTAGAATATAGAAGAGATGGCTGCAGCAATGAGCCGGCTAATGCCAAACATCGATGGTCCTAAAGCAGGCAAGAGGTTAACTCTATACAATGTCTCTATCATCCTTTTTGGAGCACCTCTACGAAATAAATGGGCTGCAAACCAGTTTACAGGGCAGTTTTAGGAAGAAGGTGGGGAAGTTGCAATAATCATATCGGCGAAGGCAATACAGCCTATAGTAGAAGAACGGTCATATAAAAATAATCTAATAAAAGAGAACTGAGAGAAATGGTACGCCAACATACGATGGTGAGGTGGCAAGAAGAGTGGGCTTCAGAAACAAGGACATCGCTGTGAACCAAACACCTAATGTCTAATATAAATCCCTCGACAACGAGGAAGCATGGGAAAATAGGATATTATTTCCAATTACTAATTTCAATCGGAACATTTGAGCTTCAAGCTTACCTGCAACGAATTAGATTTGTCAATAGTGAAGGCTGTGTCAACTGAGGGAAACCCGACAATCTAGATCTCACTGTTTAAGGTTCAATAAATGGAACACGATAAGAGAGATGCAATTGCTCAGATTGGAGAAGAACCAATCAAAATATAATAAAGCATATACTGAACAGCGAAAATAAGTGGACACTGATTGAAAAGATCATGACAAATATATTGAAAAGCAAAGACGCGAAGAAAGGGGTAGTTAGATTTCAGAAAAGAGGAGAAACAGCACAACAACGAAAAAAGCCTAAAGGCCTAAAATAATACCGAAAAGTTGTTCCATTCCTACTCTGCATTATATGAAGTGGTTTTAGTCGGTGGGAGTTAGGCATACCCCAAAGTCTAAAACGATGGAGACCTCTTTCCCCGCAAAAAACATTGATAATGCTTGCACCTGGTGTCGATGCAAACGTGCTGGGGCCTGTGGAATTCTTTCTGGTGCGTGGGTAGCATGGCTCGGCGTAATTTGTAACCGCTAACAACTCGGTTGAGATTATTAGGGTGTCTCTCTAGAAATACAGACACCGGCGCCATACGAATAAGATACCAATTGGCCCACTACACACGTAAAAACTATATTAGTTTCCATGCTAATGATTACAGGTTTAAATAGGAGAAACAAGAATAATCAAAACAAAAAGGCTAGGACATTTTTTACTTTAACGTCGGCCTATTTCCGCGACTATGGCCAATCACCGACGCCAAGGAGCGGTTTCACCTCACTATCCTGGAAATTTTGCGGAACCCCTGTCTTTCTGTAAGGAGGGTAACGGTAACGTGCCCAATATCGCATGGACACGGGACCCACCGCTTTACGCCCCCTCGGAAGGGCAGAACGTGCAGACATTCAATTTGGTCAAATAAAATACCAGAACCTCGGTTAATGTTAATTTATTACAATTTGTACTGAAAAAGTGAAAAGGAAACCCTGGGAATCGAACGCAGTACCCTTCGGTTCAGAGGCACACGTTCTTACTCCTGGACCACCGAGGCTCCTTAGGCTAGGACATTAAAGACATTTACGGTTACCGCAATTTGAAAAGTCTGCGTTAGCTGAGCATGGTATTTCGGAAAACCATAGTGCGTTATTTGACAAAACGAGGAGCAAAGAGGGTAAACTAATATCACCAGCATCCAGGAAGGAGGCTTGAAATACAGAGACATTCTAACAATCTCAACTGAGATGGCGGCTTCAAGTTAAGTCAAACCTGCGTAACCGTACTTAGCAACAAAAAAATCCACATGTCCTAGACACATGACACCATACTCAACGGTGCAAGCATCAGTAATGGTTACGCAATCTACAATGACTAATACGCGTGCGCCATCCACGGCCACGGATTCATTAAGGGTGATTGTATCATTTCTAGGTATAAGAAAGGTTACCAGGACAATGTCTGCTCAGCTACCGAAGAAGCCAGCAGCTATGGTTGGCAAAACGTCTAATAACCCATCAAGTGAATCAGACCCCGAAGGAACAGCCCGGAAGCCATTTAGTAGTCAAATCAAATACTTATTTGAAAAAATTGGCTGAAGTAAACATAAAAAAGTCTGGACGCAGCAAGTGCATTATAGTAGCGAATTTTTGTAAGTTTTGTATAACATAACGTAACTTGCTTTCTCCTAAGAATCCTATTGGATCTGTTTCTACTTATTTATGTTAAATTTAGTGTGTGAGCGATGGACAATTTTCCAATGACATCCTTTTGGTTGCACAAACACACATATTAAATTTAGTAGCTGATTCTTGTACACAATTCACTCCAATAACGGCGAAGTCTACGTGTCGCCAAGATATCATGAACATTATATTTTGCCAGTATATGTGTCTGTACTTGGTTCTCAAATAACTGAAGAATATCTGTTATATTTTTTGCCGAAGGCGTGTATTTTGCAACCCAATTTTTCTACACAAAAACTATAATTTCCAAGATAGTTACAAAATTCACAAAAACAGATTTTGTATCAGAAGGTGCATTAGAAAAAAATGTTTAGTATCTGATTTTAAACAAGTACCTAACAAGACTTAGATACGGGTGTCAGCCGAGAACTTACACGATACATACTTCAGGAACCACTCAACGTTTTTTTCTGAAACTTTGCACATGTAACAAACAGAATGCGATTTATTTAAGCAAAATATTTTGACAGTTGTGCCACTTCCGGTTATATATATATATATATATATATATATATATATATATATATATATATATATATATATATATATATATATATATATATATATATATATATATATATAGTACTAATACCTTTCTGAGAGCGGTTAACTCACAGTAAAGCGAAACAGTTTGCACCTGTCATTTTTTCCATAAAATTATGGATATGTAGAAAACTGCAACATTTAGGCATATATATATATATATATATATATATATATATATATATATATATATATATATATATATATATATATATATATATATATATATATATATATATATATATGCCTATAAGTTGCAGTTTTCTAGATATCCATAATTTTATGGAAAAAATGACAGGTGCAAACTGTTTCGCTTTACTGTGAGTTAACTGCTCTCAGAAAGGTATTAGTAAGTTTTTAGACGCTACCTTGATTATTCAAAAGACAACCACAGTTACATTAATCAATCTAAGCTTCAACATCAAATTATCAATGATTTAACATGACAGAGATGAAACAATTTTGTTATATAAATAACTCAGCAAAGACAAGGTTAAGAAGTTATTGCGTCAATTTATACATATAATCAAACTAATAGTTATTATTTGGTTAGTCTTTACCAAAGGCTCATATTATTATTAAGACCCTCAGTACGAGACTCTGGCACTCGATAGATCTTTGTTGATGGGAACTTATTAAGGGAGACTCATGTTAAATAAAAATAGCAGAGGTTAAAACACAACCACAAGTTATTTATTCAACAATAATGGAATGTTTTGTTATGATATGCAGTGTTAAAATAACATATAAATCAACTGATCATTGGCAGGTAAAACACAAGAAGTGAGAAAATCTAATCGGTAAATAAAAATGAGCTTCTTAAAGATAATTGGTATCTTTTCATTTACTTATTCTGGCCAGATGTTTATGCATAGATTGTTAGAGTTGTCTGCCCTACTGCAATTTTAAATCCGAGCTTGTTGCTCCTTGACTAACTTCAAAATGCTAATAAAGATGGTGTATCTTTAAATTGAAATGCTGAAAGAAATATTACTATTTTTAATCTGAGGTTTAAAGAATTTATTAATGATCCAAACACAAACTTTAAAGGACAGCAACTTTAGGATGAGCGATAATTATCTTAGTAGTAGCAGTGGTGGGGAGGCTAACGCCAAGCAAGTAGGCCACAACGGGCCTTTTTTGCCAACCCCAGCAACCCAGCAACTATGCTCTACTCTTCCTTGGTTCCGTCGCCAAACCAACTCGACCTCGAAATGAAGGCCGTGACGGTCTTCAATTGGACGGTACTTACCTGATTCCTCTGCAGAGTCCTCGATCCGAACAATTCTGCTCGAAGACTCCCAAAAGCCTCGCATTCACACAGGTAGTGATAGGACGTTTCTTCATCCTCGCCGCATTCCTGGCAAATGGGATCCTTCTCTACGCCTCTTAATGTGAGGTGTCTTCTAAGGGCGCAGTGGCCTGTCAGCACCCCAAGAATGCGGCGAAGCGTAGGTCGACTCCTACCGAGTAGCTAGACAGCTTTGTCTCTGTCCGGCCCCTCCACGAAGTCCCTCGCTTGCCTACAGCCACCAACAGACCCCCAGTGCCTCTCTATTGCTTCCTCAGTCCACCTGTCTAAGGCGAGAGAGACCGTCTTCCTACTTATGCCTATCGCAGGCTCCGGGCCACAGAACGGCCGCCGGAGCCAAGCCTTGCGAGATTATTCGCTACCTCATTCCCCGAGGCGCCACAGTGTCCCGGAACCCACACCAGTTGCACCTCCTTTATCCTGGCTAGTCCTTTGAGGGCGTCAGCGTACTCCTGAACCAGTGTTGACCCGATTCTGGCGGCGCAGACTGCCCAGAGGAACGCCTGGCTATCCGAGCAAATGTACAACAGACAGGATAGCGTACACCTCTGTTTCGAATGCCGTGGTATATGCGCCAAGAGCATAATTCTCGTGCACCCCCAGGCCCTCGATGTATATTCCTGCCCCGGAGGATTGTTGATCCTCCTGTCGCGATTCGTCGGTGAAACAGACCAGGCCTGCGGGCTGGAATGCAACCTCATTTTCCCTCCACTGATCCCTACTGGGGATCCTGAGGATATATGGCATAGTCAACCTAATATCGTCCTCGGAATTCCGTACCTTGATGGCGGAAATCGGAATTTCCTTTTGCACTTCCTTGGCGACTCTTGCATGCCCTATTACTGCTCCCTCTCCGCACCAGTTTCCAGAGTCCCGCATTCTAAGATGCGACGCCATAGCCTCCCTTCTGATACAGATGGGAAGCGGTGGCAGCAGCAACAAGACCTCCAGCGGGGCTGAGGGTGTCGTCCTCATAGCTCCTGTGATACCCAGGATTGCCAGCCTGTGGAGTTTGGCCAGCTTCCTGCTGGTAGTTTGGTTCACACCACACCACCAGACCAACGCCCCATAGAGCATTCTCGACCTGACGATCGCAGTGTAAATCCAATGAATGATCCGAGGATTAAGTCCCCAGATCCTCCCTATCACTCGACGCAGCTGCCAGAGGGTCGCTACTAACTTCCTCACTACTCGTTCTATTTGCGACCCCCATGTTAGTTTGGAGTCCAGGACCACCCCCAGATATTTGACCTCCTGCTCTAAAGCTAAAGGTTTGTCAAACATCACAGGCGCCCTAAACCCCTCTACATTCCTCTTGGTGAATAGGATCATCTCCGTCTTCGCTGGGTTTACGGAGAGTCCCAGCTCACCACACCACCTTTCAATTATGCTACAGGCAGCTTGCATGCACTCTTAGACGACGCCGAGGGATATTTGTATTAAAAAAATGTGTCACAAATTGGGCAAATTTGTAATACATTATTACAATAAAAAAATTAGAATATTTCATTTAAATTAAGGTAATCCTAACAGCAACGTCACTATCTGATAAATATGAAAGAATTTGACTGTTTTAATTCTGAATTTTGCCAAGGCAAGATACCCACCGAATTTCATTAATAACTTTATAATTTTCGGAGAAAAATTTTTTTTCGAAAGAAAACTCAAAATTTAAATACCTCAATTTTCCATACACTTAGAAAGTTGAATTTTGGCACGTAGTAAGTCATCTCCAAAGGCAACATATCCATTAAATTTCATTAAAACAGCTTTGTAATTTTCGGAGAAAAGAATTTTTTTCGAAAGAAAACCGTGTCAGATTTTCCTGGCTAACGTAGAAATTAATTTGCCATTGGCTTACGAATATAACATTTCAGTATTTTCTATTTAACCTGACAATGAAGGATTAATATATTATTGATTTAAATAATAACTATAAAACATATTTAAAAACGTTTAACTTTGGATGTTACTGAGCAAGTTGTAGATTATTCTCAAACAATGTTTTTAACACAAAAAAGAAACATTTTACAACAATTTTGCCGCCCCTAAGATGAAACGTGGTTGCAACCAGCATCTACATTTTCCTCTAGACATTCCAGTGGCAGGGTGTTTGGCGTTCGGGAGGGAAAACACATCATTGATTTAACCGCGCTGACACATTGAAGGGTAATGTCCTGCTCCTGCTACAACCAGCAGACGGCTCTATCGACGTCAGAGCCCACTCACAAATTGCCAGTTGAAGCAAGGCTGTGCTAAACCAGCGGGTTACGGGGATCTTAAAAAATTAACACCACTCAAATTTGTATAATATGTGATTTAAAAGAAAAATTATGTTATTTATTACAACTTGCTTAACAATACTGATGCAACAACAACAAAAGGTGTTCTACTTCTTTTAAATGAGGTTTGCGAAATTGGGAATTCTTCGCTTAATAATACTATTGAACATTATCAAAAGTATTATTAATTAGGAAAATAAAGATATCCAGATAGTTATTAGGGGAATTCGTGAATTTAATTGGCAGGAGCAAAAAAAGGGGAGTATTCTTAGTAAGTATTGTCATTATACACCCTGATAACGACGTCCAGAATCACCCATTTAATCATTTAATAATAAACCATTATCCACTCCCTACCAGTAATACGTTAACTATTGTATTGTTGTATCACTTCTGTCAAACAATAACTGTTTAATGATTGTGAAAAATTTAAGTTGAAATTATAATCTAATTAAAAATGGTCTTATGTGGGTTTCTTAATGCAGCCATGTGAAAGAAATGGTACAGACATCTGTTCCAAAACATACTCAACAAGGTAGGTAGTTATTTATTATAAATGAGTACAGAACTTAACTAATAGCTAGTAGAAAACTAAAACACAAAAACAAATTAAAAAATTCTGGAACTTATAACAAATGCTCAAAATTACTCCAACTGACATGGAGGCATTTTGTTATTCGTCTCATAATGTTATGGTTCGTAGCCTTTCTGATTTGTCTCGAATTCAGTGAATTGAAGGCACCTAAAACTCTACCTACCATGTCTTCTTTTGTGGTGGCAGGTTCGTGGTAAACTTTATTTTTGATGTAGCCCCAGATGCATGCATCCAGAGGCGTTAGTCAGGGAAATGTGGTGGCCATCTATGTGGGCCGTTATTGGCTATCCACCTGTCCTCAAAATGTTGGTGCAAAAAATCATGTGCTAAATGTAAACTCTGGGGCGGTGCTCTTGTTCTTGATGATACCAGCTTGTCCTAGCTTCTTCTAAACTCAATGTGTTGAGAGAAACTAGAATCACTTCGTGCGAAATATCATTATAACTCACACCAATGAGATTTTCATCGTATATTTTAATCCCAAAAATCTTATCGTTCTTAATTGCACAAAACACATTGAATGGCCACCTGTCTTGGAAATAGTCGATCCTGGTAAAATCCTGTCAACATGGGGATTCTCATCTGACCAGAAGTGACTATTGTGGCGATTGTGCATGCCAGTTTTGGAGAACTTCGCCCCATCGCACCAAATAATTCTCGTGCAGAGATTCTCATCTTCTTGTGTTTTTAATAGGAACCACCCACATAACTCAACACGTCTAGGACGATCGTTTCGTTGCAAACCATGTATCGGGTGGTAAGAGAAGGGTCTCCAGTGATGCTTTTTCAAATTTTTGTGAATCGTTCTCGCTGACAAGCGTAATTCTTTTTCGCAATCCCTGATGGATGCCTTGGGATCAGCAACAAAAAATGCCAACACGTTCACTTCATTTATCTCATTATCGACGAGTGGCTTACGCTTCTGTACTTTTGGGCAAAAGCTTCCATGCTGTGAACAATTTTGCAACAACCTCTTTATTATGTCGTTGCAGGGTTTCGGTTTATTCGGGTACTTTTCTGCAAATGCACGACATGTTCGGCCCGCAATTCGTTGGCACTCACCATAAATAATTAGAAGCTCCAAAAAAACGTCGTTTGTGTACTGCAAACTTGCCATTTTTGCACCGCGTTGACTGATAGTATCTCGATTTTTATCACAATAAGCTTCGTTTGACGCTATTTTGACATGTAGACGTCAAGAAGCATATTATGAAGTTCCAACGCCTGCTTTAAATCTATTGTGACAATTTGAATTAACTGAATCCAATAAAATTGAAATATTCGGGAAACGGTGGAATTTGGGTATAGGGAATGCTAATACACGTTGAAAGGGAAACCGGATGCGAACCGAAATAGCTCATAAAATGTAGGGTGTTCAATTTTAAATGAACCACTAATTTTTATTTGAATTTCACCAATGAGTGGGGGGCCTTTAGTATATTTAACCTGAGGCTCGGAACGAGAGTATGCGCGTGCGGAGACGGCTAGCAGGAAATAGCAAGACATGTGCTGGAAGACTGCCAGATGGAAAATCGCATAATGGCAGGAGAAATCTTCACGAGAAATAGAATGGGATTGAAGGTTCCTACCCGTTTAAAGTGAAAAAGTGTACCAAGTACGAGGAAACAAGAATTTCAGCAAATGGGCCACGAAAATCAAGAAGAGGAAAAGCAAGTAGCAAACGGGACAAAACGGGAGGAAAAGGAGGTCGCCGAACAGGTAGATAAAGTAGGTCGTGGTAGAGGAGAAAGTACGTTAGAAAACTGTTCCAAGGATAAACTCAGACACCATTGTACATGAAAGCAAGACTCACATAATATGCTACACTGCAGTTTGTCACTGTATCTATTGCATTCTTTCGAACACATATGACACAACCGCACTGACATCGCTGCAGTTACAAAGGTTGTGTCCCATTCAATAAGTTTATCAGGCCATGTGTGTTACGGTAATGAATTATATATTAATACGTAAGAAAGAAATACTGACGCAGCAAGTGTCTTATGGTGACGACTAAGATAGCAATACGTACCATGAAAGAATACTGACGCAGCAAGTACGTTATGGTAACGAATAATGTATCATGTGTATGCGCGTGTACACATACCCACGCACGCACGCGCACACACACGCATCGCGCGCGCGCACCCACAAACACGCGCGCGCGCAGGCATATTTTTTTCTTTTCAATTTGTCAAAACGGGAACGTAAACTACCTAACGTGTGTACATATTTTTACCATAACACTTACATGAAAACTAAATGTATTTCAAGTGCTACGTTATTGTATATACCATATTTGTTACCATAACACACTTACTGTGTTAATGTTTTTTATGAAGGAGAACAATGAAGTAACCATAAAACAGTACACAATATTTATGTATATTACTATATATAATTCACTTTCATATAATCATAATACGTACCTATTATAATACCTTGTTGGGTCAATAAAGAGAACTGAAATGGAAACACCTCATAAACTCGAACACAGAAAATAGTCTGCGCAAGAATCTGGCCGGCAGAGGGCAAAATCGTAGTATTACCGAGGTTAGTTTCAATGTTTATATATATATATATATATATATATATATATATATATATATATATATATATATATATATATATATATATATATATATATATAATTTTCGTAAGACAGCGTAGACCTTTTCTATGAAAATTCGATACCATAAATGCACTTACTGCGTCTAGAATTTTTTTGAAGCTTTTTGTAATCTAGACTTTGCTTATATATCAGATATGCGATGCTTACGTGGGTCCAAAGTATAACATCGCTTAAGAATTTGGAAAGCCCTGGCAATCTAAAAGAATGCATAGCTATTCTGTGTCAAAGTTAACTTTTTTACTTAGTAAACTTACGGGAGACGTGATGGACTTTACTAGAATACGAGAATGAACTAAAATATAACGGCTTTCTGTACATGTCTTTTTCCGTTTTTTCAAAATGTTTACTATATAAGCGTGAAATTATGGAAACCATATGCACTTTTGAAGATCGTGAATAGAAAAGAAAAGACAAACACATATTTATCACTACGAAAGTTGTTACATAGGCACGTGAAAATTGTTACCGTCGACTTTTCAGCTACCGTACCATTTTGCTAATTACCCAACATGCCTAAGAAAATTTTAATGGTCATTATATCTTTTTAATATTCAATAGTAAAGAAACTATCGAATTGAAAACTTGTTTGAAAATTCGCTTTTATTTTTGATACCGTAGAGTGTCTGACCCTTGCAGAATATTCTTTTACAGCAAACATTAGATGGTTTTGTTGGTTCACCGGTTGGTTAAAGGACTATCGACCTAATATGAATGCAATATAACGTCGATTTAAGATATATCACACATATTTCCCTTAACCACGATGTTATAGTTTCGATGCATAAGCGGAGGAAAAATCAATATTTTAACTGGTAGAGGTCACCTTCCGCATTCTTTTTCCTTGTCCTTGCGACTACGAAGCACACAAAGGATTTTGTTTTCGAAGCTTGAAACTATCACCTCTCGTTAGAGTAAAGCAAAAAAAAATGCTTTAAAGTTTTTAATTCTTCTGAGCAGATAATTGTTAATGTCAGCAAGTTCACGTTAGTGGTTTCCCTGTCAGAATTGTGTGTGCAGAACCTCATTTCCAATTTCTTGGTAAGCCATATTAATTTCTTGATTAAATAATATGATTTTAAAAGGGGGACTTTCTCTTTGGTAATTCAGAGATCCATGCTGCTGAATGAGCATTAACGGGTTCGAAGTAATTATTTAAAAGTACAGGCTCAAAACTTTCGTTTCCTATCTCCCTGGCTGCAGGAAAGTCGCTAGCATTCAGTAATCTCTTGGGGTACAGGCTCGAGTAGATACTCTGCCTGATCGTAGGGCAGCATTTAATAGCCTTCCGAAATAGAAGGCGATCTAGTGGGCCATTTCACTGCAATTTAATAGTGGTTGACGTCAAGGAAAACATGTGAGTTCTCTTTCATTTTAAATATTTGTAACTACACTCACGGCCAGAAACTATTTTGGAGCAAACAAGCCAGAAGATAGAACTTTTCAATTTATTTTTTCTTTGCAGCAATTTTCACTCAAATATATTTATTTCTCTTCATTTGCGATATATTATATGGCGTTGCTATGAAATTTTCATTTAATAATTAGAAAGTGATTTAGGAATCAGAAATTTTTACTATTTATATATATATATATATATATATATATATATATATATATATATATATATATATATATACATAACTGCTGTAAGCACCTATTATATATATATATATATATATATATATATATATATATATATATATATATATATATATATATATATCTGTGTGTGTGTGTATTGTGCCAATTTAAGCCTAAAAACCCGAGTGTATTTATTTAATATTTGTCCGCGATTGATATCTCGTCACAGATTTCAATTGAATCTAAATCTGGTCAATAGTGATGCTATAATCACCTCCCAAACCCGAACTTATTTGTACTTATCTCTCAGATTCATTATTTTTGTACGATAAAGAACACACTGTTTGGTTTGAAGGTGAAAAGGAAATTAAATACTTACGCAGATTTAGTCCTGTTCTGCCCAAAGTCCTGGATTTATGAGACCCTTCAGTCAAAACACCGGCACTACGTTACTTAGTTTGAAGAGATCTGGATAATAGATATAAATAATTTCCAGTTACCGCACCTTCAGAATTGAGAAAGGTTAAATGAGGAATTAATTATTCAATCAAAACAGATATTAAAAACACAAATATTGAAATTTATTGATATCAATTAATAATTGGAGTTATAAATTAGGACTCCTGGTAAATCAGATATATGTTGTACATTACAAAGAAGCAAAATAAATATTAAATGTAGAATTAAAGGTTTTTCTATTAAATCTACCAATGCTCTCAATTTTAATTTGTTATTTAATTTCTAGCTAACTGTTCTGTGTTGTTTTCTTAAGAGTTTGTGAGAAGCTCAGATATTGTAAAATTAAGTAATGGTCAACCATAATTTAAATGAAAGGTTATAAGCTATTTTTTTAATACTCTAAAACACATTTGAAGGTTTGAAAGGCTCGTGAGCAAAATGTTAATTAATCAATTATCATACCAGTAATCCTAATTTACATATTTGACAACATACAAAAAGAAAATACAAAATACATTTATATATAACGATCAATCTCACTAAGATTTTAATTTTGACTGACTTAAAATTTATGTTGCAATTTAATGAGAAATTTAATGAATGTAGAAAAGTTTATGTCTGTCTAAACTCTTAAAAATCACTCAAAAAGTTGAAAAGGACTCACATGTAGTGCGCTAGCACTTCCAAAGATTCACCAGCTAATCTAGACCTTCACCTGAGGCCCCACATGTGTTGATTCCCCAAGACAGGAGTCAGTGACTGGTAGAAAAAGCTTGTAGAGTTGAGACAGGAAGAAAGTGTACGTGCAATGTACATTCAAGAGGTTAGGTAGGCAGTGGGTCGAATCTTGAACTTGAAAATACCTTGAAACTAGACGTAAACTTGAATCCGAACAGCAAAACTGTATTTTAACGGTCAACTCGGACATCAAAGGTATATTTGAACGGCATACGGAAAAATCGGACATAAAGGTAAACTTGAAACTGAGAACTGAAAGTAAAAACTTGAAACCGTTTACTTAAATCCTGCAATTGCAATAAAGAATTGCCGTTAACAACTTGTCGCTGCATTAAAATGTTTATTAAAGACTCACTGTTCAATCCAATTTTCTTTTAAACGGGATGTTACAATCACTAAACCAAACTCAAATTATTTGCAGCACTTGCACAGTAATTACACCAGGCATACATGCCCTGCGGAAGCTACGTTTTACTTACCTGCCCGATAGAAAACTCTCCGCGAACCTCACTGTGAAACACTGAACATGAGAGGTGGAGCAGTTCTTGCTCCAGTCGTGTCTGTTGGCCAACCGAGAGAGAGAGAGAGAGAGAGAGAGAGAGAGAGAGAGAGAGAGAGAGAGAGAGAGAGAGAGAGAGATACAGCTTTGTACGCGAGTTATGGTTGCACCACCCGGTATACTACACACACCAAGGCTACTGTCAGCACATATGGGTACGTTGCGCTACACCGGCTTTTCCGTCGACTCAGCGTCCGGTTGAAGTGCAGCGACATTACCGAGGGGAAATTGATCAGCAATTAATAGTCTATAAATATATGTCGAACATTAATATTCAACAGTTAGTCTTTGCCATCCAGCCTTAATGGTATTAGATTACTCATATGTATTTTATTGTAAATTTTATATTATTTAAATTTTAATATATATATCGTTGTACTGTAACTTCAAGTAAATAAATTTAACTTTATGAAGTTCAATTGAAGTACAACTCTAAGTGGCGCAGTCGGTAGGATGTGTTTAGTGCCCTTTTGACAAAATCGCAAAAGTCCGCACTTCGATTTTTATCGTTAAAAACTCAGAACCAGCTTCAAAGTCAACAAAGAACAGCATCGTCCAAGTTTATAAAAATAATTTAAGTAACTTTCAATTAAAAAAACAGTGAGTGCGCGAGCGATCATAAGAGAAAATAAGGTTTGATACGGAACTTCTGCCTACGAAGTTGTCTGCCTTATTCGCTGTATCTTATGATGCTGAAGCAAAGAAGAACAGAAATCGTCTTCATCTTCACATTGGCGTAAGTGCTTTCATTGTTCCTTTGAATTTCCTTGTCCTACCTTAATCTAAAATCGATTAAAGTTAGAAGCAAATATTACGGGAAATATTAATTAAAATTTTACCCAAATTTAAATTATTGATTAATAAATTAATGTCAGACTCTGAAACAGAGACAGTTGACAATTTTAATAATAAAGTAAAAATAAATTTAGCACCTCCCAAACTTATAGTAACACAGAAAAATACAATAAGCTCAAATAACAATCAAATTATGGCAAATCAATTACAAAATTATCACATTAATGCTATTCCCGCATACGATGGGGACCAGCATACTTTAGCTTTATTTATTTCAGCGTGTGAAAATTTTCTCACTTCATTTGTTGATAGAACAAATGATGACAACCCAAATAACCAATGGATGCTTAGAATAGTAATAAGTAAATTAGAAGGTAGAGCTAGAACATTGATAGGTAGTAGGGAAGATGCCACAAATTGGCCTCGTATTAAACAATTATTGCAACAATACTTCGGCGACCAGAGAGACGAAGACTGTTTAGCTAGGGACCTCTTGCTCTTAAAGCCAGACCCTAGAGAAACCCCATACCAATTCGGTATGAGAATACAAGACTCACGTAGTCTTTTAGCTTCAAAAGTAAGACTAACAACTGCAAACGAAGCATTTCGTTTAATTAAAAATGAATTTTACGATAAAGTGGCACTGAAAACCTATTTACATGGTTTGAGTGGTCAACTAGGGTTAGCAGTTAGGCTACAAAACCCGACTAATCTAGAACACGCTATGTCGCTTGTTCTGGAAGAAGAGAATTTTCAATATGGAGAAAAACAAATGAAATATCTCCACAATCAATCCACAAATTTTAAAAACTCAAATGTACCAAATAAACAACCTCAATACATACAGAATCAGCAAAATAATAGAAATAACGTTCCGCATTTTACGCACCCCCGACAATTCCATAACCAACCCACATACAGAAAGCCCTTAAATTTACGTAATCAGCCCCCACAACAGCTGACACAAAACGTATTCAGACCAAATCCAAATTTCAGACCAAACTATAGGCCAACACCTATGGAGGTATCTGCAAAAAATTCCTCGATACATACACGTCCCAATCCAAATTTTAGACAACATTTCCAGCCCGAACCTATGGAAACGTCATCTAGAAATTTCAATACTCATCCGAGAGGTCCTAACGGGCCTAACGCACAGTCATCACCTACCCAATTATACCATCAAGAGGTTCAACATGAATTTAAATCAGACAACCCTGTTTATGACGAATCTTATGAAAATTATCCTTCAGAAACACACTCTTATACAATTCCTGAAGATGACGCTCGTTACTTTGACGAAACGAATCATGAAACGTACGAAGAAGAAACTAGACCTGAAGCAGCTTTTGAACAAACAGATAACATCGAACAAAATTTTATTCAGGTTATCGAACTAAACAAAAAAATATAGTACAGATAAATTCTGTAAACCACCCTAAATTGCCTTATATACTGGTCGAAATCAACCCCTCATTTCAAATGCGACTTATGCTTGACACCGGTTCGATGAAATCGCTGTTATGTGAAAATATTGCCCATAATTTTTATTCCAAATTTATAGAGCATGAAAAATTTCAAATTAAATCTGTTCACCAAACCAGTTTTCATAATGAAATTCTAAAAATTCCTCTACCAAGTATATTTAAAACAGGCAGAGCCAAATTTAAATTCTATGTATTTAACATCAATAATCAATATCATGGGTTAATTGGTACTGACCTTCTCAAACAACTGGGAGCTAAAATAGATTTTTATAATAGGAAATTGGTAACGAAGCATACATGCATTCCCTTGTATTTACCATGTGACGACGACATACATCGCGAATGTAACTCGAAACCACAAGAATTAAATAACATAATACTGCCTGCGAGATGTGAAACAATAGTCAAACTTCCTATAGACTGTAGTTCCAACATAGGCATAATAAATAATATAAAACTCGAGTCAGGCGTAATTATTCCTGCATCTATCGTGACAGTTTCAAATGGCCAGGCTATAACCTCTATAGTGAATAGTAATGAAAATCCCGTACAGCTGATTATACATAAAGCTATTTATGCAGAACCTGTTTCAACTAACGAATTAAATTCCATTCATCATAACAAAGATATCGACTTAGAAAACATAGATGGTACTGCTAATGAAATTGACAAATTACAAATTCAAAATTTAAACAGATTAAGACTTGATCACACTAATGACGAAGAACGAGACATGATAGAAAACTTATGTTACGAGTACAGAGACATATTTTATTGCGAAGGTGTCCCATTATCATTTTCTAATCAAGTTAAACATAGTATTAGGTTATCTAATCCTAACCCAGTATTTGTTAAGCCATATCGATTACCTGAAGCTCAAAAGCAAGAAGTCAAAAGACAAATTGACGACTTGTTAAGACAAAAAATTATTCAGCCATCTTCCAGCCCGTGGAATAGCCCTGTCCTGATTGTTAACAAAAAATCAGATGCCAGTGGCAAACAAAAATTTCGCATGGTCATAGACTATAGACGTCTTAATGAACAAACTATTGGTGATAAGTATCCCTTACCCAATATTTCGGAAATATTGGATAAATTAGGTCGTAGCCAGTATTATACCACTTTAGACTTAGCCTCAGGATATCATCAAATTGAAATGAATCCTGAAGATATGGAAAAAACTGCCTTCAGCTCTGAAGGGGGGCACTATATGTACAGGCGTATGCCATTCGGGTTGAAGGGAGCGCCTAGTACCTTTCAAAGGGCTATGGATAATATCCTTAGGGGTATTCAAAATGAAAAATGTTTTACCTACCTTGATGACATCATAATTTTCAGTACTTCTTTGCAAGAACACATAGAAAGGTTGACAAATGTATTCGAAAGGTTAAGAAAGGCTAATTTAAAAATACAGCTTGACAAGAGTGAATTTTTAAAAAAGGAAGTAGCCTACCTCGGGCACATTATCACGTCCGAAGGCGTAAAACCAAATCCTGATAAAGTAAAGGCTGTAAGAGAATTCCCCATACCTAAAACAAGAAAAGAGATCAAAGGATTTCTAGGTCTTGTAGGGTACTACCGAAAATTTATTAAAGACTTCGGTAAATTAACAAAACCATTGACTCGATGCTTAAAAAAAAATGCAACTATAGTTCATGATAGTAGTTTTATAGAAGCTTTCGAAACATGCAAAAATATATTAATGAATGACCCCGTATTACAATACCCTGATTTCACAAAACCCTTTATACTCACTACGGATGCTTCCAATGTAGCCCTTGGAGCTGTCCTTTCTCAAGGGTCAGTAGGTAATGATAAACCTATTAGTTATGCTTCTCGTACCCTCAATGAAACAGAGCAGAGATACTCCACCATTGAACGGGAACTTCTTTCTATTGTTTGGGCCACCAAATACTTCCGCCCCTATCTTTATGGTCGTAAGTTCTATATATATACTGACCACAGGCCTTTAGTATGGCTTATGCAACTAAAGGAACCCAATTCAAAATTAACACGTTGGCGTTTAAAACTCGAGGAATATGACTATGAAATAATTTATAAAAAAGGGTCTCTAAACTGCAACGCAGATGCCTTGTCCCGCATCCAAGTTCATGCTTTAGAGGATGCAGAAATTTCATCAATCGCTAATAATTTTGATGAGGACGAAAGACCTCTCCAAGATTTACAAAGGCAGCTCAACACCCCAAATTTTGATGACGTTGTGCAACCAACTGAACCCGAATATATTCCGCCAATGAGCCCTCCAGAACTCTCTTTTATTCCAGTAGAAATTCCTAGCACCTCAAGCAACACTATTCCACCTATAAGCCGAACAGACAAAACAACACTTGAACAAAATAACGACTTACGAGACAGTGATCATTCACAAGTAAATGTAGAACCAAAAATAGGTATTCAGATATCAGATGTTCCTATAGAAAAACAACTAAACCAATATTATATATCTCCCGTACATAATAATCCAAGACCAGTAAAACAACTAAAGGTTAACAATCAAAATAAATATTTGGTGCAAATCCCGAGAAATGATAATCGACAAGCAATCATAAATTTTCTAAAGGAATATACTACAATAGGCAAAAGGTATTACTTTAATTTCGAAACAGAAAAATTATACCAAGATTTCTGTTCAGTGTATGTGGAAATATTTAACAACAATGCACCCATTATTATCAGTTGCCCCAAGCATCGTCTGCCCTTAGCCGACGATGAAGAGATTAACGAGGTAATTAGAAATTATCACGAGGGAAAAACTAACCATAGAGGTATAATAGAAACTATAAAACAAATATCCAACAAGTATTACTTTCAAAAAATGCGTGAAAAAATAACGGCTTACATTAATGAATGTGAAATTTGCAAGCGAGCCAAGTACGATAGAAATCCACCCAATGTACCCTTAATGCTAACAGACACCCCTAGTAAATCCTTTCAGGTTATACATGCTGACACCTTTATAATAGAAAATCAAGTATTCTTAACAATCATTGATACTTTCTCAAAATTAGGGACAGCAATACCTATAAGTAGTAAGAATCCGGTAGAAACTGCTAATGCATTCATACAGTATTTTACGTACTATGGCACACCCGAACACATCATTATGGACAGTGGAACCGAATTTCGAACGGAAATCATCCAAAATCTTTTAGAGCTTCACAAAATTAAAATTCATTTTACTACACCTAAAAATCCAAATTCTAACGGTCCAATTGAAAGACTACACTCAACACTAATTGAACACGTTCGAATATTACGACAAACTTACACTAAAGACCCCATAAAATATTTAATGAACTACGCCCTTCTGGCATACAACTCAACTATACATACATCTACAAATCACACCCCCTTAGAAATAACCTTTGGACACACCTCTACTAGGGATATTTTCGATATAAATGATCATGAAAAGCTATTACAAGATTATCTAATATCGCACAAAAATAAATTAAAATTATTATATGAAAAGGTGAAAGAATTAATAGAGAAAAATAAGCTTCGCTCCATTTCTAACGCTAATAATAGAACCAATGATACCGACTTATTTAGAGATCAAACACATGTATATACAAAAGTAGACAAACGAAACAAGAATAACCCTAAATTTGACGGCCCCTACGAGGTTGTAAGCATATCTGACAAAAATATAATGACTTTAAGAAAAAACAAAAAATTGTCTAAACGTCATTTACGAAATCTAAAACGACCTAATGTTTCAGGTCCATCTTCCTTATCCAAACCCAAGGACAAAGAATAACATTAGACAAGATCAATGACAACCCCGGACTATTATCAATTAACATGGGCAAAATGCAAAATTCCATTGACAAATGGACCATTATTCGAGTAATCCCTTTAACACCACTTCTCAATGGGTTTCGTTCCATAGATAAACAGTCCCAAGATATCCATGACATTATTCACAATTCCACACATTCTAATCTTTATCAAAACGAGATACAAAATTACCAAAATATCCTTTCCCATCAAATTGTGGAGACACAAAAAATATTTAACCAAATTATACCCTCTAATAATAATCGTAATAAAAGAGGACTAGTTAATGCTGTAGGTACAATCATAAAGACCTTAACAGGCAACATGGACGCAGACGATGCAGAACGTTATGATACGGCAATTTCTCAATTAACATCAAATCAAGACAAAATTAAAACAATAGTTGATAATCAAATCATGTTAACAGAACAGGCCATAGAAAAATTTGATAAAACCATATCCTCGGTCATTTTAAACCAAAACAAAATTGAGGAACGTTTGCAGTTGATCACTTTAGGTTTCGAACAGGAAAAAATTAATAACGAACACATAATGCGTCTGCAGATGGTGTATATACAATTGATTACAGAAATCATTAATATTAAAAGCATTTTAAGCACATTAGTTAACGCAATAACTTTTGCAAGATTAGAAACAATGCATCCATCCATATTAGAACCTGAAGACTTACTAATAGAACTTAAAAGAATTGAGAGTTTTGTAACCAATCTCCCCTATAAGCTTGATGCAAATAATGTAGCTTTATACGAGGAGGTGTCAATAATTAAGTGTTACTACAAAAATTATACTTTAGTGTTTGCTATTGAAATTCCATTAGTAGAATCTAAACATTATAACTATTACCACCTTTATGCATTTCCTGTGAAACAAGGTCCTAGTCAAAATTATACCGTCATCATCCCTCAATCCAAATACCTAGCCCTTAACGATGAAAGCTATAACTTACAAAACACACTATGCCAAGAAGTCAGCCCTGGAGACTACTTATGCAGAGGTCAAACGATGAATCAGATCAGTAATAGCAGCCCTTGTGAAGTCCAATTGGTCAAGTTCACCACCAGATACGAAACTTGCGAACACCACTCAGTCAACATACAGCAGATGAAGAGCCAGAAGATAAGTGCAAACAAATGGATAATGGTATTCCCCCGTGAAAGTACAGCACACCAACGATGCCGTAGCCGACAAGAAACCACAAATCTAGAAGGAAGCTACTTGGTTCAAATCCCCGAAGGATGTCAAATGACAGTAAATAAGCAAATGTTCTCCCCATCTCACAATGAGATAGTATCTACCTACCACATCCAACTACCCAAGTTGAAGCTTACCAACTTTCAGCTACAAGAGGTAGTAAATACAGCCCCATTCAAATTAGAATCAATAGATCTGGATGAATTACAAAAAACAAAGCATCAACTACAACACCAACGGTCATTATTGAATGCAGTTCAACATCCGAAAGTAAGCCTGTCTACTAGCATCTGGACCATCCTGTTGTACGTGATTGTTGCCCTGATAGCAGTCTATGCTTTATGGAGACTAAGAAAACCAACCAAAGAACCAAGATCCAACACCAACCAACAACAACAAAGATGCCCCATGGAAGAAATCCCCCTGGAGAATATCACTTTGAAAATTTAGCTTCCCTAAATTTTCTATCTGGCCCCGGAGGAGTTATGGTTGCACCACCCGGTATACTACACACACCAAGGCTACTGTCAGCACATATGGGTACGTTGCGCTACACCGGCTTTTCCGTCGACTCAGCGTCCGGTTGAAGTGCAGCGACATTACCGAGGGGAAATTGATCAGCAATTAATAGTCTATAAATATATGTCGAACATTAATATTCAACAGTTAGTCTTTGCCATCCAGCCTTAATGGTATTAGATTACTCATATGTATTTTATTGTAAATTTTATATTATTTAAATTTTAATATATATATATCGTTGTACTGTAACTTCAAGTAAATAAATTTAACTTTATGAAGTTCAATTGAAGTACAACTCTAAGTCGCGTTTAATTACCCGCCAGGTTGCTGCTGCCAGCGTCAACGCTGCTCCGATGATGTTCACTGTCCTTTAGTTACCCATCTACCTCCATCGGTATGAGAGGGATGCAGAGATGCATTTCCCGCCAGTTTCCGCAGAGACTCCGTCGAGGCCTCGCACTTGCAAAGGTTCTGTTCTACCAGTATCTGTCAAGTTTTATTGACTAACGATAGCGCTTGCTTTGTCGGCATTTCTTTCAGTTGTCAACTTGTCTCATTAATTTCCGACTTTATGACTCTCGGTATCTTTGTTAATATTTCCACCTCTAGTTTCTAATACTTTAGATCATGTTATTGCGTCATTGCGGAGAATTTTATTTCAGATAATATTCATCTCTGCAACGATATTCTCCTGCTTCTAGATTTCCAATTTACAAACATTTTAGTAGGAAATTGTAATAAATAACGATATTTTTCCTTAAGGCAAATATTTCGTTTGTTGATATTTTACTTAATGTAAATGAAAAGAAAATACAGTAAGGGCGTTACAATGGTAATTTTCAATAGCCAATTTTCAACAAACCTTTCCAAAACAAAACTTGAATTGTAGTTTAATAATGAAGCCACCTGATCTTTTAAGCTTCCTTTGAGGTTCTTGTTATGTCAGTAAGGGAGTTACGGTAATGAATAAAACATAACCGTTACAGTATATATATATATATATATATATATATATATATATATATATATATATATATATATAGATATGTGTGTGTGTGTGTGTGTGTGTGTGTGTGTGTGTGTGTGTGTGTGTGTGTGTGTGTGTGTGTGTGTGTGTGTGTGTGTGTGTGTGTGTGTGTGTGTGTGTGTGTGTGAGTGAGTGAGTGTGGGTGTATTTTTATCATTACCTTGGTCATCATGTAAATTTTCTTGCAAAATTAAGTTAACAAATATCTGTACAAATCATTAAATAATCCTCTTAAGAAAATTTAAACCTGTTGTTCATTTAAATTTCTTTCTGAATGTAATAAAAGCATTAAAATTTAAGTTATGGGCTTTCAGCCCCATATTATGTGTAAATAAAATAGGGCAAATCTATCTAACTCAAAAGCTATCTGACCAGAAGCAATACTGCTATTTTAAAAATTATCTTTAATAATTCTGTTATTTTACGTTATCTATCAGCTAAAAAAAAATATTACTGTTTAATATTGACTATCTCTGCCTGCAAACCTCCTAATAGTCGAGAAATCCTTTATAAACCTGCGATACCACTGCAACAGACCTATGACTATTATGAAAATACACACACACACACACACAAATATATATATATATATATATATATATATATATATATATATATATATATATATATATATATATATCGAATTCTACTTTTTTGTTTTTGTAGGGGCAGCTTTTCTCATCAAATTAATAAGGCCACATAATTAATAAAATAGTTGCTTACAGCAGTTTATGTATATTAATGGTAAAAATTCTTGACTCCTAAATCACTTTCTTATTATTAAATAAAAATTTTATAGAAACGCCATATAATATATCGCAAACGAAGAGAAATTAATATATTTGAGTGAAAATTTCTGCAAAAAAAAACGTGAAAAGTTCTATCTTCTGGCTTGCTTTGCAAAATAGGTTCTGGCCGTGATTGTAGTTACAAATATTAGAAATTAAATTGCAGTGAACTGGCCCATTATATCGCTTTGTATTTCGGAAGGCTATGCTGCCCTACGATCAGGGAGAGTGTTTACTCCAGCCTGTACCCCAAGAGATTACTAAATGCTGGCGACTGTCCTGCTCCCAGGGAGATAGGAAACGAAAATGAACCAATTTCCCGCAGGCTGGAGCCTGGAGCCTGTATTTTTAAATAATTACTTAGAACCAGTTAAAGCCCATCCAGCAACCTGGACCTCTGAACTATCAAAGAAAAAGTCCCTCTTTTAAAATCAGGTTATTTAATCAAGAAATTAATATCGCTTACCAAGAAATTGGAAATGAGGTGCACACACAATTCTGACAGGGAAGCCACAAATTTTAGCTCGCTGACATTAACAACTATCTGCTCAGAAGAATTAAAAACTTTAAAGCACTTTTTTTTTACTTTACTCCGACGAGAGGTGTTATTGTTTCAATCTTCGAAAACGAAATCATTTGTCTCCTTCGTAGTCGCCTCTATTTATGTCTGTTAATAGCTACGTCTCAACTCGCAGTAAAAATGCGCCAGTACCTTATTGATGACAAGTTAAACTACGCAGCCTCTACGACCACATTACTAAAAACTTGTATCATTCAAACTTAACCGTCGCATCTCAACTGACAATTATTGCTTCACATTACCTCTCTTACCCTACCATTCAACATGAAGGACTCGGTTAGAGAATGCAGAAGATGACCTCTACCAGTTAAAATATTGATTTTTTCTCCGCTTATGCATCGAAAATATAACACCGTGGGTAAGAGAAATATGTGTGATATATCTTAGATTGACGTTATATTGCATTCATATTAGGTCGATAGTCCTTTAATCAAGCCGGTGAATCAGCCGATGAACGTGTTCCTTGTACTTTACGCAGAGGGAATTGCGTCTTTAAATCTTCCAAGAATCATCAACTGATTCTATATTTCCTTAACAAGACTCCTTTGTGTGAAATATTTTCATAGGAAAACCATCTAATGTTTGCTTTAAAATAATATTCTGGAAGGGTCAGAAGCGCTATTCAATATTAAAAAGACATAATGAGCGTTAAAATTTTCGACATTTTGGATAATTAGCAAAATGGTAGGGTACCTGAAAAGTCGACCGTAACACACCATTTCAACCCGCCCAAAAAAATAAAAGGCAGTTTTATTTTTTTCCAAACACCAGCGTCCAGTATACCTTGATTAAATTTCAGAAAGGTTTAACAAAGTAAGAGTCGATAAAACTCAAATAATCAGGCAACACTCTAATTTTAGATAGCCAGGCAGGTCAACGTAGCACAGCTCGATAAAAGTTAATTAACAAGGCAATAGTCAAGTAATTGCAAGATAAATCATTAGGTAATTTCAAAATGATCATTAAGTAATCGTAAGAAAATTATCAGGTAATCGCAAAAAATCATCAGGTAATCGCAAGAAAAACATAAGGTAATCGCAAGATAATCATCACTGTAGATATCTAGGCAGTCAGATAATTAAGGTAAAGTATTAGTACTTACATATTCATTATTCACAGTAAGCGTCAAAATAGCGAAAATTCGCCAACACACGACATGACAAAATTAAAAACAAACGTCCCATCTAGACAATCGACGAGTGTTCGCTATCACAGCGACAAAGCCTAATTAATTGCTCTACCCATGGTAGCAAAACATTACGAAAATTTGCCACCTAAGCGACAGCAAAGGCAACGATAACTCGCCATAGCAGCTATAATAAAAGTAACGATAGGTAAAATTCGCCATCTAAACGACAGCAAAAGTAACGATAGCTCGCCATAGTGGCGATATTAAAGGTAACGATAGGTTTAACAAAGCATGTCCAATGCTCAATCAACGATAAGGGAGTCGATAATTCGTTAGCGACAATTCGATAACGAAAACAACGGCAAAGATAGGTTTGACAAACTATAACTAATGCTTAATTAACGGTAAAGGGGTCGATAAGTCGTTAGCGCTAACCACGATAACGAAAATTCATCCACTGGTAAAAACAAAATTAAAATCAAAGCAGCCACAAATCTCATGAAAATTTGCCACAGAAACAAATTCATGACTTGTGCAGATTCATTCCCTGAGACACATCTAAAATTTATTTCGAACAGACGTATCGAACGAGGAATACAATCGTACTAGTGTCAAATCCGGGTTTGTCGAATTAGGGAGTCATAATCAAGTGATCGTCGCTGACTGTATAGACTACGTCATCACTATAGCATCACATAAGGTTTATTAGCGGTCATATGTTAAAAAGTGTAGTAGTAACTCATGTAATGGCCAGACAGTCTTCAGGTCAAATCCGGGGTCGTCCAATTAGGGAGTTGTCAAATCCATGTGACGCCGCTGGCTGTATAGGCTGCGTCATAATATAGCGAACACATAAGGTTAAAGCACGGGAAGACCCCAAAATAATTTTAGAAACTTATGTGCCGCCCAGACAGTTTGTTTACTATAACCAACGAGAGGAAAGTTACAAATTCTGTATTTGACAAAACAACTCCAATCGCTGGCTACAAACGAATTAAAATTGGTCAACAGCTCAAAACTAATTGACGACAGGAAAAATAATGATTTATAAATAACAGAAAGAAATTCAACTCGCCAATCAGAGATGAAGTTGACTCAAATATGGGTCAAAACCGGTTTGTCGCAATTGGGAAGACATAGTCGGGTTTACAACATTGGGTTAAAGTACGTCGATGGCAGCGGATGGAAGGTACAGAGGAGATTTCGAATCTTTTCAAAGGAATGGGGAGGGGATAAATTAGAAGGATTTTGAAGCTTTGAAGAAGAGGGAAGAAATGGGGTCGAAACAGGGAAATATTTTCTGCGTGAATACCAGAGTTTTGTTTTCTTCCCGAACCGACAGAAACAGCTATTCGTTATGACCACATGGTAGGCATCCCATCTGTCCACAACTGAACAAGCTTTAGTTTTTTGACCGAGTCCATCTCGCAACACCTGGGAGACCCACAGAAAACAAGGATAGGAACGTTGGGTATATAAAAGGTGAAAATGAATAGACAGGAAAAAAAGGAGAGGAAACAGGTTAGGGTATTTTTCAATCTTCAGTCTTCCGAAGGGAGGATTCATGGGTAAGGTTTGAGGTCTTTCAGGTGCCATCGACCTACTGGTTTGCCACCAATATATGAAAGTTCACAAACAATGTTGAAGACCTTTTTGGTGACTCGACAGAGCACAAATTTCGGCGCCAACTTAGCCTTAAAGACTTTAGAGGCATCGGACAACACAAAATTTATTTTTCATACAGTGTCGCCCACCTCACAAGAAAGGGGTCGTCGACGTAAGTCATATCGAGTCTTATTGGCCTCGTACGCTTTTCTTAAGCGCTGTCGCACTTCCGAAAACAATTCCGGAAGCCTATGCATATCTTCCTGACATCGCGATTCTTCCTCGATAATCGGTAGGTTCACAGTTTTCGGAAACAGGTCCAAAGAAAGTACCACCTACAGGCACATTTCTACCAAATACCAAAAATGAGGGAGAGTGTCCAGTAACGTCATGATTTGCCAAGCGTATAGCCTGAGCAATTTGAAAAATATTTTTATCCCATGTCTTATGGGAATCACCAATAAAAGCGATAGCCGTAACCAAAACGTTATTCACCCTTTCGGTATGGTTAATTTGCAGGTGGTAAAAGGCATTATACCAAGTCGACTGAACCTTGTAAGACGAAAAAAACCTGGTGAATTATTTAGAGAACCGTTGTCACATAAGAGAATTTGTGGTACACCAAAGATTGGAAAATTATGTTCCAAAAACCTGATAATGGAGGCAGATGTGGCCTTTGACACCGGCTGCACCAAGACACACTTACTAAACCAGTGGGTACAGATACGAAGATATTGGTTACCCTTTTTTGATCGCGGAAAGGGAGCCATAATGTTGACGAAAGTTAATTAAAATGGGAATTTTATGTTCTTATAATTTCTCATGAGACCAAAGGGTTTCTGGTTTGGAGGTTTATTGGCCCCACATACTGCACAGTGTCTAATATGAAGGTAGACTGACTTTCTCATGCTGGACCAGTAATAGTATTCTGATACTCTCGCCAAAGTTTTCGCATAACCAAAATGACCTACGGTAGGATCATCGTGATACTGATTTAAAATCTGTTCACGATTAGGTGTAGGCACAACAATTTTCCAATCAGATAAATTTGACTCAATCTGGTGTAAAGAACGAACATGTTTATACAGAACGCCATTGTTTACTGTAAAATCAGGGTATTTGTCATTATCGTCGGAAACTCTCCTTATCATGTCGAGATAGCAGTCATCCGATTGTAAGTCGGTAGACTCAACAATGAAACATGCCTAAATAAAAAGTCAGCCACGACATTTTGAACACCCTTACGATGTTTAATGGCAAAAGAAAAGTGACTTATTGGGAATAACTGTTACAAAATACAACATAGTGGCACATTTATCCGGATAAAAAGTAAAACTAAAAATGGTGCGTTGGTATATCATTACTAAATACTTACGGTTTGATTTTTATTTGAGCAACAATTCCAAACTAAGAAACTAAATAATTCACATAAATTTCACCACACCAAAACAGCGCAAACTAAATCTATAAACGAATAAGCAAACGTTTAAACAAACATACACTTATGCATTATTAAAAGCTAACTAACTAACTAGTCAGAGAAGAAAACAAGCAAAAATAACTGTTACAAAATACAACATAGTGGCACATTTATCCGGATAAAAAGTAAAACTAAAAATGGTGCGTTGGTATATCATTACTAAATACTTACTGTTTGATTTTTATTTGAGCAATAATTCCAAACTAAGAAACTAAGTAATTCGTCGGCATATTTCTGCGACTATGGCCAATCACCGACGGCGTTTCACTGAGGACTCCACCACACTATCCTCGAAATTTGACCGAACCCCTGTTCTCTGTTAGGAGGGTAGGGATCTCTACCGTGCCCAACATCGCATGGACACGGGACCGACGGCTTGACGCCCCCTCCGAAGGGCGGAACGTGCAGATATTCAACTTGCTCAAATACAATGCCACAACCTCGGTTCATGTTAATTGGACAGTATGTACTGAAAAAGTGAAATGGAAACCCTGTGAATCGAACCCGGTACCCCTCGGTTCAAAAGTACATGTCCTTACCAGTGAACCACCGAGACTCTAAAAATAAGTTTGAAAGCATTTAAATTTAGAATCTTAATTCACAAAGCTTTGGTGACTTACACTTCAAAATTAAAAATGGGGAATATGTTGGCTTAAACCTGGAGATAATATTGTCTTTCTATTGCCCAGTTTCACAAAGCTCGGTAAAATACTTAGCGGTTAGTTAATCAACGTCTAATACAACCAATCTCAGCTTCAAAATATTTGGTTGTCATCGCAAAAACCCGAATCGTAGTCTGTGATTGGTCGTTTGAAGCCTTGATCATCTAACCGACCGTTAAATAATTTATCGAGCTTTGTGAAACTGTGCATAAATGTTTTTTATGTTTTCGTAACAAAATAACTAAATGTTTCCAAGGAAACAAAATTTTGATAAAATTCGTTACAATAATGCATTTGCTGCGTCAAAAACTATTATGTAGCTAAGTTCAATATTCACAAAAATTTTACTGGAAGACTTTTATTTCCAATAAACTTTACACTATTGAGTGAAGAAAACAATACGGGAGGTAAAATCTATAAACTCTTATGGTAAATCGGGGAATTTTTTGTTCCCTGTCTCGTGGCTGAAGGTTGAAGTACGAAATTCAGTCAGACGGCGGATTAGTAAGGTTTTCAGACGAGGCCTTGTCTCAAGATAGCATGTGACAAATATGGCCAAATTTTGTTTTGATTCAGCAAAATGTCAATTATAGTAAATAAGGTAGATTCATGTACGCTAGTTAAAATTTGAGGTTTTACAGTTTAGCGATATCCAAAAAAATATTTAAGACAGTGTCCGCTTAAGTTTGATTTTGACAAAAATAAAAATGATAATGATGATAATGATAATAACGATAATAACAATCAGCTTTTAAATGTGCTATGTATATAAGTTTCTGTTGCATCTCAATTTTATCCAGTAGTCTCTGATGAAGCTACTGTAATAGGGAAACTATAGTCAGACTAAATAAAGTTTTTTTAGTGAAAATCTAACCATGTGTGCTACTCAACCAATTAACGATAATAATAACATTAAGTAAAAATCGCTAAAAGCATGGGACACTTATTACCTTGCTTTGACTGGGATATAAATGATTGAAAATTGAAACAGCTGTCGTGTCGTCATATTATCTAACCAAAAACTCTTACATCTCCTACAAGTTCTGACGCGTAACAAATTATCAGTTTTGATATTAAATTTTTGTAAGCAGAATCAATAGTCTGAGTATACATTGAATTAAACTAAGCCAAATTTGTAAAATCACAGGCTGTATTTATAATTGATACATTGATTAAACATTTTAATCGGATACAATGTGGCTAAAATATCAATCAACAACACATCATTCGGGAAAACTCTGGAAACTTTCACTAGACATCAGGGCTATATTCGATTTCAAGATCATCTAGATTATGAGAAACCCACAACCAACTAACTATCCATAACTAAGTATAATTATTAAAGAACTTTTTTTAAATCGGATTCAAAACATTAAGATATGTGTATTTCTTACTCTAAGTGAGATTTTTTTTTCATTCCATACTTAAAAAATTAATTATGGTATAAGTATTTTATTAAAAATACCAAAGGCCTAAGGTTTCTCTTAATAAAAAATTACTCACATGCGAGCACTATTTAATATATATATATATATATATATATATATATATATATATATATATATATATATATATATATATATATATATATATATATATATATATATATATATACAAACAGCCATCTCTGGTGTGACGGTTCTAGGCTTCCACGTACACGAAGTATAGTAAGAAGGAATATGTGGGAAAAATTAACGAGGGAAAACCCCTGGCTAATACCGCGACGGGCATTGAATTACTCACTAGCCACCATCACTACAGTCCTGCGTGGACTTTCGGTAGGATGTAAAGCAGGAGACACAGACCGGTTTCGTCCTACTTAGGACTCCTCAATATGCCATACTTGCGCTCCAACAAGTTCGCCTTCAGGAGGCATTGCCATAATATGCAAATATGCAATATAGAATAGCGCAAAGCATGTATATTATATCAATGGAACCCCTTCTGATGACGATAGCGTCATGAAAGAATAAACTGTTTATTAACCCCTCTGATGACCTGAATGTTGTTAGGGAAACGATCGTCGCGTGTGTGTGTGTGTGTGTGTGTGTGTGTGTGTGCGGGGGGGGGGGGAGACATTACGTCCATTGGCCACAAAACTATGTAGTGAATTTGTACCATTGTTATATCTATACATTGTTATAAAAAGCGATTCTCCTTCAAATATATTTATAATTTGCTGCATGGATATCAATACTTACAGCAATAGGGAGGATTAAAGCGATAGACGCTCCTTTATTTGTAAGCTTTACAGAGTATGACTATTTCTAAATGGCTATAGCATAAGCAATATTTATCTCCTAACATACCAATTTTGTCAAAATATAAATGTTTGTGTTCTTACTTATTATTGAGGATAGAAACAAAGTATACTCGCTTCTCGCCCAGGTGTCCTTCAGGGCATTTTTTAACAAACAACACTGGACAGCTAATGACATGGAATGAAAAACAATAGGTGAGACAGTAGGAAAACTAAGTTTATATTAATATTATTCTTAAGTAAGGCTAATACTAAAATACACATATAGAGAAACAGCAAACCTACATTTTGATTTTTGTATGCCGAATGAATTTTATAAGTATATTATAGATTTTCAGGCTACTTGTAAAAATAAGTGTTGCTAAGTTCACAGGAAACTCTACTCCTGCATCTTTGAGTTCTTTCCAGAGTTGTTTACGTTCGGGTTATACAAACTGCACTGAAACATGAGGTGTTCTAAAGTTCCTAGGTAACTGTTGTCACATGTACAATAACGATTGTTACTAATGCCTACTTTAGGTAGGTGTTGTGGAAAGCAACCGTGATTCAGCTTCATTCTGGTAAGTATGGTAGTATATTACCTTGGCATAATAATTCGTCAATATGTGGAAATTTGTTTGGCAACATTGGACGAATAAGTGTAAATCGATTAGTTGTTTTCTTAACAAATTCATGACAAAAACTTTCCCACGTTACCCAAATCTCAAATTTATTTTTTTGATTTACATCGACAACAGTAATCCAGCTTATTATTTGTTTGGACTTTCTATATATCCTTTAGCTAGTTTGTCAGCTATTTCGTTGCCCATTTATCCACATAAATATGACTCGATTACCACCATCCTCTATCGACTGATACAGACTGATAATGTCACATATTACTGGATTTTTGCCATGTTTGGTGTAATATTTGAGTGAAAGCAGAACTGATTTGGAATCTAATAAAATTAGAGTATGTTTAATTTTGTTTTCAATTGACTATTGAAGTGCTTCATACAAGGCATATGCCTCCGCAGTGTAAATAGATGCTATATTATTTAACTTAACTTTTTGGTATCTACCGTCTTGGGAATAAAAAGCACAGCCTGCCCCAGATAACGATTTGGAACCATCTGTATATATTTGTGTATATTTATCAAACTTTTCCAATGTTTCTTTAAATATGGAACGATTTAGAGATGGGAAAATGGTATAATTTGAAAATATTATATCTATTTTGTGCATTTTTTGATAGAGTAGGGTAAATATTGGAATTTTCTCTTTTGGAACAATCGCGTCAGCAAAGTGCTTTGTATTGCTGTATGCATCAACCAATGGTGGATTTTGTTTTGACCAATAAGTATTAGACAAACATTTAAGAAAAAGCCAATATAATACCTTTAAATGTAATGGGTAATAGTGTCGCCATTCGATAACTAGTTTCTTGGCCAAAAATGCCCTTCTTAAATATATCGGTGGTTTCTGGATTTTCACCACGACGCATTATTTGGTGATGATTTTATCGCACAAATACATATTTTAATTGCTTTCGTTTGTATGGAGATCTATTATTTTTAAATTAGAGTTTGAAGAAGATCCATATACGACGCAACCATAATCTATAATCGACCTAATGTAACATCTATAAAACATTAGACATATCTTAACATCTGCACCCCACGTTGTATTACAAACTGACCTTAGTAAATTCATTCCTCGTTCGCACCTTCCCTTAATATGTTTGATATGCGAAGTCCACAACAATTTCATATCAAAGGTAACACCCAGATATTTATATTCTTTAACTGTTGGTATATCACAATTTTGAAGTCTTATTGTATCACTTATTCTTAATCCATGCCTAGTAAAAAACATAACGCAAGTTTTTTGAGGACTAAGTTCGAAGCCTTGCTCAAAGAGCCACTTATTTAAAATTGACATAACATACTCAAGTTTATTGACGCAATATTGATATGAATAACCATTAATGTATAAACAAATGTCAGCATACTGAATGCACTGCACTGAATCATCAAATAGTTGGCAACTCTGTCCAACAATCCGACTAATATTAATTTGTTTTTCAATATTTTTAAATTAACAAAATCATATGCCCCCTGTATGTCAACAAAAAGACAACGTAATTATTTTTAGAAAAGCTGCATTGAATATCTGACACCATGTGACAAGTTGCATGTATAGTACCGCTACTTTTGCGAAAACCATATTGGTATTACGACAACAATGTTCATAAAACAATCAAATCAAATCAAATCACAAATAATCAATATTAATAAAACCATTCAACCATTCAAGTCGCGCCTTTATCATTCTCTCAAAGGTTTTGAAGATGCCAGAAAGTAAGCAAATAGGAAGGTATGAGGGAGGACGTTAAATTAAGATCTTTGCCAGATTTGTATAAGAGACACATGATATCTTTTATAGTCAGTATAATTACAATTCACCCACCAATCGTATATTTGTAATAAGTATACTTTTGCAGTATCTGACATGTTATTTAACATGTTATAGGTAAATTTGTCTTTACCTGGTGATGTGTTTTGTGTGTGTTTCTGAGCAGCATCCAACTCTTCCCTGTTAAAGGGTTGACCCATAATGCTATTATCCTCATAACTGGCGCTTTCAGTGATCAAAGACTGATATGCAAATTGTTGTAATATGTCATTAATAAGAGATCCTGGTAAAGGCATTGTTTTTGAACTGAAATTTTTATTACAAATTCTCCTCACAAAGCGCCATATATCTGACAGCGGTGTCGTCCTTTTAAGGTTAGAAACAAAATTTTGCCATGCATTTTTGCATTTAAGTTTAAACAAACGTTTTGACAGAGCGTCTATATTTTATAGGTTAAATAATTGATTAAATTTTACGTTAACTGGTATGTGTGCAGTACATTCTTACGCTTAGCTAGTACATCAAAACATTCATTATCGAACCAAGCTGGAAGTCTGGATTTTGAGTTTGAAACTTTTTTGAGTTTCATTGAGCTATCCGCAGCATTTGCTAAAGAATCCACAAAAAATACAAATTTCTCTTTAGAGGACATGTTTTTGAGTGCCTTTGACATAGCTTTATCTAAAACATCTTGAAATGCATTCCAGTCTGCTGATGTTTCGCTTCATTTTAAATATGGCTTAGTGGTGTCTTGCATGTGTTATTTATGAACTACCGGGAAATGATCAGAGCCAAGGGTATCATCAAGCACCCTCCAAGTAGAACAATTGGCTAGAGATGGGCTGGCCAGTGTTATGTCGATAACTGACGGTAATTCATTAGGTCTAGTGATCTTAGTTGGTGTTCCATCGTTCAGTACTATAATATCATGATTATCAATAGCATCTGCAAGGCAAGTGCCTGTAGTATTATCTCTTGGAGATCCCCATAAACTATTATGGGCATTAAGATCGCCTCCCGTGACCACCTTTATATTTTGAAACTGTTGCAGTAAACAATTCCAATCACCAGAACTTACATTATTGTTAGGAGGTACATATAAGGAAATGATATATAAATCCAAATATATCAAACATATCGCGCACACTTCCATCTATTGATTGGAAATGCCCAACACATCATTTTTTTTATATTTTAAATAATTTGCTATAAATATAGCTACTCCACCTCCTTTTCTATCATACTGCCTATCCATGCGAATAATATTATACCCATTAAAATTAAAATTGTCTTACGTTTAAACGAGTCTCGCTTACTATAACTATGTCCATTGAATTTTGCAATAAAAAATTAGATAATGTATGTTTATTTCTTTGAATGGAACGCGCATTCCACTGCAAAATTTCTAAATCTTTTTTAGGTTGTTTGTTCATGAATTTGTTTTTTAGCAAGATATGTAGGTAACAACTCTTTTATATATGCTAAATCTGGTAAGTTAATTGTTGTTGCTGTTCCGGGTATTAACCTCTGTAGAATGGCTGGAATTATTTCCGAAATTCCATTAAGCTTAATGTATTCTGGCAACTCTGACCCATAAAAGGAAACTATTGTAGTTTCTCTAGGTACTAATTTAAACGTCTAATTGCGTTACCTTTCTCATAATACGTTTAACTTCTACTACCTCAATACTTGATTATATTTCTTTTAAAAGATAATTATCATCAAAAAATGTATCCACATAACGAACAACACCCTTTCTCTGCTTTAAAAATCTTGGTGTATATGCAATAAATTTATTTTCTATCAAAGCTCTATTTTCAATTAATGCATTTGCTGTTAAATAAGAATCAAATTCCATTTTAATCCTATTTATACCTATCTTCTTAATATCTCTAACAGAATTTCCTAATTTTGCAACTTTAAAAATGTAATGACCGATTCTAGATGCATGAAGTTTACCAAGATTTTTTTGTTCGTGTTCAATATAAACAAAGAAAGGGCCTTTATCAGTCGAACGATATCGAATACTTTTATTAATATCATTTCTCTTAATTTTACCGTCTACACGTTGTGAATTATTCTTAACATTCCTTTCATCCTTATCAGCTAAATTTACATTAGTTAAATAATCATTTTTATTTATTGATTCTAAATTATTTGAATTACTACATGGAACAGTCTCACCGGTTACGTTCTCCTTATACTTGTCTATATCAATAAGCATATCTTCTCGATCTGTTCCCTTTCTATTATAGCCAGCTTCACCATATTCTCCACTATCTATTTTTTATTATATTTATCATACACAAATTTTATAAACGTACGTTAATTTACTTTTTTTCAGTAATTTACATCAAACTACTACAATACTTTATTTTAAACTTTAACTATTTGCCGATTTTAGAACAAAAATATTGGGAGCACTTTTTAAGTGTGAACACTTCCATGCACACTCGCCGACTGTATACTTATGGACTAGTTAAACTTTTATATTAGCATTTGATAGCACAAAACAAAAAGCAGAATCATCCCAAAACCCCAAAAAATAACAAGAGAGAGAGAGAGTTATGCGCTAGATAGGTATTTTGACAACGAAGTTGTATTCATCAGTAACTGTCGGTAAACTAACTATATGGGCAAAATTATCATATTTATATACCTAAACTATAAACTAAAAATGATATAGTACCGATGATGCAATACCGGATGATGATGAAATCCGGTTTCAACAGTTTCAACACAGATGCTTAACACAACGGAAGATATTACACTGTTATATCTCTATTTAGGAGCACCTGTGTATTTATTTAGCAAAGATGGGTAAAATATTTAGATTTCAATGTTTCAGTATCAGTATTTGCAACATTTACCTTGACGAAAACTTGGAAAGTCACAGAGATAAATTAATAATGGTATTAAAAACTTACCTGTTTTTTAGTACCAATGTTTTTTGATTATTTCTAGTTTAATATTTGGTTTGATAGGGTATCAGATCGATAGACGGACATTACATATGTCATTTGAAGATGAAAGATAAAAGCGAAAGATAATACCACATAACAAAATTGAAAACTCTTGTAAAGTACACAAGAAGATAATCATGGAAATATATAAAGTATGTTGCATGTTTCCCATTCAATTTATGCGCGCGTGGTCACGGAAGGTATCAAACAAAATATCAAACATGCTATGCCAGTTAAACTGATGTTTATTGTGTCTTTCTATGTTTACCATTTTGCTAGGTTGCATAGGATATGTTAGGAGAAAACTTCGCAACTGGCAAAACTAACCTTATGAAAACGCAAAACACTTAGTTTGGCGAATTTTCATAGAACTACGTTAATACATAAATCATGATTTTAAAACTTTCAATAAACTCCTTCAAACTGACTATTGATTTATGGGTCATTTCATGTGTAGACAATTTAACTGCCCTTTTACCTGACTCGACAAATACGTCCCCCATGCGTTTTATCCGCTAGGTACCATTACGAAAGTACCTGACTTTATAAACCTTACCAGCTCGCTCGTTATCAGTGTAATTAACTGATAAGCGAGCTGAACGCCCCACACTATAAATAACAGATGACTTATGACGAACTGCTAGATCTCTCTCATGTCTAAGGTTGAACACATTGAGACTTTTATTGAGACTTTAGAGACGATAACCAGTGAGATTTGGAAAGTAAAAAGGCCCCGTAATCGAGCTGCAACAAACCAGCCTACCCTTATCCATCGCTCTAAGGGGTAGGCAGATTGAGGCCTTAGAACTCCTTTTTTCATATTTCTTTAACCTCTTCAAAATGGCTCCAAAATGGGAGCCCAAACGTCGAGTATTGATAAATTCTATAATTGTGTAAATATATTGTCTTGTAATTTCAGTTTCGTCACTCGGTAAGTGTGCTATAGAATCTTCCGATTGGGATAATATATTTTCTATTGGGAATTCCATTGCACATACCCCTAAATTCATCCCAATCCAGTCCAGTTCAAACAACCCTAAACATTGTAAAGATGTGGTGTGAGACAAAGGGGCTTTACGTTAATTCACACACGACAGTTCTTGTTCCATTTACGAGGAGAAAGAAAGTAAATTTAAAAGCGCCCACTCTGAATGGAACACAGGTAAATTTTTTCAATGAAGTTAAATACTTCTGGATCTTCTTAGACCAAAAACTAAATTGAAATACGCATTTGGAAAAAACTCTTTCAAGAGCCGCACCGGCAATATGGACTTGCACTAAGCTCGTAGGAAAGACATGGGGGAAGAAGCCGAAAATGATGTATTGGATATACCAAACGGCGATTAAGCTCATGACCACTTATGCCTTTCTCACATGGTAATCAAAAATAGAACAAGCTTCAGGGCAAAGCAAATTATAAATCTTACATCTGTCTTGCAATAATGGGAGCTGGGAGCTATGTCACCATACCCTATAGATTTAATAGAGGCAATGCTGGGTCTGACTCCACTTCATATTTGCGTGAAGAAGAAAACATCATTAAATGTCTCGAGATAATTTTAAGCAGAAAATTTTAAATCAGGCGACTTGGCTGTACATTTAGAGATCTGAGAATTATTCCATTTGAGTCATTATCCAAATGAACAGAACAAGTGCCAGCTAAACTAGACCCCAGAGTTCCATTCAAAAAATGCAGCGGCTGATCTGTGTTGGAACAACGGGAGCTTTGACATCATGCCCTACAACTGCAATATAAGAAATGATGGACCTGACTCCACTGCATATCCAACAAACCACCAAGTAAGCGGACATCAATAGCCGTCAAGCATGGAACAGAGACAGTGTAAGGCTGATAAACAGTGCATCCGTATGGTATACGGAAGGTTATAAACAAATAGGGAATAAGGAAACCCCATTTTAGACTCTCCAAGTACCTAGAAAAAACATACATATCTTTCAAGCAGAAATTCTTGCTATAAATCTGTGCGGGTAAGAGTGCTTACAAAAAACATTAAAAAATTAGTATACTTTCAGGACATCAGGCAGCACTAAAAGACTCTGAAATCGTTCAAAATCGAGTCTAAACTGACATGGTACTGCAAACAACCCTTGAAACAATTGACGACAAACAACAACAAAATCACTTTGATGTGGGTGCCAGAGCACCAAAGTATAGAAGGGAATGAGAACGATAACAAAAATGGCCCTAGCAACACAATTATATGATCTGGAGCTCTACTGTGGCTTAACAAAAGTCACATAAAAAACGATTTAAACAATTGGGAGAGAAACCAAATGCTGTCATTCTGGAGGAAAACGCCAGGCTTATGACAGGGATAACGGTTCACCACCATCTTACTAAAGAAGTCTGATTGGGTATTTGAACTGAACAGGTACCATTTAAAAATAATCACAGGACACGTAATGTGGGCAATGAAAACTGCAGATATTGCAACGGCGGTACATAATGAACAAAACATGGAATGCGATTGCCTGGCTCAGTTCTGCAAAATGCTTAAATACCTTGGAGAGGTGACCCTAAGCCGCGCCGCAGGAAATAGGTAAAATAACCACCAAAATACGTAAAAAATCTGAATATTTTGGGCAAGTATTAGGAAAACAGAGTAATGCACAAAATGCCCATTGTGGTCGCAGAGAGACAAACAGCCTCACGGGTCATAAAGCAAAGTACAATCTACTTGCACATCTTGTAATGTACCAGAGATACGTAGTGACCAGTTGCTGTTTAGCCTTTACCAAACCAGTACTTTTAAAATAAACAGCGTATATTATTTTTAGAATTATACCACAGCATAATAAACAATAATATGCTGTGATTATACATTTTCTTAGGGGTAAAAAAACAAGGGTACACTGTTATATAAGATTTCCTATTTAGTTTCATGACAGCTAAATAAAAACTAATTCGCAATTTATAAAAGTCAAATTTGGTAGTGAGAATTCAGCAGACAAAACGCTTTAAAAGGCTTGAATTAAGGACAAGCTTCTACTTCCTAAACTTATTATCTTTCCTTATATCAATGTTATGACAGTGGACCGCGTACAACTTTTTAAGGACACCATCAATTTTAACGCAATACTTTCACCATACTGTCAAAAATAAACCACTATACACCACTATAGCCTACGTATATATTTAGTCATGAGTTGCTTGTTTTTAATACTGCCCAGTAACTAACTTCCTAGCTCCTCTGTGGCATCAGATCTCAAAAGTGTATTGTAAAACCAGAGGCAAAAACTGTATATCTATACCACAGCATAATTATAGCCAAGCAGTAGTCTGTACTTATTAAAATTTTTATTAGATTAATCCAAGTTGCCGAGTAAAATCGATTTAAAACATTTTGTGTAATTCCAACTACATAAAAGTCTAAACTCAATCTAAAATCAAAATTTAACAACAATTTTAATATAACGTTATATAACCCGCGCAGTTTCTTTTCATTGCAGATGATAAGTACAAGGAATACATAATGAATCAAAACTTTCTCTAATTATCAAACCATTTAGGTATAATAAAATGAAATTAAATGTTAACTCTGATGTGCGAAAATTCCAGCCGTTTCCCAGGTAACTAGAAAACAAAGTGTTGCAGCTCAACATCCGGTTAATCTGTTTGTCGAATTCCAGTCAAGGTTGTTTGAGTGAAGAAGAATTCAGACGGAATACTGTTACATTCTGATGTAAAGCGATATGAAAGTTTTAAGACTATCAACTTAAAATGTTACATTGAAAACGTATAATACACTGGGCAAAAAAAAACAGGGATCCCAATTTTTTTTAAATTCTAAGTGCTTACCATTTCCAGTTTTTTATTAGGTATATTTTTAGGTAAGACGTCTCTTATTTATAAATGATGTCAAGGTACCCCACTATGTTGTTTTTACTTTGATTTTTGAAGACAGATCATGTTTTTAATTAAACATTCACAAGCAGTTAAAATGTACCTTTAAAAATAAACTTACTCTAATTGCCTAATTGCTAGTGTATACATTATAAAAGTGGTATAAAATTGGCATAATCACCAGAAATCAAGACAGTGTCGTCTAAGAAAGTCTTCATTTTAAAGAAATCCACTGATGGTCTGCGGATACATAGGCATAAAAGGAAAACAAAATGTGTCATTAAACAGCGCAGTCTAAAGGCAAATCGTTTTATCAGGCATCTAAAGTCATAGTATCTTAAATATGTTAAAGATTTCACGATTCGTTTGTCAACAAAACGATGTCTGCGCCTTTATTGTCAAGGGATTATAACTTTTTAAGCAGGTAACTAACTTGACCTAAATCGCGTTGAATATCTTTGGAGCCACATAAAAAAGGTACACCAAGGAGAAAGACAAAAAATTAACAACTACCAGATATCTTAAATTGTAAAGACGGGTAACGAATTTATATTTTATTATTATCACAAGAACGATTACGAAATATACGAAACATGCCAGGTTAATATAATTACGTTATTTAACAAAATAATTACATAGTTACCGGCTCAATAAATACGCAAAACGAACATTTTTAAGCATCTTGGAGTTTACTATGTTTGGTAAATTGCTGTAAAAAAAAGTTTGCTGATCACGAGACTACTATATTTGGAGGAGTCGGAGTCTACATTGTTGCTCATTGGTTGTACGAGTGGTGATGAAAGAAAGAATTATTGGTTTAAATCGCAGTCTCATGAATTTGTTTATATTGCCGGCGGTCAATTATGATGCCGCGCCAACGGCGTGTCCAAATTTGTAAAATAACATCTTTTTTATGAAATACTTCATGAAAGGCAAAGTTTATGGGTCTTGAAGACATGACAAACTTGATTAGGTATTAACCCGCTTTTTGGGTTGCGGTGCTATCGGGGCGGCAAGGCCGCGGACGAGCCCTGAGGGAACAAAAAAAAAACCCGCTTTTTGAATAGCTGAATATTATTTATCTCTAGAAATATCTTCAGCAGGACTCCATTCTAACACCTCCTGGCGAACATACGTCTAGAAGCAAATAATCTTTAAGTTTGTGTGCTCAAGTAAACAATGACGATTCGTTGAGAACTGTTCGACAAGTGGGTATTTTACAATTAAAGGCGTGCACTCTTTGATTTTAATGGATTTGACACTTAAAGGTCGCAAGTGGATGAACTGACGACGCAATTTATGAGAAGCAACTTCGATGATAGTATCGACCTGACCTGACCTAACATTGATTAAACACTCAAATGTTAAATGCCGTACCACATTGTCCGTTCTTGCTTAGGCGAAATGAAACGACCACATTTTAGACGGTTGCCCGCTTACTTGTTTAATTGTGTATCCGTGATTTAAACGAAGCACTGAAACTATGAAAATTAGGTAGTAGCAAAATAAATGTTGGCTAGCATAATAAAACTGCACTTTCCAAGTACACCATAATTAATTTGGTTCAATATATTATTTCGCGCGATTAGACACAACAAAGAAATGTATAAATCGTTATTCCAATTAACTAAACCCTTTCTATAGTTTTAAATTGTCTATTTCACAACGTTGCAACGTTTTGTTATTATAGTAAACTCCATTATAGTTATTTAAGCAACAAACCGCAAGGAATATTTACTGTTATGGGATAATGATACAAGCTATGATCCAAACTCCAGACTGAGCAGTTTATAATCGGTAATTGAATTTAACGTTTTAAGTTGCTCGTATTTCTTTCTATGGTCGAATATAAATTATAGTATATTATAATAGCCTTGAATTTTTTAAAGTGATAGAGTTCACACTGAGGGGTACACTAGACCACGCACAAAGTGACGCACGGTTGCAAATCCTTCTGTGATATTATCTAGATTTCATATAAAAAATAAGTCATTCAATAATAGCTAATTTTTTAAAGGGAACAATTCGCTAAAAGATAGAAGCGTGGACGCAAAAAATATTGAAGTTCTAATAACTTGATTTTCCACTAACTGAAACCTTTCAATTTAGTCACATAATAAAATCTCTATGTACCAAATTTCATTACAATATCTTTATTTTATTTTTTTGAGAAACAAATTTTTAGAAAGAAGCCTGATTTTTTGGATTAAGCTGATCCGATTTGAGACTCATTGGCGCGCGTCCTTACACACACACACACACACACACACACACACACACACACACACACACACACACACACACACACACACACACACACACACACACACACACACACACACACACACACACACACACACACACACACACACACACACACACACACACACACACACACACACACACACACACACACACACACACACACACACACACACACACACACACACACACACACACACACACACACACACACACACACACACACACACACACACACACACACACACACACACACACACACACACACACACACACACACACACACACACACACACACACACACACACACACACACACACACACACACACACACACACACACACACACACACACACACACACACACACACACACACACACACACACACACACACACACACACACACACACACACACACACACACACACACACACACACACACACACACACACACACACACACACACACACACACACACACACACACACACACACACACACACACACACACACACACACACACACACACACACACACACACACACACACACACACACACACACACACACACACACACACACACACACACACACACACACACACACACACACACACACACACACACACACACACACACACACACACACACACACACACACACACACACACACACACACACACACACACACACACACACACACACACACACACACACACACACACACACACACACACACACACACACACACACACACACACACACACACACACACACACACACACACACACACACACACACACACACACACACACACACACACACACACACACACACACACACACACACACACACACACACACACACACACACACACACACACACACACACACACACACACACACACACACACACACACACACACACACACACACACACACACACACACACACACACACACACACACACACACACACACACACACACACACACACACACACACACACACACACACACACACACACACACACACACACACACACACACACACACACACACACACACACACACACACACACACGCACACACGCACACGCACACGCACACGCACACGCACACGCACACGCACACGCACACGCACACACCTACTACCATTTGCGGAAAAATCAAATGAATATTGGGTTCGGGAAGAGTATGAAATTATATGAAAACTTTCGCTTAATGCAAATTAGGCAAATACAAAAAAGTTCGGGACGCAGCGAGTGCGTTACTATAGCGAATTTTCATAAGAATTATATAATACATAATGTATTGCTACCTAGAAATATAATTCTACGTAGGTGGAAGTTAAAATAGAATAACTTTGGAAAAAATTAAGTAAAATAAAAATAAATATGCGCTAAAAGAAAATCATGTGCTCAATATTTTAATTACACAAAGTTGTAGTACGGTTAAAATATTTACAAATCACATTACAAAAATAAAGACAAAACAATAAAATTAAGAGCGGACGCCTCAAGTGGACAAACCAGCTAATGTCAGGTTGTCACATGCCTTTTCCGATCCGGGTTCCAGTTCCAGACAAGGCAAAATAAATGTATTCTGTTCGAGAACTGATTCAAATATCACTGTTTCATCTCATACTGTTCAATCAGACGACTTACCCATATCCCAAAAATCAGTCCTAAGAGCCACACAAACATTTTTCTTAAATATTTGAAAACGGTTCATCAAAAAAAAAATGTAATTTTGGAGAGTGGACTCTTTAATTACAAATTAACTAATTGTATAAAAAATTAGTTGCATGTAAGCTCTAATTTTTTTACACAGGGGTTACATTCGTACCTGTAAATGTTTTACCGTAACCCCACTGAATTTTTTTATTGCTGTTGTTCTACAACCAATTACTGCAACATTGTATATGTCCTCAAATTTACATGGCTGCGGCTGTAATGCCAATTGCACATTTTCCTACTACAACATTATTTTTTAAACAATCATAGCTTGAAATTCCCACAGAGCTTTTTTTCAGTTTCATCTTGTAGTGTTCAATCAGTTAACTTACCCATACCTCAAAAAGCAATCGCTCCGAGAGCCTCTCAAAGGGGACCACACTAAAAATTTTCTTAAATACTTGAGAATAGTTGATTATAAAAATAATATAGAGTTATAGTTGACGATTTAATGACAAATTAACAAGGTGTATACAAACTTTTGTTGTATGTAACCTCTTAATTTGTTTACGCAGGGTTGCATTTGTACCTGTAAATATTCAGCACGCACTAGAATTTTTTTGCTTGTCTATAATTCAACCAGTTACTACATTTTATTTTTGAATAATTATAATTATAATAGGTTTAGGATCTCACACAGTTTTTCAGTAAACCAGTTTTGAGAACATATCACAGAAAGTGTAATAATCACAAAAACTCTGTTGTGTGGCAATAAATCAAATAAAATGGAACTTAAAGACAAAAATGGGTTAGCTGAACTCAATTTTACTTCTATACGAAACCTTATCCCTACCAAAATAACACTCTTTTAGTATAAATGATTTGGGGTGGTGGTATGTTAACAAAGATGAGTTATTGTATAGAGTTTTAGAGATAAAACGCATGTTTTCTACCCTAAATATGCAGTTTTCTGATAAGTCTTACATACTACAAACTTAATGGGATACATTCTGTTCGAAAATATGTCCCATACGAAAATCACGTTTAAAGTTATTTTAATATCCAACACAACGTTGATTTAGCTTAATTTTTTCTAGCATGTATCTACCTGCATATATCACACCGATAACTTAAAAATAATGGGCCGATTTTGAACAAATTTGTGATGAGTACATTCCCTTTGTAAATGGCTTGGATAAGTTCGTTAGCCAGGAAAGTCGGACAAGGTTTTCCTGGAAAATTTTGGGTTTTGTTTAGAAAAAAATTCAGATATCCAAAAATTAAAACGCTATGGTAACCAAATTTGGTACGCTGGTTTCTGTCATAAACGGAATCCTTTGTACAAAAATTCAGATCTCTAGGTTAAAATACAAAGAAATTACAAGCATCTGATTAAAAGAAAGTTGAAGCATCAAAATTGATAATTCTGGTAGTCCTACATTAGTAAGCATTAGCGCTTTGTGAGTTAAAAATACGGCTCGAAATGACTAACAAGCACCTAGATCTGTGTCTCAGCCGTCATCTTCCTTTAATTGTTAAAATATGACAAAAAAATCAATTTTAAACAAAAATTGTATGATGTAAATAATCAAGACTTTAGAAAATTAATATACTGGAGTATATGCATGTTGCTACACACAACTGTCATATCGGCAATGGCCGAGAGGTAGAGGAAACAGTGTGGATTTAATAATGGACGCCTATAACGCGTTCTATTCTCAGTTAGTGACTTCACTTTTATCATTTAATTCAATTTGAATAGCACATCTGGTTGTTTGTTATTGCCATAACTTAGTGAAACCGTTCCATACTTAATACAGTTGTAGACTTTTCCCGTGGCTTCAAAAGTGCTTGTTCTTTTCTGCAACCGATTTCAATTTTACTGGACGCAGCAAGTGCGTTATGATGGCGAACTTTCATTTAAGTTTCTAATTTCAATAGCTCACTTTGCTACTAACCTAACGCTTGTTGGTCTAGAACCAGTTTTTTCGGGAACATTTTAAGTTTATTTTCGCAAAATTTTTGTACATTTTCAAACAATTGCATTTAGATAAAATATGTTACATTGTTTCTACTATATAGGTTATCCTGTATCCAGATTTCATGCCTGCTTTCTATAAAAAAAATACAGATGTTATTAAAAACATTTTTATGAAAATTCACTACCATAACGCACTTACTGCGTCCAGACTTTTTAATTGATACATCTGTTTACACCACAAGTGTTACCCTTTAAAACTATTAGGTGTCTGAATTACCAGCGTTAAAGTTTAATACAGTGGTATAATACTATATTGTGAAAAGTATTAAACTTTGATTAAAGTACTCAAATGTTTGAAACTTACTAAAAATGTTTGCTTTTCCTTGCCCATTCAGGCAGAGTATTTTACATAAGCAAATTATTCTTGACGATTTATAATTTGTAGAATGGCGAACAAAGGAGATTTCAATAGTATAGTATAGTAGTATAGTATAGTATAGTATGTTTATTGATTTAAATTTTACAGTATGTTCCACAAATAAGCATAAGCTTGTGCTTGCAGTTAACACAATTTCATTTTATGTTCCAAACTAAACTGCCAAAATATTTTTATAAAATGTCACTTCAAAAATTTGGTTCAACGTGTTTCTTTTTCAGCATTTCTACCAAAAACACTCGTGCATCTGCCACTAGTATCCATCTACCGTTATTAGAGAACACATTCCAATATAAGACCAAATTTGTTAACTAATATTAAAATTCTTATCACTGTAATTTTGACATTTCTACAGATGTAATGTAGGCTCTATCAGTATGCACAAATCTGACTAATAAATTGATGTGGAGGTCAATTAAGCTACTCATAGTAAAGAGGTACAAGAAAATATGAGCAGTATAAAAAGCAATCTTCTTAAATTGCTAAACTTTAATATAGTAATTTTGAAGAAAATGTGTCTGTTATGTGTTTACTCGAAGGACCGTATAAATTTTGTTTTGAGTTCTGTTGAGTTATTTGATAAATAGTTGTATTGCTTGAATTAATCAGATAGTAACACGGTAGTTAATGTTAGGTGACTGATCGAATAATACGCCAAGATACACTATATACACTATATACACTTCTATTAACTCTTCAATATATACATGTATCTCGACTGAGATATGTAACACAACTATTAGTTAGAGGCTTAAGAAAGAATGCTTTTTTATGTAACATGAATAAGCTCGTATTCTTAGGGGTAGTGGCTTACAGGGATATCACGTTGACTAGCACCGAACAGTTTATAATACACTGAAGTATTCAAATCTGGAAACAAAAATACTGATGCTTATTTGTTAAGCAGAAGTGGTTTTGCAGTGCACCATCGCTGAACAAAAATTAAAATTTTTACATTATTGTCTCCATTTCTATAATTCAGAATTCAATTGATAGAAATGACAAACAACCTGAACCCAACAGCTAGTATTAGTTTCATGTTTAATACATTTCTTGCAAAATTTACACTTCTGCCCATGATGTTATCTCTGTAACGAAATGCCAGTAGCGTTTTGAGGGACATGTAAGTTTAGAGTTTATATGCCAAGGTTAGGTTAGGTTAAATTGTGAGTGGGCCATAACAGTCCCTCCACTGCGACCTTAAGGTATATTGTGGCTCACGCCTAATTGTCTTATATTTCTCCCAACAGATCCAGCCTCCTACAGAGGTCGACAATCTTTGTGTGCGAAAGTTGACCAGATCTTCTGATGCAAACTTTGTATTGCCAAAGAGCAGGTGGTTTGTCCTGTCCGCAGCCGGACAGGAACATAGCACGTGCTCTGCTGTTTCGCCACTCTCCATACACAGCCGGCACCCAGTCTCTTGACCGAGACCAATTCGGTGCATGTTGTGACGCAAGCAGCAGTGTCCTGTATACAGGCCGACTAGAGTTCTCAGTTGTTGTCTGTTTAGCTATAGAAATTTTATAGCCCTTGACCCTGAAAGACCATTTATGAAGGCCTTAGAAGGTGCTAATCCTGGCACATTTTGCCACTGCTGGATTGTAATTCTATCTGCCCAGGCTTTAAGGTGCGTTTTGCTGTGCATGATGATATCCCCAGCACAGGTTCTGGTCCGATAAAGTTCTCCTGGGCACCACCCCTGGAAAGTGCGTCGGCGGCCACATTGCCATCAAGGTTCGAGTTACCCGGTACACAGACCAGCGACACCACATTGCAGCTGCCTAGTTCGTTGAGGGCAGATTTACAGCTCCATACCGTTTTTGAATTGCAACGGTAGGAACCAAGTGCCTTTATTGCAGTTTGGCTATTTGAATATATTTTTTAGAATTTGTATGCACTGGTTTTGTATAATTTCCCTTGCACACATCTCGATGGCATACACTTCTGCCTGGTGTATGGCCGCATACTTTCCGAGGCCAGTTGATATTCTTGCTTCGCTGTTGTTCCCATACGCGCCGGCTCTGGTTGGTGGTTTTAATTTGTCCAACCTTCTTTTAGTAAATGGAACAATGATGGTTTTGTGAGGGTTCACAGATATATGCAGCCTCCGGCACCAATCATTCACTACAATTAGTGACTCTTGAAGATAATTTAACATTTACCTCTAACCATTATGACAAGATCATCTGTATACGCCTGGACCTCAACCTCCCACGGCCCCAGGATAGCCAGCAAATCGTCCACAAATAGGGACCAAAGCAGATGGAATAATAGTCCTCCCTGCGGGCACCCCCTCGCAGACCCTAAGCTGACCACCTTGCCCTGAAACGAAGTAATAATGGTCCGATTGTGCAGCCTACTACCGATCCAGCCACAAATAGTAGGTTCCACCCGTCTAGCGATAGCAGCTTCGTAGAGGAAGTTAGGTAGTGCATTGTTAAATGCTCCTTCAATGTCAAGAAACGCAGCCACCGCCACCTCCCTGTTATCCAGGATCTGTGTGAGTTTCTCAACAAGGTTATTGAGTGCTAATAAATAATACGCTAACATAAATTGTCCCATAAAAAGTGTAGAAAGATATATAAATAATTAGTGTTGATGTATACATCACTTTACATATTTATATATTTAAAATATTTATCAAAACTTTGATAATTACTTTCAAACATTTCTCCAAAATTATATACATAACCTGCAAGTATTTAAACACAAGGAGAGTACATTAATATTTATTATTACTTAATTCTACAACGCACTACTTATATTTCGGTAATCCGGAAAATACGCCAAATATGTAGGTTTTACCTTTGAAAAGTGCGTCTACTCTTATTTATAAACGCCAGAACGCACCTAAAAGTGATTGACCAAGTATAGTCAGCCTTCAGAATAATAACTGAGAGAAATCACAGGTAGGGACATCTCTTAGTTTATACTAGGAACTAGATTCCACCGCAGTCGTGATGGACACAAAGTGCTAACTATACATGCTGTGAAGAACGAACTAACGATCGTGAAATCGTTCTCCGCACTTCTACTTATCCCTTGCCAATGAAAATGAATGTAAAGGTGTTTGCGGGATACATTCTACTCATAAGAGACACATTCACTCTTATTAGAGCTCATCAGTGTGTCATATTTGTGATCGCCAGAAAGCATCTAAAACCAAGTGACTAAATATAGTCAGGCGTCAGAATAGTCAGCGACATGAATTAGAAGTAGTGACATCTCTATTCGTCCTAGGAACTAGGTTCTTACCACAGTCGCGATAGATAATACAGGTGCTGTCCGCACATACTGTGTAGAACAAACCAACGATTGTTAACCAATGATTGTTAAATCGTTGGCGCTGGTACTACGTGTCTCTCGCCAAGGAAAGGAATCTAAAAGTGGTTATCAGATGTATTCTGATCATTATAACTGACACATGCCGGTTTCGCTCTTATTAGAGCCCATCAGTATGCCATACTTATGATCGCCAGAATGCATCTAACACAACTTGACTAAATATAGACTCTTCAAAATACTCAGTGAGATAAATCACAAGTAGTGACTTCTTTCTCTTGGTAATAGGGCCAAGGTTATTACTTCAGTCGTGATGTATACAAGGTAGGTACTATTCAAACTGTGTAGAGCAAACCAACGATTATTAAGCCGTTGACGCTAATAATATTGTCCCCAATAATGGCACAACCGGTATGTGTCTCTTATGAGGGCCCCAGAATTCATCTAACAAATTGTTAAACCAAATTGTTAATTATGTAAAAGCTGGGCCGTGTTCACACTAGCATCGTACTTCACAATTTTTAACTTACTTGTCTTTACTTACGAACAGTGTTGTCTAGTATATACCAAACTACCCACAGACATAAAATATCCCATATTTCCTTTAAAAATTCCACATGTATAAATTATGTTCCATAGATTGTATAAATCTTGTTTCAATTGATTTAAATAGGGTAATTTGGCAAGGCTGTACTGTAGAACTAGTGCAACTTATTTAGAAACCACAAGTGATCGTAAATTCAAAGCTAGGCTTATATACCTATATTACGTTTAGTCGATGAATTCGAATGGTCGATCACTTTACTATCTCTACATAAATCACACTATATCTCAAGGAAAGCGTGTTACTAATTTAATACAACATTTCCAAAATAGGGTGAATATGTCTTTCTCTCTTGTGGATGCCAGAAATACCTTGGATCGGGATATACCCCTGAAAGTGGCAACGCTGCTTAGGAATTTGTCAGTCCGAAGAGGAACAAAATCTTTTCATCTAGATCTTTCAGATTGCAGAAAAGACTAAATCGTTTACATTTTCTTTATGCGCACACATCTTTTTAGCGGAAATCTCTCAAATTACAATTCTTTTCCGTGTAATGCATAACATTTTTTAGCAAGCCTGCAATATACATATGTATATAATAACTTTATTGTCTACTTACGAAGAAATCACTGTATGACCCTGATCCTCACCTGAAACAAAATATTATTATTAAAAATTATGACATTCGGCTCATATTTGTTGAACGAAAACCATAAGACATGTGATTTTTCATATCCAATATGTTTTAATTTTATACCATATTAGCTGTTGTATCTACAGGGTGATTCTGAGCGGAATTTTCAGTTTTGTTGATCACTTATGTGTATTGCCCGTATGGTTACGCTATGTACATTGTGCTCCGAATCACCCTGGATATTTAGTATGCATTTAACATTTTCAAACCATTATGCCCACCAGTCTTAAGTGCTCTTTTTAATAATGCATCCTAATTATATTTTACACGAGAGTGATGAGAAGAACAAATGCAAGTCAGTAGTTTCAGAAAACAATATAAAATATTGTGTTTGTTACACCTGTCGCACTTAATTAGCTACACCAAGTCGTAAAAACTGCTGAACCGATTTAAATTATGTTTTTATTAGGAACAGTTTTTTAACCCTCCACAATCTTATCGCAAAAAAATATAGAGTGCTGCTGAAAGCTCCAAAGATGTAGGAATTGTTAAAATCCTTAATATTACTAATTTATAGTAAAATCTGCTAAAAACCAGAAATTTCCAGAAGCAGTCCCAACAAACAGACAGAGACACCCTGAAGTTTATGTATGCAACGATGTCAAGCAGTGACGAACATGCATATAGTATATTATATAGATGTCATATTTACATTATTAAACTACGGTAAATAAATTATATAATGAAAATTTTCTATTTTCAAGATTCGACCATTAAGAACTGACGAATTTGACATTAAAATATTTATCTTAAAAACTCTAGACGCAGCAAGTGCGTTATGGTAGTGAATTTTCATTAAAATGTTTTTAATTGCAAATATGTGTGTTTCCTTTTTAAGAAAGCAGGCATCAATTTTGGTTACCAGTATAACCTATATAGTAAAAACAATGTGCCATGTTTCATAAAAATAACTTTATTGTGTGAAAATGTACAAAAATTTCCAAAAGTAAACTTAAAGTGTTCCCGGAAAAACTCGTTTCTTGGTCAACCTTATAGGTTAATAGCAAATTGAGCTATTCAAATTTGAGGCATTTAATGACAATTCGCTACCATAACGCACTTGCTGCGTCCCGAATTTCTTTTCTTACAAACATGCATCGCTGAAAAATTCAAAAATGCAATAACATAAGGCGTGTTTGATTAAAAAAAAGAAAATTTGTATCACCAACGACTTATGGGCCATCCTGTGATTGTAGAAATATTTTTTTAAGATGTAGCTTAAGACACCCTATAATTAATATATACAAATTTTCTTCATATCTTGTATAATAACGGATATATTGAGCTTTATTGATTTTTTATGAAAATTCGACAAAAATTATATACCATTAAACGATAAACTCTAAAGCTAAGGCTACTGCCAAGCATCAGAGAAAGGGTCTATTTGAAATGAATTTTCTGGAAACATTTTAGTAAAATGAAGGACAATGACGGTTGAAACTAAGACTTCAGAGTTTGTAAAAGATCCTTCTTGAGACATTTGATTTCCATATCCCGTATTAGATTCAAGTTCTTTGCCTAAATGTTGCCGATTTTGACGTTTTAATCGCAACTTTGACGTTTTGAGGAAAACCCCAATTTATTTTTCTTTAAATGCCTATAACTTTTTTGTCTTTTGACCTACATAGCTAAATTTTGGTAGGTGGCTTACCTATAAGGATATTAACTAGCGTACCAAATTTGGTTGCCCTTACTTTGTTAATTCCGGAGATATAAATTTTTTTCGAAAGAAAACACAAAATTTTCCGGGAAAACCTGGGCGGATTTTCCTGGCTAACGAACTTATCCAAGCCATTTGCAAAAGGAATTTTTCCACCAAATTTAGTCAAAATCGGCCTATTATTTTTTGAGTTATCGGTGTGATACATATATATATATATATATATATATATATATATATATATATATATATATATATATATATATATATATATATATATATATATATATATATATATATATATATATATATATATATATATAAACATATAAAAATTGAAACGGACCCCGGATATGTGTTCTAGGGGGCCTAGTTCGCGGTCATTTGAAGAAATGTTTTCAAAATTCAAAAGTCGGGATCTCCTCATTAGTGAATTTTTTTTAAGAAAATTCACTAAAAACTAAAAAAAACATGCTTTATTTCAGATGCCCTACAAAGTAAAGTTCGTAATCCGCGACCCCGAAAAAATTCAGATGGAGACAAATTCGATTAGACCGTAAATGCCAAAATTCGTGTACTGACCTCATAATTTGAATTTCATTATGTTTAAGTATACTGTCAAGTTCTTCAGAAATATGGTAATGGGTGGAAATTCTTCAGAAATATGGAAATGGGTGGAAATTAAGTTGTGATATAAACATAACTACATAATATACAACTAGGAAAATAAATCTAACCCAAAGTGGGTAAAAAATACACCAAACAAACTTGTCAGCAATCTTGTGACTAAATGACAAAACCTAATGGTAAAAAATTAAATACAAAAGAAGACAAAATTTCATTTGAAACACAAGTTTACTCTTCAGCAAAATAAATATGATCTAAAACATATTTCGTGCGAAAGTAATTTAATGGCAGAGATTTACCGTATAAACGGCTTTGGCAATATCTTTTTAATTAGTAAACTAAGCCTACTACAACTAAGATACCTAAAAGTTGTCACAAATTTCTTTAAAATAAAATTATTCCCTTAATATATACAGTCGCGTTTCATTTAAAACACCTACATCAAAGAATTTCCTCAATTCATAATATTAGTTTCGCGTGTTTGCTTAATTGACTCACTTAATTGACAAACACTTTAAAATAATTATTGAAAATAATCTACACATTTCTTTTCTTTGTAAATTATGACCTCATCCAGTCTTGAATCTAGTTTTCTTTTGCCTGAAAAAAACTTTGTAGTAAAATATTGAAAAAAAAAAGAATCCATCGTAAAGTCGAGAACAGTGGTGCTTCATTATTTTTAATAAACTTCATGCCTTAGCCCCAAAGACAACATGAACTTATTTTTTTTTTTGGTCCAATAATGATAGTTTAATAGATTTCAATGTAATTGGAGATGATTGAAGGATAATCTTGGATGGTTCAGGAAAATTTGACAGAAATGTTGTAGAGTTTTTTATAAGGAAGTTCATTCATAAGTACTAAACACAACATTTGTTTTCTTGTTAAATAATGACAGTTTATTAGACTTCTAAATAGTTAAAGATTATTGGAGACAAATATTTAATGCATCAGAAAATAATGAAGATTTGCAACGCGCTGTTCATTAAGTTGATAATTTGATACCAAATTTGCTATACCGCAGTTACTTGTTTAAAGAACACGAGTGGAAAAATTAACGAAACAATTTGTAAGATACGATTATTGAAAAGGCAGAGACCTCCCTGCCACATGAGGAGAGTGTTTGAGAGGGATAAATTAATATTAAAAACTGACAGAAGGTATCTAATGGTCACATTGTGATCCTTGTGGCAGCAACGTAATAATCAAAATATCCAAATATAGGCGTTTGGTTTTATGTGTACAGGGTGAGTCAACGATTGAATAAAGTAAGTTTGTCGTTTATGGGTAAACTTTTTAAATAAAATCTATATAATATAATATATTATATGGTTACTAAGTATGCGCATTTAAAAATTATTTTAAACTGTACATATTGTGCCAAAAAAGGAGGACAGTAGAAACTTGGTATTTTTTTTTTAATGGAACACCAGTGTTTTATTCGATTTTTGAATTTTACGTATAATTCGAAAACTTTCTTATTACAGGTTTTGATTAAATTTGGTAGGTACCTTCCTTTTGTAAATTGCTTGCATGAGTTAGTTAGCCAGAAAAATCGGAGTAGTTTTTCCGAGAAAATTTTGGGTGCTCTTTCGGAAAATTTTTGTATGTCCGAAAATCACAAAGCTATGACAACCAAATTTGGTACTTAAGTTAACACTGTTAGATTTACCCTATGTGCCAAAATTCAGATCTCTAAGTTAAAAGGAAAAAATATAAGCATTTATAGAAAAAAAAATTGGGTGCCATTGATGAGCAGAGAAACGCACATAATCAGATTATTTTTTGTGGATAACAAAATCTATTGTATGTTACAGGCAAATATTAAAGCTTTTGGCACAAAAAGGCCAAGAAGTACCAGAAAATTTTGATAATTTTTTTTTAACGTCAAAGTCGCTATTTAAAACGTCAAAATTTGCAATTTTTGAAGAACCTGAAACGAATACAGGTTATGTAGAAGATATGTAATAAGTGTCTTAAGTTACAGCTTCAATCATCATTGTCTTCATTTTACTAAAATATTTGCAAAACAAATCATTTCAAATAAACCATTTCTCTGATGCTTGGCAGTTATAGAGTTTGTGGTTTAAGACTCTACAATTTGTAGCGAAATTTCCTAGAAAAATTCATTACTAAAAAGACCGCCACTTTTTAATTCTGAAATTATTTCTGCAAATGAGGCGAACTAGACCCACTAGAAGAAATATCAGGGGTCAATTTCAGTTTTTACATGTTTACATATATGCAGGCTGGTGCATTTCTACGGTAGAGCTCAATATATTTATTATACAAGATACGGGCAAATACTATATAAGTTAATTATAGAGTGTTTTGTGCTGCATCTTATAAAATTATGCTAGCAATCACACGGTGGGCCATAAGTCGTTGGTGATACAAGTTCTCTCTTTTTAACGGAACACACCTATTATTATTGCATTACTGCAAGAAAAAAATTGATATCTATCGTTTTCGAGTTATTTCAATTGTTTTGCAACTTTTTAGATTAGGTATATAATTTGAATTTTACGTATTTTATCAGCAAATTTTCATATAAAAAGCTATTGTTAAAAAAACCTTTGCGAATTCACGTAAAAAATGTTTTACAATTTTCATGAAAAATTTGTTCAGCAAATTTTCGTGTCAAATTTTTTAAATAAATTTTCCTGGTGATTTTTATTTCATTTTTGTGTAAGATTACTTAGCCAATTTTTATTAAAAAAAACTGGGGTACTTTCGTGGAAGGAATTGAAAATTTTCATATAGACATTTTTTTAAATTTCTGCCAAGAAGCTTTCTCTGAAGAATTATATTTTGGCTGGTGTCGTTTTTTTGCGTGTTGCATATGCGAAGAAAGTGAGACCAGTTTTTTGCAAAAAATTTTAAATTTATGTTCGGAGAATTTTTGTACTTTTTCAAACAAAAAGTTAGTTTGATGAAATACGGTACATTGTTTCTACTATAATTAAGGTTATACTACCTACGAAATTTGATGTATTTCTTTAAAAAAAATCATATTTCACATTAAAATCAGTTCTAACAAAATTTGCTACCATAACGCACATGCTGCGTCAAGACTTTCCTATTATGTACTAGCCTGTATTTTGCTAGGAAAACTTTTATACTCGAATCGATGAAAGACTAAATTTAGGGTTATGCTCCGCCTAAAAAATATCTGAGATAAAAGCTACAGGATGTTTAAAATATATGTTCGAACCTGGGAAACTTGAAATTCAAAAAGATCATTGTTTTCAAATAGAAGAGCCTGTATATTTTTATGTTATTTTAAAAAGAATCACAAACCCCATAACTTTCCTTAAGATGTCACATACCTATGCCTTAAACGTCTTCGCAGCATCCTAATCGTAAATAAAAATGTCTTCTAACTTCTAACGTTGATCAACATCTGAGGCGTGACCGACCTAAACGCAAACGTTATTCTTTTTCTTAAGACAATTAAATCACGTAGTTCAGATTTGTATACCATACTTTTCACATATCCCCATAAGAAGATGTCTAATAGCGTAAGATCGGGTGATCGTGCTGCCCATTCTAACGATCTTCGCCCCCCTATCCGCCGATTTTGAAATATTAAGTCGAGTACTGCCGGACATTGATTTGGTAATTTGTTAGTGCTCCACTTTGCTGGAATCATTGCTCGATCAGGACATAAATTTGCAAAGTTGCCACGACAATATATTGGAGCAGTGCTAAATAATTATCTCTATTCAAATTGCCATTAATGAAAAAGGGACTAAGACATGGTCTCCAAATTATCCCTGCCCAAACATTACCCTTTTCAGGGTATTGCGTATGTTCTCCTATCCAGTGTGGATTTTCTTCAGACCAGTAGCGACAATTTTGACGATTAGCACCGTTAAGTGTAAAACTGCACTCATCAGAAAACAAAACTATTTCTAGTTGGATAACTTTGTTATCTAAAATTTTCATCATTTGCTCACAAAAAGACGTTTTTCTATCAAAATTATCTTCCATTAGCTACTGAGTTTGTCTCAATTTATAGGGATGGATTTTATTTTCTTTTAATATTCGAATAATCGATGAACGGCTAACATCCAATGATGGCTACTTGTCGATTCGAAGTATGTCGGTTTTCCTCAAACTCAAGCATTACATCCAATTTGCTATCATTACTCAGGGCATTACAAGTTTTTTTCTATCTCCCTTACATGTCTAAGTTCTCGAAATTACTTATAAATTTTACTAATTAATTGTCCCTTGGGATATAGGCCGCAAATCGGGAACTTTTTTTTGAAATAGGTGAGCAACTTCGATCTGTGATCGTGTTTTATCTCCGGAACCAATCATCTGTAGAATTGTTATTTTATGCATTTCTGTTAACTAAAACATGTTTCTAAATTGCAGTTAACAACTGAAAACTACTGTCATGCGGTTACAATCACAAGCAAGCTACTAAGGCGTTTTAGACTAAGATAAGAGTGCCACACATGAAGAATGTTGATAATTTTTTATGTCTTCTTTTAAATTGATACCGTACCAAAACGGACACTGAAATTGTTTTTGCCTGTTTTCTCATTATCAAGAATGAAAGGTAATTAGTTATTAATTTCTTAGTGTGTTGTAGCTAAGTTCGCCAATCAGATGAATTGCTTTTTCCTTAGCGTTAATTTTTGCAATTAATTTTAAAACCTTAGCATTTTTGAAAAGAAAATAAAGAGATCTTTCAAATGAAGTATCACAAGCCCCTACTTCCAATTTAAAAATTTTGGGGGTTGCAACTGTCACTTTAAGGGGGTTGAATGTATGGGTGGGGTTTTTAGGTTGCGGGAGGTCATTTTTTAATCTAAAATTGAGGTGTGCCGTGATTGTTTTTTATACATATGCACAATAATTGAGATACTGAATTTATTCCATTTGGCTCCTCCACATTGTATAATTTGAGACCGAAGTGGATTTCACGGCGTGCGGTTATGTTTTCTGATGGGCATTAAGTGAAGTATGTTTCGAGTGTTTTTAATAGTTTTAAAAATGAATAATTTAGCTGACAGTGAACCACCTGATAGAGGAAAGAATGCAAATGACGGAAATGAAGATTTGATAGTCGACATTAGGAGTACAGATAAGGATAGTGAAAACGGAGACGATCACAGGCAGGTTGCTGCAAAAAAGGTAAATCAAATCAAGGGAAACAAAGATGTAAGTACAAAATTTAAACTTAAACAATGTAGATCAAATTAAGGAATTAGTAAACGTAAATAATCATTTAGATGCCAGCGTAATTCATCTATTATTGAAAATGATAAAGAAGACAATAACGCAGATAATATTCAACAGAAATTAAAATTCACACCAGCTCGATAGAAGCAGATGGTAAAAACATACGATAAGAATGATGAAGGTCCATTTATAGTTCACATGGAAGGTAAAAATAAAGACGCTAATATAGGACGTTCACATAGGATTTTTACAGCCAAACTTCTTATCGACTCTGTACATAATATACGAGAAAGCGCATTAAATACTTCGAGTATAGGCAGAAATAAAATCAAGATTACTTTGGCGTCATCTGAAAGTGCAAATGCATTGTTATTAAGTCTGACTTTAAAACAGAAAAATTACGAATTATACATCCCGCAGCTTTTAGCGCGTAGGCAAGGGGTGGTCGAGGGAGTAGCTGAGGATATAAGCGATGAGAATTTAATAAATATTATTACTTTTCCGGGTGAAAATATGTATGAAATATTAAATGTTATGCGACTAAAACGCACAATAATAGTGGACACTAAGGTTCAGTTTATTCCAACACAGTCCATACTTGTCGAATTTAGGGATCAGATTTTATCATCGGAGATAGCAATAGAAAAAATTATTTTCTAGGTTGAACCGTATGTACAGGGTGATTCTTTATAATGTCGCCCCCCTTTAACTTTGTTATTTGAAGTGTCCCAAAAAAAAATGAAAGTATGGTTATGTCGGTGCTAAAAAATACTTTTTTTCTGTGTATAAAACAAATTTAAAAAATGATCAGTATACAGGGAAAACCAAAAAGTTCATTTTTTTTTCAATGGATCACCCTATATATGAATTTATTTTTCGATTCCTCGTAAAATTCTAAGCATAATTTATATAACATACTGTATACTTAAAATGAATAGTTTTTGAAATATTCGCATTTGAAACGTTATCATCAAATATTTTATTAAACAACTGTTACAAATCAAGGAGTCCTAGGATATTCGCATTTGAAACGTTATCATCACAAATTTTATTAAACCAAAACAACTGTTACTAATCAAGAAATCTAACAATAAACATATAAGAAAAACAGTTTCTAATTAAATATAAAGATGCTCTACCGGGCCTCCATTTTCTTCAACACATTGTATAAGGGTTCTTCACATTTTCTCTAATGAATCTGTTATGAATGCTGGGTTATTTTCATTTAAATTAATAATTTATTTTCAATTTGGTGGTCGTATACACGTTTTTTTTATATAACCCCAAAGAAACGCACCCATAGGTGTAAAATGGGGGCTGTTTGCAGGCCATTTAATTGGCGCATTTCTTTCAATCCATTCAGGAAACCTTTCATTTGGGTAATTAAGCACAGCACGAATGTTGTGAGGGCGTGCTCAATCCGGTTAAAAAATTATATTTTGTAATATATTTAAAGGCAAATCGTCTAAATATTCTTGGAACTCGTTTTCCAAGAAATCTAAATAGCGACCTCCATTTAAAACAGTATCAAAAAAATATGGACCGATAACTCGATCGCCCAAGATACCACACCAGACATTTACGGATTGTCGCCCTTGGAACTTAAATTCTCTATAATAATGTAGATTCTCTCTTGCCCATCGTCAGGTATTTTTTCGGTTAAACAGCCCACTAGTTGAAAAGGTAACTCGTCAGTCCATAGAACTGTTTTCAAAAAATTGTTATTTATGTTTATTCTGTCTAGAATCAGTTGACAAAAAGCGACCCGATCATCTTTTTGCATTTGGGTAAGCTTTGTAGTGGGTTTAATCTTATATGGCTTTAGATTCCATTTTCTTAATATTCTTTGGACTTTACTGTATGAAGTTCGCTGAATATTTTCTTGTGTTGCTCGTAATGTCTTTCAAATGTTTCTTATGGAATTGTTTGGATTCTCTTCTATAGCAAGTAAAATATTCAATTCTGCATTTTCTTCTACGTTTACAGCAGTTCTTTTTCTCCTTTGTAAATTTGACGTTTCTTGAAATTTCCTATAGATGTGAACGTTTTTCGAGTTGGGACATGCATACCGGGATTATCTTCCATCATATTTCTAATGGCAGCGCGACAATTTAAATTATTTTTAATATAATAACTTAACATAACTCTTCTTTCTCTGTCTGAATACGGCATTTTTACTTACTAAACAATACAACTACAACAATATTGAAAGAATGTCACTGTCAGTTATTTGTTTTCAATTAAAAGCATGGTATCCTAAGACTTCTTGATTTGTAATAGTTGTTTAATAAAATATTTGATGATAACGTTTCAAATGCGAATATTTCAAAAACTATTCATTTTAAGTATACAGTATGTTATATAAATTATGCTTAGAATTTTACGAGGAATCGAAAAATAAATTCATATATAGGGTGATCCATTGAAATAAATGAACTTTTTGGTTTTCCCTGTATACTGATCATTTTTCAAATTTTTTTTATACATAGAAAAAAAGTATTTTTTAGCACCTACATAACCATACTTTCAATTTTTTTGGGACACTTTAAATAACAAAGTTAAAGAGGGGCGACATTATAAAGAATAACCCTGTACAGTCATTCGACGCATGGAGTGTTTGCGTTATTGACACATAAGCGTACACTGTAAAGCAAAAGAAAGTTGCAAATATTGCGGCCAAAATCATGAGGGCAGGGATTGTGAAAGGGTGACTTGTCCGCTGTGTGTTTTGTGTGGGAGAGATCTGATAAAGTTCACTGTCCAGAATTTAGAAAACAGAAAATTATCAAAACAATTATGAGCGCCCAAAGTATATCGTACAAAGATGTTGAAAAATATAAACATAGCTACTCGGCGATTTTACAAACAAATACACAACAATCACAAAACCATACGATAGCAATACAACTAACAATATAATAAAGACAACCAACGACGAATAGTTTTTCTCAATCTTATCACAACTCAGACAACACAGTGCAAACAAAGCAGGATAGCAGTTTATACACTACACAAACAAGAAAAGTACCTACAATCAAGCGATGAAAAACATTAGACTCGCCTATAGACGAAGTGCGAAGAGCACATCAGCAAATTATTGCAACGGTTCGACCAACGGACACGGGACCTATTACCAATCTATATCACCCAAATTATGTAACAGCAGACCATACAATGACACTAAACAAGTCTTTCGATATTATAACTGAATTAATAATGGAAGCCTTAACTAATTCCAAGGAAGTAGTAGATTTAAAAAAATTCGGGACGCAGCAAGTGCGCTATGGTAGTGAATTTTCATAGAAATGATCTGGCACAAAATATTTTATTATAACTTTTTTTTCCTGTAACATAGAAATCTTGATTTTGGTGTATAGTTTACTTTTTATATCGTAAACCTACCTACCAAATTTGGTTATCATAGATTTTTTATTTTTTAAGATAAAAATTTTTTTCAAATGAAAACTCAAAATTTTTCCGGAAAACTTCGTCCGATTTTTTTGATTAACGAACTTGTCAAAGCCATTTACAAAAGGAAGGTACATGCCAAATTTTATCAAAATCGGCCTATTATTCTTTGAGATATTTTTTTTTAATGAAAACTCAAAATTTTCCCGGAAAACCTTGTCAGATTTTCCTGACTAACAAATCTGTCAAAGCCATTTACAAAGGGAAGGTACATGCCAAGTTTTATCAAAATCGGCCCATTATTTTTTGAGTTATCGATGTGATACATATACATATACATATATATATATACACACACACACATATATATATATATATATATATATATATATATATATATATATATATATATATATATATATATATATATATATATATATATATATATATAAACATATAAAAATTGAAACTGACCCCGGATATGGGTTCTAGGGGTCTTAGATCGCGCTCATTTGAACAAATTTTTTCAAAATTCAAAAGTCGAGATCTCCTCATTAGTGAATTTTTTCTAAGAAAATTCACTAAAAGTCTGGACGCAGCAAGTGCGTTATGGTAGCGAATTTTCATTAAATGCTTCAAATTTGTAGAACTCAATTCTCTATAAACCTAGAAAGTTAAGTTTTGTTGAAGTAAGGTATTTACGAGGGCAACACATCAACCAAATTTCATCAAAATAACTTGCTTATTTTTTTGATACACATTTTTTTTAAATTTTTGCAGTTTCACCATCGATACCTTTCTATTAGTGATTTTTTTTTAAATAAAAAAGGTTATTTTTTTAAATAAAAATTCGCTAATAAGAACAACAGAAATATCACTACCTAAAAAAAGAGGTAACAGTAGACGATGCTCCCAGGTGGTCACCCATCCAAGAACTGTATATATATATATATATATATATATATATATATATATATATATATATATATATATATATATATATATATATATATATATATATATATATATATATATATATATATATATATATATATATATCACACCGATAACTCAAAAAATAATGGGCCGATTTTGATCAAATTTGGTGAACACCTTCCTTTTGCAAGTAGCTTGGATCAGTTCATTAACCAGGAAAATCTGCTCAGTTGAAATAGATTAAACAATGTTTTCTTATAATTAGACAGACGGACTCCCCCTATCAGTGTCAGTTCTGAGCCAGCCTTAGATGTATGGAATTTAGACCACGAAAATATAATGCATGTTTGTAAGAAAATAAATTCGGAACTCAGCAAGTGCGTTATGGTAGCGAGTTTTTATTGAATACCTCAAATTTGAATAGCTCAATTTGCTATTAACCTATAAGGTTCGTGGCCAGGAAACTAGTTTTTACGGGAACATTTTAAGTTTAGTTTCGAATTTTTTTTTTAATTTTCAAACAATAAGTTATTTTGATGAAATACGATACATTATTTTTACTATATATGTTATACTAGTAACCAAATTGGATGTCTGTTTTCTTTAAAAAAAAACACATATTTGCTATTTAAAACATTTTTATACAAATTCACTATCATAACGCACTTGCTGCGTCCAGGCTTTTTTAATTTCGATATTAAAATAAGAATTAAATCATTTTCAAATTTTGCAATATTTACACAATTTTTGGGGACGGTCGACTTAACCGCAACCGGAATTGACCAAAACAGCTCACACAACAAGAAAGCTTATGTTACGTGGAGTAATACGTTGTAACAAAATTTACGGAAAAATCATAAATAACAGAATAATTGAGAAATAAAGTTCTCAAAAATGCCCGCTTTTAACGTTTCGAACTGTCAATTTTCAGCAGCGTAGCCACATTTAATATTTAATCCCAAGAGTGTTTTGCCGCTTTAACGAAATAAAAGATCTAAAATGCTTTTTACACACAATCCTGCCGACCTGACCTTCGGGGCCTAACAACACCGCCTATCTGCAATTTAATCCCAAGAGTGTTTTGCCGCTTTAACGAAATAAAAGATCTAAAATGCTTTTTACACACACACTCCTGCCGACCTGACCTTCTGGACCTGACAACACCGCCTATCTGCATGAAGTTTGTCAACGAAACAACAGTCATAACCTCAGGTGCAAAAATATACATTATTGTTGCAAATCGAAACGTTTTAATTGCGTTTATCATTGAAAGGTTATTAAAAACGAAATATACCACATTGTTTAACTTTATTAAGGTATGTACAACGGTTTTTAGGCAATATTCTATTATAATCACGTTAATATGTAGTTGCGGTTAAGTCGACCGTTCCCCAATTTTTAAGTCCTGATTGCATACGTATTGTTCCTGTGAAAAAAATTCAACATAACTTATTTTAAAGGTTAGGATCTTGGACAACTCACTCATTTCGCAATATGGTCAAACAAAACAATGATCTAATTCACAAGCTTTTCATATAAACTAAAATGATTCATCGAAAAACAACCTATTCTCTCATTAACCTAAAATAAAAATAAATTGATATGACATATGACGCTACATAGACCGCGCCATTTGCTATAAGAATGCAAATAACAGAACAAACCAATAGCAATTTAATTTCTGACCACGTGACCAAGAATTGTGTTGTTGGTCACTTCAGAATGCTAAATCTATATATAAATCTCCCTAGACCAAATTAACAAAAAATGTTATAATTGTAAAAGTTTTATTCAACTTATAAGGTTTTTATTTTGTTATTGTTTTTTTCTCTCCCTCAATGCTATTCCGCGTCTTTGCCGCCCCGATAGCACTGCAGCCTTTGGCTTATTGTGCATGCCCTCAGTCTTTTCTACTCCGCCCATTCCAAAATCACTATGCCTTGAACTAGTCTGCACAGCGATTGCTAGGTTTTATATTGCTCTGTCTCCGATCTAGACTGACCGTAGATCAGTTGTCTTTTGCGGTCCAGAGCTTTACACTCGCACAAGATGTACTGGGCTGATTCCTCCCACGCGCCGCAGAGTCTGCATGCGAAGTCCCCCTCGAACCGCTCATTGTTATTGTTTGGATCACAACTTAAAAGCAGGCTTAAACTCTTTAGCTTCTGATTTTACCATATATCTTTTTGAATAATAAATCATTTCTAGAAATAAATATTACCGTTAATTTTCCTAACGAGCGAACTTCCCAACTTTATCTAATAAAATTTTGAAACTGACAACTCTGGTTGTTTCAATTTATTAGGAGATTCTGTATCTTTCGAACATTCAAAGAAAACAAACTAAGACATCCGTTATGTCAACCTCCCCCACACACATTACACAACGCCTTAATAAACATTTAGGAGCGTGTCGTAGCTTTGAAATTTGCTTAATTCAGGATAACTTAAATTTGTGTTGAGAGAAAAGCCTCAGAATTAATATATGAGAAGAACTTTGAATGCTCTATATATGTGAAAAATTCCATTACACTCACTTTAATAATATAAAAAATATAGCGTTTTCAAAAAGTTTTCCCCGATTTTCCACCGGAAAAACTTGAGCATAAAGGCTGATTAACGAACTCGACCTCGGGTTTCGCCCAAACAAGATTTTTGCCAAGTTTTATTGAAATCAGTTTAGTACTTTTTGAATTATCGCTCGGACACACACACACACACGCGCGCGCCCGCACACACGCACACACGCACGCACACACACACACACACACACACACACACACACACACACACACACACACATATATATATATATATATATATATATATATATATATATATATATATATATATATATATATATATATATATATATATATATAAACATATTAAAATTTTAACGGGCCTTGGTTTTGAGTTCTAGGGACCCAAATTCGCGCTCATCTGAAGAATTTTTTTCAAAAGCTTTTCATCGTTACCTCTCTATTAGCGAATTTTTCTAAATGAAAATTCGCTAAATAGTTACTGATATATTATATAGACACAAATGGAAAAACTAAAAATATTTCAATGGAACGCGAGGTCGATAGTGTCAAACAAAGGACACTTCGAAAAATATATATTTGAGGAAAATATTGACATTGCCTTAATAAGTGAAACGTGGTTGAAAGATACTACTAATCTTACCGTTAGTGGTTACTCTATCTACACACTAGAGACAAGATGGGTACGCAGGAGTAGCCATATTAATTTTAAAAAGCATTATAATATCGGGGAAACTTCTAAGGTCGCTTTAAATAAAAAATAACATTTATATTTATATTCAATATACGTTCCCCCTAATGCTAAAGTTGTACAAAGTTGATGGTCCAATTTTTTAAAATCCCTAAAAGCCCCTTTTAGCGAATTTTCATTAAGAAAAATTCGCTAATAGAGAGGTCACGATGAAAAGTTTTTGGAATTTTTTTTCAGATGAGCGCAATTTTGGGTCCCTAGAACCCGAAACCAAGGTCCGTTAAAAATTTTAGTTCGTTGATCAGCACGTATCGATAAGTTTCTCCTGGAAAATTTTAGGAAAAACGTTTTAAAAACGTTATATTTTTTAAATTATTAAAGTGAGTAGAATGAAATTTTGCACAAATGTAGTGCATTTACATATCTTGCCATATCTTAATTTTGAAGCACTTCTCTTAACGCAAACTTGAGTTTTCTTTAATTAAAGAAATATAAAAGTTACGACACCGCTAAAAATCCATTAACGCATCATATGTAAAGTACGACAGAAACAGATAATACAGCCGATGTCGTAGATTGTTTTCATTTAAGTTGGAAAATCTGTACAAATTGAAATAGCCGGAATTGCCAGTTTAAAAAAACTACACCCAAATTTGGGAATCAATAAATTAATATTTATGCTTAAAGAATTGATTTAATATTCATAGGTATAATGTAATATCAGCAGCTAAAGAATCTAAGCCTAATTTTAAATCGTGACCTAAACAAGCAAATTTCAACCCTATTATTTGAATAACTTTTTAATCAACATATTACGCAAGACCAGGCAATGTGTAAATAATCGTCAGCAGAAACCGCCACGTAATCCTCAAAATAATTTGGTATTGACTAATCAAGTCCAAGACATTTGACATTGACAGCTTGTTTGTTTTGTCTTTGTCTCTTGTATTGTTATTGTTGTTTTTCCTGAAATGGCGGGGTGTATTTAGAATTAAATCATTTTTAGCCAAAGCAATTGTTTAATAGAAGAAAAACTTGCATTTTGGTTTGATAGTTTTACTTTACGAAGTACCTTGCGTATGTACATATCTGACTTAATCGATTTAATTATATAGTGAAATTAGAATAAGTACATTTACTACCAGATGTTTGGTTATGAAAACTGCTTATTTTTGTTACATATTTAGGTAAGTGCTTGTTTTTAATTATTAGAATAATTTTTAGCAAATCTTCAGAGTATTTAAAGCACACATATGTTAGGAATATGTCGCCTAAAAATTTAACTTATACTCTTTGTTATTGTTACAGTTGACCCATTTGAACACTGGAATATTTAGCAGTAGTAAGTATTGGCGATTCTCACAGAGCAAAGCATTTTATGGTGTGATTAAAAAGGAATGAGAATTAAAGGAATTTTCTACCAGACAATGTATTTATTTTTAACATTATATGGTGGACATGAAAAAATATTGTACCCTCTGTGTGAAAGATGTCAGATATATGCTGCTTAGATGTTCTTTAAAGGTATGTTTATTTTAGTCTGTTTATATGGATAGACCACCACTTTCTACAAAGTTTTGTTGACATGTTATTTTTTTAGTTTATGATGATTCCCTACCACAACTAACTATGTAATCGTGATCCGCAAACCCATTTCCCCTCTGAATCATATAGTTTTTATTATCACTATTATTGGTTAATAACTTTGACTTTTGACATGTTATCTTTGTGCATTCTTTTGTAGAAGGCAATGTTGATATCAGAAGTGAGAGGCTTAGACAAAAAGTAGTACAAGAAACATTTAGGAAAAAAAGTGCACTTAGATCACCAGCTGCTCTTTGACAACTTTTGAATATATGATTGTAGTAAATTTTCCTATCCAAAGAAAGTAGGTTCTAATGTTGACTTGTATTATTTTTGTTCTAACTAAAAGACATATTTACAACTAAAAAACTGTACCCATTTTGTTTGATGAAATTTCACTTGCAATATACTTTTCTCTAATAATCCAAACATTCTAGAGAAAACTATAACTTAGTTTGAGGATAATGAGTAAGATGACGTTAACTGCCAGGCAAGGTGATTAGATAAAACTGATAATAAAAACTTTATAATTCCAAAGGGAAAAGAAACTATCGATCACAATGACTTAGACAATTGTGTAATTGATCATATAAACAAAAAGAGTGCATCGTAATTGAACTTCATATTATGATCAGATCATTCGGGTAGAAAGAAAACACACCAGATTAATTATGTCATGCAGCAGAAGTATAGATTACTTCTTAAAAACGTTAAATTCGTAATGCTTTTCGTATCATAATTTTTGTTCGTTTCAGTAGTATTTCTCCCAAAGACCAACCACTTTTAAATATTTTATTTAGATTAATCATCTCTACGATATTTAATTTTGTTTTTGATTTAAAGTTTATCGATTTGCCATGGGTGAATATAATATGTCACTATATTGATTAGTTGTAAATTTGGATTTTCTGATAACATAAATAGAATGTGTACATTAACATTTTTGCATTAGCTGCCTACATTAGCAAACAATGATATATGCCTCAAGTATTTTCTAACTTGCTTTGAGAAATTTTATTTTGTGAAATCATTTTTGAAATGTTCTCATTGAATAAACAGTAACTGGAAAAGGACTGACTCGTAGCTTATAGCTTGTGTTACTTAATGGTCTAGAGAGTATTTTTAAGAAAGCCGATTTACAGCTAACTTTTTCGACAAAGAGCAATTTAAGGAACTTGTTAGGTAAGGATAAAAACACTGAAATGTCGGGTATCTATAAGATTGGTTGTAAAGATTGTGATGTTAAATACGATGATCAGACTAAAAGAAAATAGGTATCAGATTTCGTGAACATATTGCACATTTATGTTATGGTAGTATAGATAAGTCATGCTTTGCACAACATATATGGGATAATAATCACCACATTGATAAGGATAATTTGAAACTTACAAAAATGTCAGACATCAATACACGTTTGATTCTTATGAAAGCCGTTATATTTCTAGATCAATAAATAACGGAACTTCCTTAAATAAAGCGACACCTCTCATTTCAAACCCATTAAATTTGATTTAAATTAGATAAACACTCACAAATGTTTAGGTAGAGGAATAAAGGAAGTTCGATAACCTCGTCCGTTCAATAGAGACAAAATAGCCAAAGGATGCGCCTTCGGCTAAAATCTTACCTTCAGTTTCGTTCGTCTATGCAAGAATGTTATGTAATTATATGCTGTAGCAGAAAATTAGTTTAGAATTTCTTTATCCTCTGATAACGTTGTTAGCGAAACGATCGTTAGGTCTTTAAAATATGTGTTGTGGTGTGCTTATAAGTGCTCATCACAGGTTACAACCTTCACTTAATGCTGTATAATGGTATTAGACTACATCTAGAACTAAATTTATTAGGACAAAGTGAATCTTTGACAGAAGTATTGCCTGGGATATGTATATATATATATATATATATATATATATATATATATATATATATATATATATATATATATATATATATATATATTAGAGATGTGTGAAGCTTCTAAGGGAACCTTCAGTTCGAAAATTGTTTGAAGTTCGAAATACGTACTTCTTCAAAATAGTTCGAAGTTCGTTACTGAGAAATACATTAAAACTGTACTTTACAGTCGTTCAATAAACGCGGTATTTATTTCAAGGCATTTTACTCATACGTATTTTTGACAGTTGGTCGGACACATTGGGACCTAACAATTAGTACCAGAAGGCATTTTCACCCAATCAACCTGCAGGTTTTGTTAAACCTTTAAGAATGGTGGATTTTCTACATACCAACAGTGAAGCTAGAGAAGTATTCTCCAAGTCTGTGTGCAGTCTATGTTACAATATATGTAAATTTCGTATTTAAGGAAATGACATTAACATTGGAGAATTTGGGTTAGTTCTATGTCCTTGAACATTAGACATACTATTTCAGAGGTTCAAAGGTTTATTCATAGTTTGGTTCGAAAAAAACATGGGTTCGCACACCTCATATATATATATATATATATATATATATATATATATATATATATATATATATATATATATATATATATATATATATATAATCCAGCAGCATAATGAGAAGCATACTCATTTGTATATTTTTATTCTGAAAGTACAAAAATAATAATAGAACATAATATTCAGTTTAAGCTATGGTATGATGAAAAACACTTGTCACAGATAGGTACATTACAAACAGAACATATTGTTTTGGCCCTCGTTTCCACCTTCTGCAAACAACTGCCAGATATTTTTCTAGTTGTAGTCACTAATAGTAGGTAACCTCCAACATTTATGAGATTTCTTGAAGACAAGTTTGACCAACTGTATGCACGTTTCCTAACTACAGATGCATTCTTAAGACCGCTTGATCTAGCTTTTGTGAAAGCGGCACCAGAAAATTAATAAAAGGCATATTAGGTTATTGGAAAAATCCTTGCAGATGATCCAGCATTAATAGCAGTAGTGAAAAGCAGTTTATAGAAAACCGTCCACCATTTTAAAGATCTTCTGTCAACTTCACAGAGAGACCAGAAAGGTGGTCTGATAAGCATACATCACTCATGCGGGAGTGATGAAACTCTATTGCTTGTTGATATGGTAAACTGATCTTTGATCCATCTTTCCCTGTCTGAGTTATTTCAACGATTTCACTGTTGTAGTAGTTACTGAGAACCACTACCTCCTTGGTATCAATCCAAAGAAATATATGGTACCATTATTATTTTGCAAGTGTTTTATATCACCCCTTCCATTTCTTCTTGTCAAGCTTAGGCATATTCTTTCTGGTAGAGATAAATGTTCCACCTGCTGAGAATGCAAGCGTATCAATCAAATATACTGAAGTAAAAAAATCTATCAAAATAAAATGATACATCCGATTCCCTTACTGTTTCTGTTAAGTTTTTTCACAACTCGTTCACCTAAAGTGCTTACAGTAGCGAATATATGTTGACGTCGTAAACATATCCTGACAAGAGTCACGATGCTCTTAGATTGTGATGCCTCGCTCAATGGGTTTCTACGCAGATCTGTCCTTGAATTTGGCCATTGATTGGTGCATACTCTCTGATGTAGTTTGGAGATATTTTTTTAGACAGAAGACCACATCCTCAATGTAATAAAGCTTACTAAAGTATTGTTTTTTTTTGTGGATTGTAATTAAGTTTGCTTGTTAGGAGCTGGATCCTGTCTCTAGAAATACCTAGCTTTATCGCTTCATTTAACAAAGATTTGCTTGAGGACCAGTAGTGATGAATCACTTGTACCTCATTGTATGACATAATAACTCAGCTCAGAACGTACAAACCGATTTTTGGTCTTTTTAGTTACACTTTAGACTTTCCTGTGATTGTCATGAGAATTGCTGCTAGAAGACGTATATGCCATATAATTAGACCCACTATTAATATGGCTCTGAATCTTCTAGTGACTGAACTTCAGATAAGTGGTCAGCGAAATACTGGAGATCTTTTGTGTCAAACAACGGTTGCTGAAAAAAGGAGTACCTGTAAATACTACTGGTATACAATTAACCCAATGGTAAAATACTAGTGGGACACGTGTCCCAAAAGTTCAGAATATTATTAATTATACCAAGAAATGAACTATAATGTAATGATATATATAATCTTTTGCCGATTCATATTACCCTCACTCTGATGAGTTTATGAATTTTATATTATTGTGACGTACAATATTCATTGTGAAAACTTGTAAGCCATCGGAGCATGTGTGCATAATGACTGAAAATAAGGTTATATTATTATGAATCATTGCAAGCTATCGAGCTTGTAATTGTTGCTGGATCTCACTGTAAGGCTAGAATATAATCCTAGCCAATTTAGAATGCTTGTTGATACCAACAGTATTTTTCGAATCCTTGCCAGGACAAATATAATCCAATTGTAATTTCAAAACAAAAAGTTCTTAAATGAAGTTGAAGCTGAAGGGTTAAGACGGTTTATAAGAAGGGATGAATTTTTGGACATATGTAAGTTGGCTTATTCATTTTTTTGTTTCTAGAATCTGTGGTAGAGTTTTGTCCCAAGCGTTAGGTACCTGCGGTGTATAACGATAATAATAATAGTAATACCTTGCAGAGCCTAAACCCATTTTGTAGATTTATAAATAAGGTGCTTATGCTGCACCAATTTTACAATTGAATACTAATCTCACTATATTGACAAAATTAATATATAATAGTCAAAAGTGTTTTAACTAGAAATTCACTATGACTACGTTTGTCAAAAATCATGTAACCACTTTTTGCACTGCTTAATAATAATATGTATTTCATCTAAAACATACATTAAAAAAAATGTAACAAACAGGAAATACATTGTGAGCTGTACAACACAGTCGCCATCTCAGTGTGTAACTAAGTAATATGTTAGCACGACAGCTCTAATAAACGCAACATGTTATACATAAAGACTGTGTACAACCAATCAACGATTTTGTAAATAATCAGCCCTGTTACTTTCCTCCCTAATAGAGTGAACAATGTATGTAAGGCTATATGCATTCTTGACCATAATTAGAAAAGCATAACGGTTCTCTTTTTTTTAAATATCTAAACTACATAAAACCTTATCTCTTCAGTTTTCACCACCTTGTAAAGAACTAAACCAACTAACAAAATTACTTATTAGTCCAATGCCAACAAAATTTTATTGGACTAGTTTGTACACACATGTATATAGTAAATAAATATTAAATGATATAGGACATAAGGCTAGATGCATCCTCACCACAGTTAGAACCGTAGACCGGTTTTGCTCTAATGAGAGCTCGTCAGTGCGGCATACTAATTGCAGCGAAAATACACCTATAAAGTAATACGGCTATGGTAGCCAGCATTCCAAAACTAAGTGAGATGTAAGACCCGAAACACGTGCTAATTGTGGTGAAAATGCATCTAACATTACATACTTTGTCCCTATATTGGGTAGAAATGGGCCAGGGCTGACAATTTACTAAATTTTTAGTTGGTTGTACACAGTCTCTATTATTTAACATTCTGTGCTACTTGTAGCTGCTGTGACAACATACTACTTGGTTCCGCAACGAGGTGGCGGAACGTGTTTCGTGTCTTACATCTCACTTAGTTTTGGAAGGCTGGCTACCATAGCCGTATTACTTTACAGGTGTATTTTCGCTGCAATTAGTATGCCGTACTGACGAGCTCAAATTAGAGCGAAACCGGTATACGGTTCTAATTGTGGTGAGAATCGTTCTAGCCTTACATACTTTGTCCCTATATTGGGTAGAAATGGGCCAGTGCTGACAATTTACTAAATTGTTAGTTTGTGGTATAGTCTCTATTTTTTAACATTCTGTGTTATTTGGAGCTGCCGTGTCAACATACTACTTGGTTCCGCAACGAGGTGGCGGCACGTGTTTCGTGTCTTACATCTCACTTAGATATAAGACAAAATTTAAAACACTCGAGCACTTTAAAATGAAAGATACTTTACAATAATACTAACAACAACAATTCCAATTGTAAGCTGCCACTTTTGTACTGTTTGCTTTTTTACATTTGAGAAGCCTCACAATAAATCACAATCCAAATAATTGTTACAGGTATCTATTAGACATTTTATCTTAAAGCTGTATTTTGCTGGCTTGTTTGGCATATGAACTCTAAACTTACATTTCCCACAAAACGCTACTAGCATTTCGTCTACACGGATCACATCATGGGCAGAAGTTTTGCTAAATTTTGTAAGAAACAACTTAAAAAAATTATGTATGCGCTCTTTCGAGTAAACACATAACAGAAACGTTCTCCTCAAAGATACTGTATCAAAGTTTATCAATTTAACAGGATTGCTTTTTATACCTCCTATAACGTGTACCTTTTAGTGAATTTTCGTAGAAAAAATTTACTAATGGGGAGATCCCGACTTTTGAATTTTGAAAAAATTCTAGGATCTAAGATCTAGGACCCCTAGAACCCATATCCGGGGTCAGTTTCAATTTTTATATGTTTATATATATATATATATATATATATATATATATATATATATATATATATATATATATATATATATATATATATATATATATATATATATATGTATGTATGTATGTATGTATCACACCGATAACTCCAAAAATAATGGGCCGATTTTGATAAAATTTGGCATGTACCTTTCTTTTATAAATGGCTTGGAGTTCGTTAGTCAGGAAAATCGGACGAGGTTTTCCGCGAAAATTTTGAGTTTTCATTCGAAAAAAATTCTTATCTCAAAAAGTAATAAGCCGATTTTAATAATTTGGCACGTACCTTCCTTTTGTAAATGGCTTTAACAAGTTTGTTAGTCAGGAAAATCGGACGAGGTTTTCCGGGAAAAATTTGAGTTTTCATTCCAAAAAAATTTTTATCTCAAAGAATAATGGGCCTATTTTGATAAAATTTGGCATGTACCTTCCTTTTGTAAATGGCTTTGATAAGTTCGTTAATCGAAAAAATCGTACGAGGTTTTCCGGGAAAATTTTAGGTCTTCATTTTTACTATGAGTAACTTATGACCACCACATCAATTTATTAGTCAGATTTATGCATGCTAATAGGGCCTACATTACATCTGTTTAATTTATCTTCACTATCGAATTCTTTATGTGTGTGTGTGTGTGACAAAACAGTTTTGGTATGGCTTCAGACGAATCTATTAGCCACAGGTAATTCGAATTCTTTAATCTCCTTTGTTTACCATTCTGCAAACTTTAAATTGTCAAGAATAACTTGCTCATGCAAAATAATCTGCCTGAATGGACAAGTAAAAGCAAACATTTTTTAAAACACTAAGTGAGTGGTGAACGTGTCGCCACCTAGTTCGGAACCAAGTACTATGTTGTCACGCCCGCTCCAAATAACACAGAGTGTTAAAAATAGAGACAGTATACAATTAACAATTTAAAAAATTGTTAGCCCTGGCCCACTTCTACCCCAATATAGGGACAAAGTATGTAAGACTAGATGCATTCTCGCAACAATTAGAACCGTAGACCGGTTTCGCTCTCATTAGAGCTCTTCAGTACCGCATACTAATTGTAGCAAAAATGCACCAAAAATAACACGGCTGTAGTATAGCCAGTCTTAAAACACTAAGTTAGTGGTGAACGTGTCGCCACCTAGTTCGGAACCAAGTACTATGTTGTCACGCACGCTCCAAATAACACAAAGTGTTAAAAATAGAGACAGTATACAACTAACTAACAATTTAAAAAATTGTTAGCCCTGGCCCATTTCTACCCCAATATAGGGACAAAGTATGTAAGACTAGATGCATTCTCGCAACAATTAGAACCGTAGACCGGTTTCGCTCTCATTAGAGCTCTTCAGTACCGCATACTAATTGTAGCAAAAATGCACCAAAAATAACACGGCTGTAGTATAGCCAGTCTTAAAACACTAAGTTAGTGGTGAACGTGTCGCCACCTAGTTCGGAACCAAGTACTATGTTGTCACGCACGCTCCAAATAACACAAAGTGTTAAAAATAGAGACAGTATACAACTAACTACAATTTAAAAAATTGTTAGCCCTGGCCCATTTCTACCCCAATATAGGGACAAAGTATGTAAGACTAGATGCATTCTCGCAACAATTAGAACCGTAGACCGGTTTCGCTCTCATTAGAGCTCTTCAGTACGGCATACTAATTGTAGCAAAAATGCACCAAAAATAACACGGCTGTAGTATAGCCAGTCTTAAAACACTAAGTGAGTGGTGAACGTGTCGCCACCTAGTTCGGAACCAAGTACTATGTTGTCACGCCCGCTCCAAATAACACAGAGTGTTAAAAATAGAGACAGTATACAACTAACTAACAATTTAAAAAATTGTTAGCCCTGGCCCATTTCTACCCCAATATAGGGACAAAGTATGTAAGACTAGATGCATTCTCGCAACAATGTGGCGACACGTTCACCACTCACTTAGTGTTTTAAGACTGGCTATACTACAGCCGTGTTATTTTTGGTGCATTTTTGCTACAATTAGTATGCCGTACTGAAGAGCTCTAATGAGAGCGAAACCGGTCTACGGTTCTAATTGTTGCGAGAATGCATCTAGTCTTACAAACATTTTTTTGTAAGTTTCAAACGTTCGAGTACTTTAAAAAAGTTTAATACATTTCAATATATTAACCATATTAAGAAGTGATTACACTGTAAATGAATTATAGCACTGTATTAAACTTTAACGCTGGTAATTCAGACACCCGATAGTTTAAGAGTAACACTTGTGGTGTAAACAGCTGTATCAATTAAAAAGGTATCTAAAAAACCAGGAGTGGGTAAAATAAGAAAACTATATGTTACAGATTTGGTAGTAACTAGTGTTTGGTAGCCGCTGTGGGTGAAGCAAAGTGTTAACATTTTAAGAATACATTAAATTAAACACTGTACTTTAAGTTAATGACACTTTTCATAACTCTGTATTACGAATTTCTATATACTTTGGAAAGTAGAAAATTAATAGCTCATTCTCATTTTTTTTTGTGTATTATTGTTGAGTATTTTTCCGTTTACTTCTTTGTCTATGACTGAATAAATAAATCATTAAAAAGAACTAATTTGTGTTTAGTTAGACTTGGTATTGAATTATGCACTTTCTGGACTCTTTAATAAAAGTACCTTTGCTTATAATATAATCATATCAAATTTTGTTAAGTTTTGTTAATTTTTTAGTAAAACAACCTTTTCTTAAAAATTCTTCACCCTTTTGGCTGACAATCAGCTGTAGTATGTATCCCATTATGCTGAAACAACAACGTTATTTTAACAAACTTATAGTTCTGATTCAGAAGTTTTTTTTTGCATGTATCCCTTGCAGCTGCATATTTATGTTGAATTGTTGCAGGTAGATACATGCTAGAAAAGATTAAGCTAAATCAAAATTGTGGTGGATATTAAAATAACTTTAAACGTGATTTTGGTATAGGACATATATTCGAACAGAATGTATTCCATTAAGTCTGTAGTATGTAAGACTTATCAGAACACTGCATATTTAGGGTAGAAACATGCGTTTTATCTCTATAACTTTATACAATAACTCATCCTTGTTGACATACCACCACCCCAAATTATGAAAAACCGTGTGAGATCATAAACCTATTTTAATTATGATTTAAAAATAAAATGTAGTAACTGGTTGTATTATAGAAAAGCAAAAAAAAATTCTGGTGCGTGCTGAATATTTACAGGTACAAATGCAACCCTGCGTATACAAATTAAGAGCTTACATACAACTAAATTTTGTATACCTCTTGCTAATTTGTAATTAAAGCGTCAACTGTAACAACTATATTATTTTTATGATCAACTATTGTCAAGTATTTAAGAAAACTTTTTGTGTGGCCTCCTGTGGGTGGCTCTCTCAGCGATTGCTTATTGGGATATGGGTAAGTTAACTGATTGCCCACTACGAGATGAAACTGAAAAAGCTGTGTGAGAATTTGAAGCTATAATGATTTAAAAAAGAATGTTCTAGTAGAAAAATGTGCAAATGGCATTAAAACCGCAGCTATGTAAATTTGACGACACAGCGTTCTATTGTAGAAAAGGAATAAAAAATTCAGTGGTGTTATAGTAAAACATTTACAGGTAGGAATGTAACCCCTGTGTAAAAAATTGGGAGCTTACATACAACTAATTTTTTATGCAATTCGTTAATTTGTAATTAAAGTGCCCAAAGGGCCCAAAGTAACATTTTCAAACATTTAAGAAAACTGTTTTAATAAGGCCCTCTATGTGAGGCTCTTAGAAGGATTGCTTTTTGTGATAAGCGTAAGTTGTTTGATTGAACAGTATGAGTTGAAACGGTGATATTTAAATCAGTTCTCAGACAGAATACATTTATTTTGCTTTGCCTGGGACTGGAACCGACATCGAAACAGGCATATGACAACCTGACATTAGCCGGTTTGTCGACTGAGGCTTGTCCGCCTGTTGATTTATCCTTTTTGCTCTATTTTTGTAACGTGATTTATACATTTTTTAACTGTACTACAACTTTGTATAATCAAAATATTGAAGCACATAATTTTCTATTAGCAAATTTTCATTTTTATTTTACTTAATTTATTCTATTTTAACTTCCACCTAATTATATTTCTAGGTAGCAATACAATAGTATTACATAAATCTTATGAAAACTCGCTATAATAACGCACTCGCTGCGTCCCGAAACTTTTTTAGTATGCGGTGACACAAATTGTCATAATATAGCATCGGGGTGTTCGTTTACAGGTGTAGGTGGACGACATTTGTTGTCAGCCATCGATAACTGTGAAGTAAATTTTTTGAATACTGGTTGCGAAACTTTGGTATGCAGACCATTCAACAAAAATGTGTCCGCTATTGATCTTACATTTTGCTCCCCGGAAATAACACATAAATGTGCGTGGCAGGTCGATAATGAAACCTTGGGATCCGATCATTACCCTCTCAGTCTGTGAATATGTGGAATTTGGGCTCAGCTGATTGGACGTTGTTTTCCTCCGTGCTTGAATTAGAATTAGAAAAACTAAGTAGCGATGAAAACATTAAATACGAACAGTTAATAAATATAATAAATGTTGCTTGTAATAAATCTATTCCGAGGAGGGGCACAACGTTCTATCGCTCATTTAATAAAGCCTGGTGGAGTGTCGAGTGCAAAGATGCTATTCAAAATTGTAAACAAGCTTTCCAGGAATTTAAAAGTGGCCCCACATATGTTAACTATCTAATATACAAACAGTTGGAAGCAATTAAAAAGAAAATTATTATTGCAAGTAAACGTCAAGCTTGGATTAACTTCTGCAAAATGTTAAATAAAAGCTGTCCGATAAAAGATATTTGGAATATGATTAGAAGATTAAATAATTCTCATCGAATGCCAACTCCAAAGACATTTGACAGCGAGTGTATGGAAATTTTTTTTGGATAACATAGCTCCTCCACATGTAGAAGAACAAACCTGGTTTGAGGAAACGGCAGCAGAACATGATCTATTAAAACCATGTACATTCAATGAACTAGAAACTAGCATAAAACGAGATAAAACAGCAGCTCCAGGGGCAGATGGCATAAACTACTCAATCGTTGCACATTTACCAAAAACTGCAAAAAAAACTACTAAAAATCATTAATGAAATCTGGACTACATCACATATTCGAGAAGACTGGAAGATATACATAATTATTATGTTCCTTAAGCCAGCAAAAGACCCAAACGATTTTAGATCCTACAGAGGAATATCGCTTGCGTCGTGTGTTTTAAAGACGCTTGAACACATGATTAAAATAAGATTAGAGACACGGTTGGAAAAAAATAACAAACTACCTCATAACCAATACGGTTTTAGAAAACGGCGTTATCTATTCCATGTACACAGAAAACCTCTTCAGCCACTCAAAAGCCCTGGTTCTCTAAATCCTGTGACAAGGCCAGACTTGAAAAGGTCAAAGCTCACAAAATGCTTCTACACAACCCAGTGAAGGAAACCGTCAAGCATTTAACGACGCAAGAAACCGCTATGTCCGCATTCGTTCCGAGGCAAAAAACTCGTTTCATAACCACATAAAAAAAGTCCTCTTAAGCTCCAACGGCAGCAAACCCTTCTGGACTCTTGCTAAATCTATTGGGAATAATTTCTGCAAGAGCACGTTCCCACCTATTGTCTCAGGGGATGAAATTGTTTCTACCGCCCTGGGCAAGACTGAACTTTTTGCCTCGTTGTTCGCCGGCAATTCTACTCTCAACCCACCTCCAAATGTTCAACCACCAACAGTCCCCAATGTCGCGCATAAAATGATATCATTTTCAAAACTAAAAAGGTACGAAAGATGCTCTCTTCTCTTAATACCAGGAAAGCCTCTGGCCTTGACGAGATCCCAGCAATTGTTCTCAAAAAATGCGCACCATAACTTTCTCCTGTCCTGACTCGTTTATTTTAGACATCTTACAATAGAGGCATATTCCCTAGTTACTGGAAAACTGCTAGAGTACAACCCGTCCCCAAGAAATGATCCAAAGCGCTTCCTGGCAACTACAGGCCTGTTTCTCTCCTTTCAGTCGTCTCTAAAGTGATGGAAAAATATATAAATACCAAATTACTAAAATTTCTTGAAAAACACAGTCTAATCCACGACAGGCAGTATGGATTACGTCAGAGCAGATCAACTGCCGACCTCGTTTGCCACCCATTCTTGGAACAAGTCGATGGAACTACCAGGTCTGGCACGCAACGCTACTTAATAAACTTCCGGCCTATGGCGTACCACCGAAACTCTGTACCTAGACAGCAAATTTCTTCTCCAACCGGAGCATTTTTGTTGTCGTGGATGGCCTTTTTTCTAAACTGTATCCAATTAATGCAGGAGTTCCTCAAGGTTCAGCTTTAGCCCCTACTTTGTTTCTTCTCCATATCAATGACCTCCTCTGTAGCACATCCAACCCAGTTCACAGTTACGCGGACGACAGCACCCTCCACTCAAATATACAATATTCTAAGCCTGCCTCTTTAGCCCAATTAGATGAGGATCGCAGACTCATGGAGGATTTTGTCTCCGTGGATCTCCAAAAAATATTACACTGGTAAATTAGAAATTTTGTACAATTCAACCTCGCCAAATCTCAGTATTGCTTTCTTTCTCATAAGAGATACACCAGCCCTAGACACATTACAATGAACAACCAAGTTATATAAAGTAATGAGTCCTTTTCACTTGCTGGCATTTCTGTGGATCGAAATCTCAATTGGCACCAACATTTCACATCAATTGCAGAAGCGGCTGCTAAGAAATTAGGTTTCCTCTTCCGGGCTCGCAAATACTTTTTACCAGCTAATCTCTATACCTTATATACTTCACAAATAAGGCCAAACCTCGAATACTGCTCCCACATCTGGGGTGCCGCTGCCGCTTCTACACTCGCTATCCTGGACTCCATTCAGAAGAGAGTTATACGTTTCATCGGTGACCCTACCCTCACCCAAAGGCTGCCATCGCTTGCCCACCGACGTGCCGTTGGTGGCCTCTCTCTCTCTCTCTCTCTTTTATAGATATCTGCACAGGCACTGCTCAGAGGAGCTTTCTTCCATAGTTCCTCCACCTGCTGCCCCCAACAGATCTAACAAGGGAACAGAGCGAATGCACCGTTTTACTGTCCAGGTCACCAGACATAGAACATCCTGTTATGCCCGCTCTTTTGTCCCGAGGACTTCCAATTTGTGTAATTACTTGCCGGCACATGTTTTTCCTTCTCCGAACCTCCAAACCTTTAAGTCCAGAATTAACAAGTTGCCTCTTTCCTCTTTGTCGACACCCACGGTACGATAGTATTTAGGCTGTAAGCCCTCGTGGTGTGTTGTTAATATATATTTATACATATATATATATATATATATATATATATATATATATATATATATATATATATATATATATATATATATATATATATATATATAACAACGACCCACAATAGAATGTATAACAAATATTATAATGGATATCAATAATTCTTTTTAAAAACAAGAATCCTTAATAGCCATGTTCATAGGTCTAGAGGCAGCTTATGATAATGTAAATTTAAAAAATATTGTATAATAAAATGATCGCACTGGGATTGCCCAACAACTTTTCAAGAATAATTACAAATGTTTATAAAAACAGAATTATCTACATTAGAAGTGACAATAAAATGGTGGGCTCCAGAGTAATAAATAAAGACACTCCCCAGGGAAGCATACTTAGTCCTTGACTCTATAATATATATATATATATATATATATATATATATATATATATATATATATATATATATATATATATAAAGAAAAATTCCAACAACAGTAACAATTCAGGACTATGAAATTTCCATTGATCAAAGCATTACATTTCTGGAGTAAGAATAGAGCGAAAACTTTTGTGGCGAAATCATATTCAAGAAAGGATAGAGAAAGCAGAGAAAGGTATTAGCATTTTAAAAAGTATATATCATTCCAGATGGGGAGCTGATCCAGAAATAAGCCTTTTATTTTACAAAACAAAACAAAAGGCTTATTTGTTGACTTAATGTATTTAGGTCTGTCATACACTATGGTAATATATTTTATGCCGACGCAGCAGAAGTACATCTAAATAAGACAGAGTCACTCAAAACAAATGCTTAAAACTAAGTACTGGTGTCCTAAAAAGTACTCTTACTATTAGGATTGTTGCTGAATCTGGAGAGACAGTGCTCAAATACCGCAGAGAGAAGTTGGCTTCAAAATTCGTCCATTACCAAATCTCAAAAGATAGGCCAATTATATTGAAATTACATAGAGCCTTTATAGAAGACCTAAGGCATGTATATTGGCAAAAAAAGAAATTCCTGCTGCCAGTCACAGTATGCCAAAACAGCATATCTATTAAAAGCATCATTTACCCCAATCAGGTATTACCTATGTTCTCCATAAATTACGAAGCATTAACAAAAATTAAAACCATGTTCCTGAGAGATTATTCCACATTTCTTTAACAAATAAGAAACTATGTGTTTAAAAAGGATTTACAAGAAATCTGCTCACCGTCTTTAAAAATATTTACAAATGGTTCAAAAAAAGACTTAAAGGTAGCGTGCGCTTACTATATACCAGACCTTCAATATAATAAGAAAATTAGGCTAAATCAACACTTCTCCATCTACTCTGCAGAAATAATAGCCATTTACCAATTTTGCCGCAGAACTCCGAGATGAAAACATCATGATCATCAGCGATAGCAAAAGTGCAATTAAAAAATTAGCAAATTTATCACCGTTAAATAAATGCAATAGTCTGACTTCTAACATGGCATCGTCTCTACCGAATCTTATTGCAAGAAGGAAAACGGTATGTATGGTATGGGTCAAAGCGCATTGTGATACTACTCTAAATGAAGAGGTAGATAACACGGCAAAACAGGCCCCTGAAGAAGAATACATAAATGACCTGATATTCCCTTCACGTGATATACTTCCATCTGTCTCTAAGGTTTTATGGGAAAAATGGGAGAGACAGTATGAAGTCGGTACTAAAGGTCGGTATTATAAAAGCTTGGAACCACTCCCACCAAAACTACCTTGGTTTAAAGGGTTAGATTTAAGCCGAAAATTAATAACAAACATCTGTAGATCGAGATTTGGTCACTCCCGGGGTCCAGATCACTTATATAAGCTGCACCTCTCAGAGACCCAGAATTGTAGTTGTGGCAGTTACGGGAGCACCGAATATATTATATTAAAGTGTAAAAATAATAAAAAACTAATTAATAATGTAGTAAGTAGGATATATGAAAGTAAAAAAATCCGATCCCCATTTAACTTGGCAACACTTTTGCAATCTAAAGATATAGAAATTTATGTATTATTAGACAAACATATAGAAAATCTCAAAATAAAAATTTAAATTGAACGGCAATATTTCTTTATGTAGTAATGATTAGATGTATGTTTTTTAGAGTTGTTATTTTAGGACACCATTTGTTTTGTCCCTGTTGTTTTTAAACCCTTACTTTCCGTGGCCCTCATGTGAAGTCTCGTTATAAAAGTTACCTATATAGGTCTATAGGCATGAAGTGAGTGTCCCCGTTCTTCCCATATTAGTTTAGTAAGTTAAAAAAATTAAATAACTGTAAAATGATCGGATCCCAGCATAATAATGAAAAAATAGATAATAGTGGATACATTTTAAAATCGGGTTGTAATAGGCGAATGGCTTAAAGCCGCAGTCATAGATGTCGACAGCCCGTCGACAACAAACAACAACAACACTGTATAATATACCTAGTATATAAATTTTATTTAAAAAGTTTACTCATAAACGACAAACTCACTTTTAATGACTGACGCTGTGTACAGCGTAGTAAGCTGATGTGGTGTACGAAACTTACACCCAAGCTTTTAAGCTGAAGACTTCGCATTCATAAAAACAAGTGAATGGCAGCAAATATACTTTGCAACAAGTGTAATAGTTAAAGTTTATGGGTGCAGTAATAATAATAGCCTTTATTGGTCTTTTTGCTACAAAATCCAGTAGATAAGACATGTCAAGATTAGATAAAAATACAAGAAAACAAACACAGATATCATAGACAAAAGACATCTCCGTCTACAAAAATAAAAACCATAATCTTATAATTTCCAAAATTTTCAACATTTAACACAATCATTTCATAAAGCTAAACCACTCTAAAATCCAATTTAAAAAGTTCAGCTTCATATAATTATAAAATGAACTAATCGAAATATCTTAGAGATAAACTCTAAAAAATCTAAAATACAATTAACTAAGAACTTAAAAATAGCCACACATCCATGCATAACATATACAAGTCTAAAATAAATGTAAAAAACAAAACACACAGCCAGAAAACAAACATCATAAAAATACAGATTACAATTGTTTTCCGTTTGTCATCGATAAAAATTCACAGATACTATAAAAACAATGTTTCAGTAGATCGCTTTTCAAACTTTTTCTAAAACAATCTAGTCTCCTTTAAGATTCTCTGGTAATCTGTTATAAAGATAACAGGCAGAGTAAACTGGTGACTTCTTGTAAAATTCATGCCTAGGAAGCTTTAAGTGAAATGTACCTTCTCTTCTAGTGTGATAGGCATGCACATTATAATTTTTTATATACGAGTCTCTGTTTTTATGTATATACGTTAGTAAACGTAGCAAATATGTAGATGCCATAGTCAGAATGCCATTCTTTTTAAAAATATCACGACATGACTGGCCGTATGGCAGATTAAATATTAACCTCAAAATCCGTTTCTGAATAACAAAGACTCTGTGTACACCTGTTGCCTGACTCCAGACCACTATGTTGTAGGACAGACGAGAATATACCATTGCATAATATATATTTAATAGGTTAGTGTTAATGCCGTTTTTAAGATTAATAATTACATAAAAGGCCCCATTGAGTTTGTTGCATAAGTTGTCTATATGGTAACTGAATGTCATTCTACTGTCAAAATCTATGCCCAAAAATTTTACACAGCTTTCGTTTCTTATAACTTATTTATCTGTAGATTAATACTTTTGAGCTTCTCATTAGAGTGTACGTTATGTGTTTCAATGATAATTGATGATTAACCTGTTTTTATAACACCATTCTTGAAAGCACTGCAACATCGAGTGTGCTCTTTGTTAAACGTCCCCCACAGTCCTACCACTCACAACAATCGAAGTGTCGTCAGCATACATAAATACCACCAGTTATGTGGTTTGGAAGATCGTTGACATATAAACGAAATACAAGTGGGCCAACGACACTTCCCTGTGGAGTACCAAGAGGCAAGTTATACGCATCTGATTCCGCCTCTCCAACTTTGACATATTGCCTATCCGTGAGATAGGAGGTTATAAGACTATTTACTACCCCACGTATACCCAGCATATCCAGCTTATCAGAAACAAACTTTATATCCACGGTGTCGAATGCACATGATATGTCAAAAAACAGTGTTACGACGCTTTCGTTTTGATCCAGTTTATCATTTATTTCTTGTACATAGCTAGTCACTGCTGTTTCAGTCGAGAAACCTTGTCTAAACTCATGCTGAGAGGAAGTAATTACTTGATACCTATTTAAAAATATTATTATCTTGTCACATATTAGCCGCTCTATTATTTTCGATAGTATGCTTAAAACGGATAGGGGCCTATAGTTTTCTAAATTTTCTGGGTCTCCTTTTTTACAGGCTGCGATTATTTTTGCAAATTTAAGTGCCCTTGGAAACTGACCTAGTCTTATGCATGCATTTGTTATCTCAGTTAAGGCCTTTGATAATTCACTAGCACATTTTTTTATTATTAAAACTGGCATATCGTCGAAGCCACACGACTTTTTGTTAGGAAGTTTATTTATTTAACCGATGACCTCTTCTTTCGTTAGCGGCGAGAGAAAGCAAGTTTTATCATTGTAAATTCCCGTGGTGCAGCTTCCCGACACACATTTTTCTGTTACGGTGGTCGTGAAATGCCTAGCAAACAAGTCTGACTTTTCTTTATTGTCCTTTACTAGTTTATCTCCTACTTTTATCTGACCAATTTCTTTAGCAACCTTGGCCCTACCCATTTTATCTCCCACAATTTCCCATAGCTTTTTCGTGTAGTTAGCCGCATTTATACATAACATTTTCTTTGTGGTCAAATCACGGGCCCTAAATTAATTCCATGAGAATATCTTTCTGAAGAGAATAAATTATCTCAGCTATGTGGAAGTTATGATTAAATTTGCAGCACTATTTTGATTCTCATTTGTATTTGGGCGAACTTATGTATAACTAGCACCATCGCTCAATTAAAATAAAATAACAAAATTCCGTGGAACGAAAAAAAGTTTGTATAACTGACAAATTTTGATTTTACGATCTAAGAGTATTTTCATTAAAATGATTACACGTCAAATTAAGTGTATCAATTTAGAGTTAAGAGGAAGTGTGGTAAAGCAGACGAGCATTTTCAGTCTCTACTCCGAAATCAATATTTTATTAACGTGAAAGGGACTTTCCTTGTTGGGAACGCATTTACAGGAAGTCAGACGTAGATCTCTCTCTATCCCGAACTTCACCACGATTCTCTCTTGGCATTTGTGTTCTCCACTTTTAATGTTTTATGAAACCCATGTAAACTGTATGAAACAACTCACAAGAAACAGATCCACACATAACATAGCAATTTATATTTAATGTGACCTATGTGCGTTCCTTATTTCTTACACTAGAGGATTTAATATCAACAATAACTCAATAATAGTTACCTCCTAACATGCTCGATTACCAACATCAGAAAACAATATAATATTCACTAACCTAGAAACCCCGATAAATCAATTCGTTTGCTAGGAAAATGTGTATTTTTATGGATTCAACAACGTATGATACACAAAAAGAAAGACTTTTTCGTTCCCGAAAAGTATAGTGTGTAGGTAATCTACTTTTTGACATTATGCCATGGCATCGTTAAATAGATATAGCAAGTATTGGCACAGTAAGTGGTAATGATAATGAAATTTTATATATTCAATAAACAAAATGTAGAAAAAAGAACAATATAGCTGGACATTGACAAAAGTTGTTCTTTACGAAGAGAAAAATAATAAAAGACGCACCTCCTTTTAGCTACTACGTTCAAGAAAATATCGTTTTAGATCTAATTCCTGCACAAAATTTTCTTTAAATAACCTCCGTATTTTCGAAGGTAAAATATCTTTCAAATGAACCTTTTCGCAGAAATCTGGTCTGTTTGGGCTAAATAGCAGATTTATTCAAGCTATTCACTGAAAGAAGACAGCCACTGCGTTTCATTAAAAATGGGCCAATTAACTTTAGAACTATGGCACCGATACATATTTTAGCATTTTTCAGCCGATCACATAGGACCACGTATGTGAATTATTGCAAACATATTTCTTCTTAAAACTTTTTAAATTGAAACATCAACACCGTAATAAAGAAAAAGATATATTAATTATAATATTCCCATAGTCTGCAGACATTAAGTGTCAAGAAATGTTGCGATTTATGTACCTGAAATGTTGGTCTCCCAGTGGATGTGTTTGTTTCATTTATTTACTGTGTTTAGATGTTTCCTTGTGTTTAAATACAACCTTTAGGGTGCAAATATCAGGGTTCCAGAGCGTAAGGAATTATTTAAACTGCATTATATATTATATTATTATTCTAGCTAAGCGTTCAAGGTAAAATTGCTAAGAAATGGGAGAATTTCCTGAAAATGTCTGAAAAATACTCAAACTCTAGAGTTGGAAGATTCCTTCCTGGGCATAATTTAATTCAACTGATCATCATCACAGTCAATAAAATAAGGTGTTGAGGGTTGCAAACTAGCCTCTAAAGTTTCCTTTCCTTAGCCACAGATTTTTAAAATAAAAACTGTATTTTTGTTTAATTCTTGCTCGATGCTGTCGGTAAGGCATCGGGTACGTTATTATCAAAGAGTGAGATAACTATTTTTTGCGGTAGGAAATAGATACACCAATTATATAAAAAGCGGGACGCAGCAAGTGCGTTATAAGCATATCATTTATGCTAAATATAATCTGTGGCTGTTGGATAACCTTCCAATGCCATCTACTTCCCTGCACACACGCACGCGTGCGCATGCACGCGCGGGCGCACACGCACGCACACACACGCGCACATGTTAAATTTAAGCATCTGATTTTTATGAACAATTCACTCCAAAGCGTCTCAATATTTTCTATCATATCAATAAGAAAAGTCAGTCAAATCGTGTGATATTCTGTTGCTCAGAAACATCGACTGTTCTAGATATAACAACGAATTAATCATTTAATATATCTATCTTTGTTTAAAGCCTTGATGGTTCACTGGTAAGAACGTGTGCCTCTGAACCGAAGGCTACCGGGATCGATCCCAGGGTTCTCCTTCACTTTTTCAGTACACACTGTTGCATTTTGAGCAAGTGAATGTCTGCACGTTCCGCCGTTCGAAGGGGGCGTAAAGCCGCCGGTCCCGTGTCCATGCGATGTTTGGCACGTTAAAAACCCATGCCCTTCTTACAGAAAGGCAGGGGTGCCGCAAAATTTCCAGGATGGTGAGGTGAAACTGCTCACTGGCGTCGGTGATAGGCCATAGTCGCGGAAATAGATCGACGTTAAAGAAACAAAACAAAAAATCTTTGTTTATTCTATTTAACCTTATATCGCACAGTAATGTCTTTTTTAACAAGAAAAAATATAATTGGCGGCATTTTCAAAATTCTGTTAACATTTAATTTTGGAAAAACTTGGATAATAATTATTTAACTAAGCTGAAATTTGTCACAAAATTTCGTAGAAATAAATTGACGAGTTTCAAAGATATAGCATTTTGGAGAAGAAAATTTGAAATTTTCCATAGAAAAACTCGACTCTCACAACTGGCAAACTAACTTAGCCCTCATAATGAATTTTCCAGTGTAATGAAAAAACAGGAAGTCCCTAGGTAGCGTAAAAGCTTCACAAACCATGTTGTACACACGCGGGCGCGCCCGTCCGCCCACGTACACGCAACTGTTTGCCCTCCTAGGTACGCACCCACACAAGCAAAGATATATCATTTTCGAGGAGAAAATTTGTAATTTTCCACAGAAAAACTCGACTCTCACAACTGGCGAACTAACTTAGGCCTTGTAAAGAATTTTCCAGTGTAATGAAAAAACGGAAAGTCTCTATGTAGCGTAGAAGCTCACAGACCATGTTGTACTGTATACACACACGCGCGCCCGTCCGCTCACGTACACGCCCTGGCACAGGCGCGCACACGCACGCACACTTAACGCAACTGTTTGCCCTCCTAGGCACGCACTCACACACGCACTGGCACACGCGCGCACGCACACCCGCGCACGCACCACGCACGCACAGGCGCACCCGCGCTCACGTACACACACAATCGAAATTCTCTTTATGAAAATTCGATAAAAAGCTTAGTTAATTTGGAAAATATAATTAAATACACAACTATTATTAATGAAGTACATACAATATTATATATATATTATATATATATATATATATATATATATATATATATATATATATATATATATATATATATATATAATATAAAATATTATATTTTACCAGCATTCTGCAGCTATGAAACACCTAAAGAGGAACAGTCACTGGCCATAAGTATTTCAAATGATGTAAACATCAAACACATGCATCGTTCAAATTTGCAACCCATGCTACAGAAAATGTTACTTTACACAAGCAAGCGGCTAAAACTAATTATGTATAACGAAATTTGAATAATTCATAAATGTGATAACTCGACCTGGTTGGCACTGAACACATACATGGATTCTAGATCGAACAATCGGTTGAATAATAGGTAATATAATCAAATTAATAACAATTATTGGTTTTAAATCGTTCATAAGCAAAGGAACATCGATAATGTACCGCACATTATCACAGTCATAATATACCTACCATTGTCGAAGCATAAATATCTCAATTTACGTTAGACACCTTGTGTAAGTTATTACATAAACAAAAATAAATGCCTTAGTTTAACAACAACAAACATTTGCATTAAAACTTTGGTTACTCATTTCTATAAAATAATAAAACCTTGCTCTATTTTTTCTTCAAGTTATACATGACGCAATCAGTTAAACAACTAAAAAGCCCTCAAGACATTTTTCGGACAGAAAACAATGTTTACAAGATTTTTAAACGTCAACTGGCATGGAAAAAAAATCACATTTTAGAGAATTTTTGTTAAAAACAGTTTAAATAAGCGTGAATTAGAGCATCTAGAACACATATTTAGGGTCCATTAAAGTTTATATATACAGGATGATTCATTAACCATGGGAAATGCGAAAGCTGGAGATACTACACATCAAATTGTGACCATTGGCGGAAACATACCTCGAAACAGGATATTTTTTGGTATAGCGCAGTTGAGCTCAAATAAGAGCGAAACTAGTATGTCTTTCCAGTCATAATCTTAATATATCTATTAGTGAATTTTCGTCTCAAATTATAGTACTTTATAGCCTTATTCATACATTTATTGTTACTTTTTTATATATATATATATATATATATATATATATATATATATATATATATATATATATATAATTTAAAAACAGTTTACCTAGTATTATTTGAGATCTCTTTTCTCGCGACATATATTTGTTTTCAATCAACTTTACTTTATATAAATTTTAGATTTTAGAGTTTTCATACGACAAATCAAAGTTTTATGTTTACAAACGTATTTAAATATTAAAGTGTTACACACTTACAATATTGTCACACATACCAAAAGGCCTTTTAGTAATACAAAATTGATACCTATCATTTACTTATGTCACTCTTCGATTGTTACTTCTCCTTCTCAAAGCTCATTCTTTACTGTAGTACCTTGCTGTTGCTGATCTTCGGTTCAATTGTAGTTTCTTAGACAATGAAACACCAATCTCCGGCCTAGCAACCGTCCCGTGTCGTCAAGAATCCGCCGTTGCTATGGAAACTGCCTGGTATGAAGCTTTTTTTGATTTTCACTTTAAAACTCAAAAATGTTACTTGAAAGTCCATATACACTTGTATTGCCTTTTTGTCCTTGACCAAGTTACACAATCTGGCTGTGTTATCTGGCTTCGATTTAACCGAAGCTGTATCTTCAGAAATAACAAAGTTACCCATTATACCGACGTAGATAATGGCCACCCTATGTATATATATATATATATATATATATATATATATATATATATATATATATATATATATATATATATATGTATATATATATATATATATATATATATATATATATATATATATATATATATATATATATATATATATCTGTTTGAAATGTAATAGTTAATTGCTCGTATTATCTTGCGCTGGTAATAATTGCACATGTGTAGATTCTAATCGATTTAATCATAATAACATATAACAATATTAGTGGACTGTACAATAGCTTCTTCTAGAATAGAAAAAAAAACTCTTGTTCCTACCTAAATTAGGTAAATTGTTGGTTTATAAAATACACTAAAAACAGGTGGTGAAATCCACTAGATTGGACTAAGATAAAAGTACCAACCTCTCATATGTAAGTAACTAACCTACTAAAAAGAGATGAAAGTACCAACCTAATATAAACAGACATTATCAAATAATACAAATTTGTACAGTATCCCAGCAACAATTTTACAAATAATAAATATATTCTGATCAAACTTGACACGTGTCTTTTTCCGGTATAAACTTCTTACACTAGTTTGTTAACCAGCCCAATAGGACAAGTTTTTCAGAAAAAAAAAACTGTACCTCCGAAAATAATAAAGTTACTTTGCTCAAATTTGGTACACATGTTGCCTTTATAGAGGCCTCACTATGTATTAAAATTGAAGTTTCTAGTCAATTCATTGTTGCTGCCCTTGGTGAAGCTGTTCCATAGTAATACACACGTAGACTAATTCCCTGGCTTCAAAAGTGTTTTCTTCTCTGTAACCGGGTTCGCCGTTTATGACAATATCAGTCTATACGTCTGTATGAAGTTTATTTTACTTCGGCACCATAACACACTTTCTGCGTTTAGACTTTTTTGTACTTAAATAAGTTATCTTTTATTTAGCCAACTTCTATCTACAAAAATTATAACTCAATTTCATATACTTCCGGAAATCCAATCAACTTGTAAATTAACATGCATAAATAGTCCCCCTGACAATACACTTTTATATTTTTACACAAAAAATTCTAAATGGTGGCGCCCATGTGACACGTGAATTATAGACAATGGTATTTTAGCAGACATTTCTGGGAAATGTTTATATTTCCGAAAAGAATAAAGCTATTTTAATGAAATTTTGTACACGAGTTGCCTTTAAAGAAAAAAGGCTAAGTGCCAAAATTGAAGCCTATAGGTCAATAAACAATTAGAATAGCATTTACAGGAAAAAATTAAATCACCTCTAAATCTCAATATATATTTTTTAAGAAAACAAAATGTATTCATTTTTTAAGGACATATAATATGTAAAAGGTTGGTTAAAATACAGCCAAAAATGTGAACAAAATCTAAATACATTTCTCTCTGTGTTACTAGCCGATTGGCAATGGCTGGATCGATTTAAATTGTTTTAACACCGTTACGTTAAGTATTTTCAGGGGAGATTCTATTAGGTTATTTAATCAGTTGATTAGTTTTTAGAAATAAGGAAAATAGTATTTAGAAATTACAATTTTAATAATTTTACTAGGGGGGCATTTCGCATTATTATTACAGTGTGTACTGTGGTTACAGTTTTTTTTTTAAATTTCAACAACACACCACGAGGGCATACAGCCTAAATACTATCGTACCGTGGGTGTTGAGAAGGAGGAAATAGGCAGCTTGTTAATTCTGGACTTGAAGGTTTGGAGGTTCGGAGGAGAAGGAAAAACATGTGCCAGCAAGGAATTCCACATCTTGGAAGTCTTCGGGACAAAAGAGCGGGCATAACAAGATGTTCTAAGCCTGGTGACCTGGACAGTAAAAGGGTGAATGGAGTCCAGGATAGCTAGTGTAGAATCGGCAGCGGCACCCCAGATGTGGGAGCGGTATTCGAGGTTTGGCCTTATTTGTGAAGTATATAAGGTATAGAGATTAGCTGGTGAAAAGTATTTGCGAGCCCGGAAGAGGAAACCTAATTTCTTAGCAGCCGCTTCTGCAATTGATGTGACATGTTGGTGCCAATTAAGATTTCTATCCACAGAAATGCCAACAAGAGAAAAGGGCTCATTACTTTGAATAACTTGGTTGTTCATTGTGATGGGTCTAGGTCTGGTGTATCTCTTGTGAGAAAGAAAGCAAGACTTAGTTTTGGTGGGGTTGAATTGTACAAGATTTCTACTTCCCCAGTCTAATATTTTTTGGAGATCGACGGAGACAGAACCCTCCATGAGTCTGCGATCCTCATCTAATTGGGCTAAAGAGACAGACTTAGAATACTGTATATTTGAATGGAGGGTGCTGTCGTCCGCGTAGCTGTGAACTGGGCTGAATGTGCTAGAGAGGAGGTCATTGATGTGGAGAAGAAACAAAGTAGGGGCTAAAGCTGAACCTTGAGGAACTCCTGCATTAATTGGATACAGTTTAGAGGAATGGCCATCCACGACAACAGAAATGCTCCGGTTGGAGAGGAAATTTGCTGTCCAGGTACAACGTTTTGGTGGTAGGCCATAGGCCGGAAGTTTATTAAGCAGCGCTGCGTGCCAGACCTGGTCGAATGCTTTTGATATGTCTAGAGCAACAATCTGGGATTCACCGTGTTGTTCCATAGATTTGTTCCAAGAATGGGTGACAAAGGAAAGGAGGTCGGCAGTCGATCTGCGCTGACGGAATCCATACTGCCTGTCGTGGATTAGACTGTGTTTTTCAAGAAATTTTAGTAATTCGGTGTTTATATACTTTTCCATCACTTTAGAGGCGACTGAAAGGAGAGAAATAGGCCTTTAGTTGCTAGGAAGCGCTTTGGATCCTTTCTTGGGGATGGGTTGCTTGGGGATGGGTTGTGCTGGAGCAGTTTTCCAGTTACTAGGGAATATGCCTTTATTATAGGATATCTGAAACAGACGAGTCAGGACAGGAGCAAGCTCTGGTGCGCATTTTTTGAGAACAATTGCTGGGATCTCGTCAAGGCTAGAGGCTTTCCTGGTATTAAGAGAAGATAGCATCTTTCGTACCTTTTTAGTTTTGAAAATGATATCCGTCATTTTATGCGCGACATTGGGGACTGTTGGTGGTTGAACATTTGGAGGTGGGTTGAGAGTAGAATTGCCGGCGAACAACGAAGCAAAAAGTTCAGCCTTGCCCAGGGCGGTAGAAACAATTTCATCCCCTGAGACAAGAGGTGGGAACGTGCTTTTGCAGAAATTATTCCCAATAGATTTAGCAAGAGTCCAGAAGGGTTTGCCGCCGTTCTGGCTTAAGAGGACTTTGTTTTTGATGTGGTTATTAAACGAGTTTGTTGCCTCAGAAAGAATGCGGACATAGCGGTTTCTTGCGTCGTTAAATGCTTGACGATTTTCTTGACTGGGATTGTGTAGAAGCGTTTTGTGAGCTTTGACCTTTTCAAGTCTGGCCTTGTCACAGGATTTAGAGAACCAGGGCTTTTGAGTGGCTGAAGAGGTTTTCTGTGTACGTAGGATAAATAATTCCATGCCAGCTTGGATAATTTCGGTGACGTTTTGTGAGATATCAGAGGGGTCAGGATGAGAGAAGCAGACAGACGCTAATGGAAATGAGGAAAAGTAATCCCGCATTTCGTCCCAGTTTGCGGAGTTGTTGTGCCAAACGATACGTGGGTGTGATGACTGTGTGACCTCGGGTTGCATTGCGCAGGAAGCAGTGCCATGCCGTGGTCTGAGCGACCAAGAGGGGCGGTGACTGATATCTTATAGCATTCAGGTTGTGTAGTAAGAAGGAGATCCAAGAGATTTGAGCTGTGTGTTGGGATACGAGGAAAGTAAGTAGGTTGCTGAACCATATTGGCTAAAGAATTGCTGACTGCAAAGGCCTCCGGTGCTCTCCCTTGTGGATCGGTTTTTGAAGATCCTAGCCATTCCTTATTATGGACATTGAAGTCACCAAGAATAGTGACCTCGGAGGAAGGATATTCGGAAATCAGATGATCGGTTTTTTCAGAAAGGTAGTCAAAGAGCTGGACAAAGTTGTTGTCAGAAGGTGAGCGGTAAATGCAACAGATGACTTTAGTTGCAGCTTTGAGAGAGAGTTTTATCCATAGTATGTCTTTTCTTCCAGCTTCTAAATTGGGGAGTCTGTTGCAGGGTAGATTGCTACGGACGTATGCGCACACGCCTCCATGCAATCTAAAGGAAGTAAGGAGCTCATACCCAGGGAAATTAAGGTGATTGGTGGCTGTTTTGGCACTGATTTGGGTTTCGGTGAGGAAGAGGAGTTGGGGCCTGTTAGCCTGGAAGAAATGGTGGACGGAGTTCAGATTAGAATTTAGGCCACATATATTCGAAAAGGATATGTTAAATCTTGATGTTGGCGCCCCCTGTACACCCCTCTCCCGGAGATCCGAATGGAGGGGTATTTTGCCTCCGGAATATTTTGTACAAGGAGGAGCCATCATCATTTTTGCTTATAAGGGAAACCGACTCATACACCAGAACCGGAAACGTCCGTTGGGACTTCACCGGCCCCTTGATATATGGGGTGATACCTCCTCGGGCGTGAAAAAATCCTTTACTATTACGTAAAGGAAAATTCCACTACCATCTGCTATGGATTGGATTGGATCAATGTCTACCCCTTTAAAAATAAGATTAATAAAGGGACTATCAATTGTCCAATAGTTATGCTTTTCGACATAGTAGGAGGATACAAAACATGATCATTTTGCATCCATGCCTATTGTCGCCATTGTCGTTTCCGGAATAATATTGTCAAGTTAACAATTTAATTTGACAGGATTTTCCTTTCATATCAATGATAAAGTTATTTAGAAAATATTCCTTTTACTGTGTAAAATAGTGCTGCAAATTGAATCATAACTTCCTCATAGCTGTGATGTGTTCGCTTCAGAAAGGCATTCTCATGGAATGAATTTAGGGCCCATGACTTGACCACAAAGAAAATATTTGTATTCCTGTAGCCATAAACTTTTGAAACGTTATATTACTCGAGTTTTATTGAAAAAATGTTAATTTTCACCAAATGACCCCTTATTTATTCACTACCCTCTGAAGAGATCTTACCCAAAAACAATTCGAAGCGTTCCTTTGTCGGGTGCTTACTGGATGCCAAATTTGACGATGATATCTCAATTCGTTCTAAAGTTATTGCGCCTATTAACAGACAGACGTACATGCCGACAGACAAAAAAAATCGTTCCAGAATCAAGTTTTCTATGTGTTTTAATACTTTTTACGCCGTTTTAGCAAATAAAATTTTGTCAACCGTATTCCACACCCCCACATTCAACTCCTAATTTAATTTCAGCACAGAATACCAGATGTTTGATCAAATTAAAAGTTTTCTAATAAATAAACCCTAAAACATTATATTACTCCGGATTTGATGAAAAAATGTCAATTTTCACCAAATCATCCCTTACCCCCTAAAGCGATTTTACTTAAAAACAATCCAAACCGTGTTTTCTATGTGTTTTGAGACTTTTACGCCGTTTTAGCAAAAAAAATTGCAAATTTTGTCAACAATATTCCACCCCCACACATTCAACCCTTAATTTAATTTCGGCACAGAATACCAGATGTTTAATGAAATTAAAAGTTTTCTAATAAATAAACCCTATAACGTGATATTACTCGAGTTTTGACGAAAAAATTTTCACCAAATCACCCCCACCATTCCCTACCCCCTAAAGCGATTTTACCCAAAAACAATCAGAACCGTTAGTTTGTCGGGTGCTAACTGTATACCAAATTTGAAGACGGTAAGTAGAAGGGCGCCACTTTCCGCCATCTTGGATAATTATAATCCCATTAATTACCCTTTAACGACCTTGTCAAGGTCGTTAACTAGATTCTAATTATAGCAATTTTAATGATCTATGACGTCTGTGGCTCATTACCTACTTTCTAATTGTTGTTAGCATAATTGAAAATCAATGTTAGTTTTCACATTCTTTAAGCGCTGGACATGCTTGTGAAGATATAATATAGTTGACAGTCTCTTTAAATTTGTATGGAAATGTTTTAGTTGCTATTCTATTACCATTATCTTAATCGTCAGCTGATATAACGAGATATGAATGTACCTCATAGGCATATAAGCAAGAAATATATTTGGAATCGACCTCAGTCTTTATTTCTTGTTGAGTAAGCAAGTAATATAACGCAATTTAGTTAAAATCGTATCATTTTATTTAATTGAAGGAAGTTCTGGTGTTTCATTTATTTTACAATATTTCGACAATTGTGCAGTGAGTGCCTAGCAATTTTTAACTTTGTGTGATCAGATTTTTCTATAAACAAGTCAGGTGAAATATCTCAAGAAGGATGTTTTACAAACTCTGAAGTCTTAGTTTCAACCGTCATTGTCCTTCATTTTACTAAAATGTTTCCAGAAAATTCATTTCAAATAGACCCTTTTTCTGATGCTTGGCAGGAGCCTTAGCTTTAGAGTTTATCGTTTAATGGTATATAATTTTTGTCGAATTTTCGTAAAAAATCAATAAAGCTCAATATATCCGTTATTATACAAGATATGAAGAAAATTTGTATATATTAATTATAGGGTGTCTTGAGCTACATCTTAAAAAATATTTCTACAATCACAGGATGGCCCATAAGTCGTTGGTGATACAAATTTTCTTCTTTTTTTAATCAAACACGCCTTATGTTATTGCATTTTCGAATATTTCAGCGATGCATGTTTGTAAGAAAAGAAATTCGGGACGCAGCAAGTGCGTTATGGTAGCGAATTTTCATTAAATGCTTTAAATTTGAATAGCTCAATTTGCTATTAACCTATAAGGTTGACCAAGAAACGAGTTTTTCCGGGAACACTTTAAGTTTACTTTTGGAAATTTTTGTACATTTTCACACAATAAAGTTATTTTTATGAAACATGGCACATTGTTTTTACTATATAGGTTATACTGGTAACCAAAATTGATGCCTGCTTTCTTAAAAAGGAAACACACATATTTGCAATTAAAAACATTTTTATGAAAATTCACTACCATAACGCACTTGCTGCGTCCAGAGTTTTTTATTTTATTTAGACCCAGTTCCATCAACTGTGATCAGCTGTTTCTTTTGAACTTGTTTTCCTCTGTACGCCTTTCTGATTGCAATTTCTTTTTCGGCTTGGAAAAAATAGTCTTCTCTTTTAATGAGCGACAAGGTATTATTAATAATAAAAACATTGGTAAAATATAAAAAATATAATATATTTATTCATATGTACACTACAAGTTAACTAATTTCAAAATTGTCTAACTGTTTGATCAGCTGTTTCTTTTGAACTTGTTTTCCTCTGTACGCCTTTCTGATTGCAATTTCTTTTTCGGCTTGGAAAAAATAGTCTTCTCTTTTAATGAGCGACAAGGTATTATTAATAATAAAAACATTGGTAAAATACGTATTTATTTTTAATCTACACATTTTAATTTTCTGTATTAAGTGCTTAGTAGTAACGATTTAAATTTCGTTACTTGTTATTGTGTTCGACTGTAAATATTGTTTATACGTGATGTACCTTATTACAGTAATAAAGCTCATATATAGATATGCTCTTTATTTTAACAAACAAACAAACATTATAAAAAACTCTCATCATTACTACATTTGTCAACGTTTTAGTTATACACCTAATACAATAATTTGCTTACAACGAGTAAAGTTTAAATCTACATCCATATCTTATTTTTCAAACATCAAACTTCATATCTGATGAGCCATAACAAACCTCAAATAAGTGCTCATAAATTATATCAATATTTTCCAAATTAAAAAAGTTTTAGAAAAGTATCAGCAGAATTACTTCTTAGAAGACCAAGTAGAAAATAAATTTTACTAGCGATAAGGACCTGAGATATCTTGAATAACTTGAAAGCTACAAAACTATAGTCTACTATATCTCTTGATAAATGACTGAACCTTTTTGTGTATGTTGAACAAAACTGTTGAAAAAATATCTAGGTAAATAAGCCGCATCTGTGTTTGACACTACACCACATGGTGGTCTGCTGATATGTTTTGGTAATTTGTTACTCAATGCAGATGTAGAGACTCCTTCTCTGGCTTCAAAATTACTTGTTTGTTCTTTGGAATTGGTGTTACCGTTTCGCGGAATTGTCAGACAGAATAAAGTTGATTTTATTTATGGATTAAAACCCGTTGCCACACTACAGTATTATCAAAAACTAAAAAAAACTAAAATGACAAATGACGCTTCTAAAATATCTGTGTGATGTATTTCTATATTTAGCGCCAAAGTAAAATCAACTTATAACAATAATAATAACCCTAGCAATAATAATAATAATAATAATAATATAACTAACAATAACAGCAAAAGAAGTAGGCTCTCTATAACAAAAATATTGATACAAATCAGCTTATTACCTTATTGCAACTATTTTTAATATAGATAAATGTTTTTTGTTTGATACATTTAATTATAAGCAAAACTTTCCAAGAAAGAGGATTCAATCAAAAATGAGTTTGCTAAGAAAAGCCATTTGTTTTCGTGTAGGTATGTGCTTTTTTATAAATTAAGCTTCAAAAAAGTAGCCTTTGCGCTTGTTGTTACAAAAATCTAGTTACTCCATGTGGCTGTATTGAATATCCGTGATATGTTTTGCAAAATGTAGCTTTGTCAGCGTGCTTATTTCTAAGTGCAGAAATATATTGTTTGTGTATGGTATTAAAACTTCTATAAGCTTGGTAGATGTGGACTGCGTTACATTGCTGATTTATAAATTCCAGCATTTGTCAACAAATTGTATTTTTCTTTCTAGTTACATAGGAAATCACGCATCGTGTTCTAAGATTTTAAAGCTATTTTTTATCTGTATTGCTACTTAACATTTCAGAAATATTTTCTGAAATGTTTCCAAAGTAAGTCTTCGAAACATATTTGTTATCTTTTTGCTTCTAATACAGATTTGGGTAAGTTAAATTTAGGTCTAATTTGTATTATTTTGTGTCTATTACCTTATTGATTATTTTAGCAGAGTAAACATTATTAAATGCTATTTGCTTGATTCCTCAAATTTATTTTTGGGTCGTTTTAGGCATATAGGTATTGAAAATGCACGATGCATCATCTTTAAATGGTAGACTGACGCAGCTTTTGTAAAAAATGGGTGACATGCACCGTATGGTATAGTTGTTCCCTGTATATTGAAAAGCCAAGTGAATTATTTTCTAACTTTTTAATGGTTACACGCCACAGATTTATAATATTGTTAGCTTCTTTGTCTAAAGTATATTTTAATAAACTTTAAAAATTTATTTAATTCTGTAAGGCTATCATGAAAACATGTTAAAATGCAATCTACATATCTGTACCAAAAGATAATATGTAAAACTTCTAATGCTGAAACTTGTTTTTCTAAGTTTTCATGAATATGTTGGCCAATAAACGAGACAACCGACTACCTGTAAGAAGAAGGTCATAATTTTGCAGAGAAATTTTTTCACTAAATTTAAAATAGCTTTGCTTTGTAAATTCAATAAACAGATTCACTCTTTCGTTTTTGTTCATCACATTTACTCATCGTTTCTAGTAAACGGTTTTTTACTGATGGTAAGAATTGTCTAAAGGGTATTTTAGAATACATGCCACTAACATAAAACCAAACTAATTCACTGTTTGAAGGAATAGTTGTGTTATTTAAATTCTATCATCATGAATGTTGTACCTGTTCTAGGCTTCCGATTTTTGTTTGTTTGTGATAAGCGAAATAGAAATTTAAAAAACGCTTAACTCAAACAAACAAAAATCGGAAGCCTAGAACAGGTACAACATTCATGATGATAGAATTTAAATAACACAACTATTCCTTCAAACAGTGAATTAGTTTGGTTTTATGTTAGTGGCATGTATTCTAAAATACCCTTTAGACAATTCTTACCATCAGTAAAAAACCGTTTACTAGAAACGATGAGTAAATGTGATGAACAAAAACGAAAGAGTGAATCTGTTTATTGAATTTACAAAGCAAAGCTATTTTAAATTTAGTGAAAAAATTTCTCTGCAAAATTATGACCTTCTTCTTACGGGTAGTCGGTTGTCTCGTTTATTGGCCAACATATTCATGAAAACTTAGAAAAACAAGTTTCAGCATTAGAAGTTTCACATATTATCTTTTGGTACAGATATGTAGATTGCATTTTAACATGTTTTCATGATAGCCTTACAGAATTAAATAAATTTTTAAAGTTTATTAAAATATACTTTAGACAAAGAAGCTAACAATATTATAAATCTGTGGCGTGTAACCATTAAAAAGTTAGAAAATAATTCACTTGGCTTTTCAATATACAGGGAACAACTATACCATACGGTGCATGTCACCCATTTTTTACAAAAGCTGCGTCAGTCTACCATTTAAAGATGATGCATCGTGCATTTTCAATACCTATATGCCTAAAACGACCCAAAAATAAATTTGAGGAATGCAAATAGCATTTAATAATGTTTACTCTGCTAAAATAATCAATAAGGTAATAGACACAAAATAATACAAATTAGACCTAAATTTAACTTACCCAAATCTGTATTAGAAGCAAAAAGATAACAAATATGTTTCGAAGACTTACTTTGGAAACATTTCAGAAAATATTTCTGAAATGTTAAGTAGCAATACAGATAAAAAATAGCTTTAAAATCTTAGAACACGATGCGTGATTTCCTATGTAACTAGAAAGAAAAATACAATTTGTTGACAAATGCTGGAATTTATAAATCAGCAATGTAACGCAGTCCACATCTACCAAGCTTATAGAAGTTTTAATACCATACACAAACAATATATTTCTGCACTTAGAAATAAGCACGCTGACAAAGCTACATTTTGCAAAACATATCACGGATATTCAATACAGCCACATGGAGTAACTAGATTTTTGTAACAACAAGCGCAAAGGCTACTTTTTTGAAGCTTAATTTATAAAAAAGCACATACCTACACGAAAACAAATGGCTTTTCTTAGCAAACTCATTTTTGATTGAATCCTCTTTCTTGGAAAGTTTTGCTTATAATTAAATGTATCAAACAAAAAACATTTATCTATATTAAAAATAGTTGCAATAAGGTAATAAGCTGATTTGTATCAATATTTTTGTTATAGAGAGCCTACTTCTTTTGCTGTTATTGTTAGTTATATTATTATTATTATTATTATTGCTAGGGTTATTATTATTGTTATAAGTTGATTTTACTTTGGCGCTAAATATAGAAATACATCACACAGATATTTTAGAAGCGTCATTTGTCATTTTAGTTTTTTTTAGTTTTTGATAATACTGTAGTGTGGCAACGGGTTTTAATCCATAAATAAAATCAACTTTATTCTGTCTGACAATTCCGCGAAACGGTAACACCAATTCCAAAGAACAAACAAGTAATTTTGAAGCCAGAGAAGGAGTCTCTACATCTGCATTGAGTAACAAATTACCAAAACATATCAGCAGACCACCATGTGGTGTAGTGTCAAACACAGATGCGGCTTATTTACCTAGATATTTTTTCAACAGTTTTGTTCAACATACACAAAAAGGTTCAGTCATTTATCAAGAGATATAGTAGACTATAGTTTTGTAGCTTTCAAGTTATTCAAGATATCTCAGGTCCTTATCGCTAGTAAAATTTATTTTCTACTTGGTCTTCTAAGAAGTAATTCTGCTGATACTTTTCTAAAACTTTTTTAATTTGGAAAATATTGATATAATTTATGAGCACTTATTTGAGGTTTGTTATGGCTCATCAGATATGAAGTTTGATGTTTGAAAAATAAGATATGGATGTAGATTTAAACTTTACTCGTTGTAAGCAAATTATTGTATTAGGTGTATAACTAAAACGTTGACAAATGTAGTAATGATGAGAGTTTTTTATAATGTTTGTTTGTTTGTTAAAATAAAGAGCATATCTATATATGAGCTTTATTACTGTAATAAGGTACATCACGTATAAACAATATTTACAGTCGAACACAATAACAAGTAACGAAATTTAAATCGTTACTACTAAGCACTTAATACAGAAAATTTAAATGTGTAGATTAAAAATAAATACGTATTTTACCAATGTTTTTATTATTAATAATACCTTGTCGCTCATTAAAAGAGAAGACTATTTTTTCCAAGCCGAAAAAGAAATTGCAATCAGAAAGGCGTACAGAGGAAAACAAGTTCAAAAGAAACAGCTGATCAAACAGTTAGACAATTTTGAAATTAGTTAACTTGTAGTGTACATATGAATAAATATATTATATTTTTTATATTTTACCAATGTTTTTATTATTAATAATACCTTGTCGCTCATTAAAAGAGAAGACTATTTTTTCCAAGCCGAAAAAGAAATTGCAATCAGAAAGGCGTACAGAGGAAAACAAGTTCAAAAGAAACAGCTGATCACAGTTGATGGAACTGGGTCTAAATAAAATAAAAAACTCTGGACGCAGCAAGTGCGTTATGGTAGTGAATTTTCATAAAAATGTTTTTAATTGAAAATATGTGTGTTTCCTTTTTAAGAAAGCAGGCATCAATTTTGGTTACCAGTATAACCTATATAGTAAAAACAATGTGCCATGTTTCATAAAAATAACTTTATTGTGTGAAAATGTACAAAAATTTCCAAAAGTAAACTTAAAGTGTTCCCGGAAAAACTCGTTTCTTGGTCAACCTTATAGGTTAATAGCAAATTGAGCTATTCAAATTTGAAGCATTTAATGAAAATTCGCTACCATAACGCACTTGCTGCGTCCCGAATTTCTTTTCTTACAAACATGCATCGCTGAAATATTCGAAAATGCAATAACATAAGGCGTGTTTGATTAAAAAAAGAAGAAAATTTGTATCACCAACGACTTATGGGCCATCCTGTGATTGTAGAAATATTTTTTAAGATGTAGCTCAAGACACCCTATAATTAATATATACAAATTTTCTTCATATCTTGTATAATAACGGATATATTGAGCTTTATTGATTTTTTACGAAAATTCGACAAAAATTATATACCATTAAACGATAAACTCTAAAGCTAAGGCTCCTGCCAAGCATCAGAAAAAGGGTCTATTTGAAATGAATTTTCTGGAAACATTTTAGTAAAATGAAGGACAATGACGGTTGAAACTAAGACTTCAGAGTTTGTAAAACATCCTTCTTGAGATATTTCACCTGACTTGTTTATAGAAAAATCTGATCACACAAAGTTAAAAATTGCTAGGCACTCACTGCACAATTGTCGAAATATTGTAAAATAAATGAAACACCAGAACTTCCTTCAATTAAATAAAATGATACGATTTTAACTAAATTGCGTTATATTACTTGCTTACTCAACAAGAAATAAAGACTGAGGTCGATTCCAAATATATTTCTTGCTTATATGCCTATGAGGTACATTCATATCTCGTTATATCAGCTGACGATTAAGATAATGGTAATAGAATAGCAACTAAAACATTTCCATACAAATTTAAAGAGACTGTCAACTATATTATATCTTCACAAGCATGTCCAGCGCTTAAAGAATGTGAAAACTAACATTGATTTTCAATTATGCTAACAACAATTAGAAAGTAGGTAATGAGCCACAGACGTCATAGATCATTAAAATTGCTATAATTAGAATCTAGTTAACGACCTTGACAAGGTCGTTAAAGGGTAATTAATGGGATTATAATTATCCAAGATGGCGGAAAGTGGCGCCCTTCTACTACGGTATCTCAATTCTTTCTAAAGTCAACGTGGCTACAAACAGACAGACAAACAGACAGACACACAGACAAAAAAATGTTCATTCCCAAATGATGTTGTCTATATGTTTTGACCCTTTTTGCAACGTTTAAGCGAAAAAAAATTTTTGTCTCAGATGCGTTGTGATGATGTGGAAATAAAATTATTTAGGACAAATACATTATCAGAACCTACAAGTTTTAGGGAATAGACTGCAGTAACTACAACTAAGAGCTTGGTTGTTATAATTTGAGTCTAAATGTAAATGAAGTTTTCAAAGCTAAGATGTTTTAGTTTTGCAACTGTATATGTAACACACTTTTGCTGTTGTCAAGACATTGTTTCTCTGCTATTCATCGCTACTTCAAATAAGAGTAATATGTATAACATATTATAGCTTATAATAAGTGAAGCACAAGAAACACATCCTAGTTAACTATTACGAACACAGCCACTATAAAAATTCTCCAGCACACCTGTGAATACACCGTGAGAACCTACAGTTTGTCATCAAAGAACATACTAGCGTGGTGAACTGTAATTGTCTGCCACGGTCTATCCAGAACCGGAAAACATGACTTAAATCTTTAAATTGTAGCAATTAATCAGTTTATAAAAAAATGACATGAAATGTCGTTGCCAGCATTGCGGCAGTGAATTTGATTGCGTTCCATATTGCATATCTATGTGTAAAATCGATAATCGATAATTTAATATCACACTGCTTATAGGCTGGATTTTACAAACCACTAAAGGCAATTAAACAAAGGCTTGTATCAGATATAATAATCAAACGTAAAAGTAGAAATAAAATATATTATAATAATCAGATATCATAGAAACATAAATTTCGTACTTTACCATATAATCTTCAGGATAAATTTGTCGAAAAACGAATGATTGAAGTTAATTAATGCATTCAAATCGCTGAATACTTGTTTGACGCATTTGAAAATGTATACAAATTAGAGTTAAATTGCGCCTATTTTGAACCAGTCTTATTTTATTAAATGACATACTGATAGATCATAACAAGAACGGAACCGGTCTATGTCTCCTGATATATAATACATATATATATATATATATATATATATATATATATATATATATATATATATATATATATATATATATATATATACATACATACATATATATATATATATATATATATATATATATATATATATATATATATATATATATATATATATATATATATATATATATATATATATATATATATATATATATAGGTTAGTTCAAATTCGAGCCTCACCATTGGGATCTTGTAAGCCGTAAGAGGTACGAGGATGGTTAAGTTGGGGAAAGTTGCGCGTTTTTATGGTGATCAATTATCTGAAAGAAAAATTGAGGTGTCATTTTTAGTTTTTTAGTCATTCGATAAAACCTAAATTTTAAATTATAGTTTTTTTATGTTTTCGAGCGAATACCGAAAGAATTATACTTTTTTTAACTATGACATTGTTAGGACACTTTCTCAGGGGCAATCTAAATCTAAATCATATTTTCCAAGGCGTTCTTGATGCAATACTAAACTTTGATTTTGCTCATGGGCACCATATTGGATTTCTCTATCTTTTTAAAGTCTTTTTTTTTTCTGATTACCATGATATATCACACAAGCCTATTACATCTTACCTGTTATCAAAATTTGTAAAAAAACGTTTCTGCGAAGAGTGCTTTGGAAGGGACACCAATAAATTTGTTTAATGATCTAAATCTTGACAGTTCAGCAAAACTTTGATGTTTATATTTATAGGATTTATGTATATTGTCTGGAATTTATTCGAAAATGATGAGTTTTACAAATCAAGAAAAGAGAGACTTGATAAAAATTACCAAAATAGTAGAAACGCTAGAATTACTAGTGAAAACTATTTAAATGAATATCCGGAAAAGCGGCAACCACACTATTCTTATTTTAAGGTACTACACCGAAATCTATTTGTTTACTGTTCCTGTGTTGGTTTAACGTTGATATTAATTTTTTTTAAGTTATACAAATCTCGTTTGTGTTATGTTGGCCCATTTGCCTTTAAAAAGGCCGATAATTGTTTCAACACCTCGATAAAGTATGAATGAAGGCAAAATTAAAACTACTATTGATAATTACAAAGAATCATTCATTGGTGTTCACATTCAGATAATAGTTCACCTAGGGGTGAACGCGCCTTTTCTTAGACGGGTATGGAGAGTTTTGGCCGAGCAAAGCGAGCAGAAACCAAAAAATATATATTTTTTCCAAATTTGGATAGCAGGTAAGATGTTATCGTATCGTGTGATGATATATCATTGCAAACAGAGAAAAAGACTTTTAAAAATCCAATATGGTGCCATTGGAAAATATGATGACAGATTTAGATTGCCCATAAAAAAGTGCCCTAACAATGCCATGGTTAAAAAAGTCTAATTCTTTCGGTATTAACATGAAACCAAAAAAACGAAGATTAAAAATTTCGTTATTTTTCGAATAATTAAAAAACTAAAAATAACACCTCAAATGTTCTTATTGATATTTTTTAGATCACCATAGAAATGCACAACTTTGCCCCAATTTAACCATCCTGGTATCACTTACGGTTTACAAGATCCCAATGGTGAGGCACGAATTTGAACTACCTGTATGTATATATATATATATATATATATATATATATATATATATATATATATATATATATATATATATATATATATATATATATATATATATATATATATATATATATATATATATATATATAAGCCTTCATGATCTATCTTTATCAATCATATTTACGTTTTTGTCACTTCCGATACTTCTTCACCTTTGTTATTTTAAATAGAACAGTCTGTACATTGTTTTAGTTTTGGATAGCTCTAAAGACACGTTCATTTATTTGCCACTTGATTGGTTTATCGCAACATACAAGCCAGGTCGTTTGCCCGTTTCAAAGCTCACAGTAGAGGTCTCAACCTCCAGATGTAATACAACCCCTACAGATCTCAGCTCCCCTCCAGGTTCGTTCAGGCCCGAAACTCGACAGTGTGTCAAGGTAATAGCCCACGAAGTCCCGCTCCCGAGCATCACCCAAGCGAGATCGTTTCCCCATTACGAAGCACACAGTGGAGGCCTCTAAAGGCATCTTACCCACAGAGATCTAACTTCCAGAAGCATCTCACCCCTAGAAATCCAATCTCCAAAGACATTCCACCCCTGGAGATCTCAGTCCTCTACGGGTTCATCCAGATCCGACACCCGCCAGTGCTCGATTCAAGGCGATATCCCGCTCAAGTCCCGCTCTCGAGCATTAATCAAGCGAGGTCGTTTGCCCGTTTCGAAGCATACAGTGGAGGCTTCAACCTCCAGGGACATCTCACCCCTAGATATCCAACCTCCAGAGGCATCTCACCCCTAGAGATCTAACCTCCAGTTGCACCTCACCCCCTAGAGATCTAACTTACAGCGGCCGCTCACCCTTGGAGAAGCAACCTCCAGTGACCCCTAGAGATCTAACCTACAGGGGCATCGCATCCATAGAGAACCAACCTTCAGGGACACCCAACCCCTAGAGATACAACCTCTAGGGCCATCTCACCCCTATATATCACAGCCGCCTCCGGGTTCATTTGGATCCAAACACCGGACCAGACACCCGCCAGTGTTTGACTCCATGTGTGTGTGTGTTTTGTTTCTTTAACGTCGGCCTATTTCCGCGACTATGGCCAATCACCGACGCCAGTGAGCAGTTTCATCTCACTATCCTGGAAATTTTGCCGAACCCCTGCCTTTCTGTAAGGAGGGTAGGGATCTTTAACGTGCCCAACATCGCATGGACACGGGACAGACGGCTTTGCGCCCCCACCGAAGGGCGGAACGTGCAGACATTCAACTTGCTCAAACACAATGCCAGAACCTCGGTTGATGTTAATGTTACAGTTTGTACTGAAAAAGTGAAAGGAGTACGCTGGGATCGAACCCAGTACCCTTCGGTTCAGAGGCACACGTTCTTACCCCTGAACCACCGTGGTTCTGTTTGACTCCAGTTAGTTACCTCTTACGATAGGAAGGAGTTACCTTGTGCCTATTCTTTTTATTTCATCGCCAGGCCCACAAGGGAGGAAATGGAAACTAAATTACGATAAAAATTGTAGAAAAAAAACGCCGCGGGAAACTGGCCAAAAATGAACTCTTTTTTGCAAGACAACGTCCCTCCTCACAAGTTGTTGAAGGTACCACAACTAACTGATAAAGTTGGTTTTGAATTGATAAGTACACCTTAGAGAACCTAATTCACTACAACACATTTTTCAGACCTAACCATGGTTTCGCCAGCGAAGTTAGTGTCATCAGATGTTATAATAAAGTGTTTATTCACCCCTCTGATGACTTTAACTTTGTTAGCGAAATGATTGTCAGGTCTAAACAAATTTCTTGTGGTGAATTCGGTTTTCTAAAGTGTACTTATCGGTGTGCTCACAAGTACCGGTCTTCACTCACTCAATGGTTTTGAATTGGTCTACCACCCACTCTATTCTGTGGATTTAGCATCGTCAGACTATTAATTATTTCTAAACCTTAAAAACATTTGAAAGGTGAACTACTTTTGACAACGAAGTCATATTATAATATGCCATTGAAGACTAGTTTGAAGAAAAAATGTAGAAAAAACCGCCGTCGGAAACAGGCCAAAATATACTGTTTTTACAAGACAACTTTATCCGTCAAAAGTCGTTGATTGCACTGCAAACAATTGATAAAGCTGGTTTTAAATTGAAATATGAAAATTTTCAAATACCACCCCATTTTTTATTAGATCGTTTTTTCTCTAACGTCGGTCTATTTCCGCGACTAAGGCCAATCACCGATGT
>OZ023267.1:92939251-92949251 GCA_964006375.1 Tillus elongatus
AGTGCTGGAAGGCTGGCTACCATAGCCGTATTACTTTATAGGTGTATTTTCGCTGCAATTTGTAGGCCCATGCCGTACTGACGAGCTCTAATTAGAGCGAAACTAGTCTACGGTTCTAATTGTGGTGAGAATGATCTAGCCTTACATATTTTGTTCCTATATTAGGGTAGAAATGGGCCGGAGCTAACAATTTACTAAATTGTTAGTTGGTTGTATACAGTCTCTATTTTTTTACACTCTGTGTTATTTGGAGCTGCCGTGATAACATACTACTTGGTTCCGCAACGTTGTGGCGGCACGTGCTTCGTGTCTTACATCTCACTTAGTGCTGGAAGGCCATGACCGTATTACTTTATAGGTGTATTTGCGCAGCAATTAATATGCCATGCTGACGAGCTCTAATTAGAGCGAAACCGGTCTACGGTTCTAATTGTAGTGAGAATGCATCTAGCCTTACACATTGGTAGATCAAATATAACATCTAACAGCTCAGTGGTAAAAAACGAAAGATTATCTTACTTATGTTTTAACATTCGTTTAATTAATTTTTAGTTTTATGAAATCAAAAAAATTATAATAAAATTGAATATAACTGGAATCAATACAGAAACAATTAAATAGTTTGAAATCACCACTACAAGTTTGTGTTTAAAAATGCAGTCTGGTCCGAACGTTTGCCAGAAAATCAATTCCTTCTAGCATTTGTGATAAGACCAGTTCTGGAAAGCATCCCTTCAAACGGTACAAATGTAGCCGGTGCACAAAGATATTTTGTGTGCATTCTGTACAATTCAGGAGATACATTTTTGTTTTCTGACTAAAAGTGAAGTGTATTGCTGGAACGAGGTACATTTGGCATGGATAAATATTGTTTCACTGTCAGAATCTCTTTTGTACTGGATGAAGAGGTCATTATATCAGTTGACTGTGCTATTTTGTTGTCAAAATATTCCCATAACATATCGACATCACTGGTCTCAGAACTTCCAGGATGTGCTTTAGGTATAGCCGCTGGCTGTTCAACTACTGTGTTTGCAAAAAGACCCACCAAGTTCTTCTAGTACCCCGTAAGGAATTATTGAAATACTTTTATTTATTATAATAAATAAAATATAACATCATAAATACATAGGGAACAACTCAATCGTGCTCCTTAGTTTCTTCTTCGGTCGGTGACTCATAACACAAATGTCATGCAAACCATTCCTCTAAGCTGTATCCAATTAATGCAGGAGTTCCTCAAGGTTCAGCTTTAGCCCCTACTTTGTTCCTTCTTCACATTAATCACCTCCTCTCTAGCACATCCAACTCAGTTCAGAGTTACGCGGACGACAGCACCCTCCACTCAAATATACAATATTCTAAGCATGTCTCTTTAGTCCAATCAGATGAGGATCGCAGACTCATGGAGGGTTCTGTCTCCGTGTATCTCCAAAAAATATTAGACTAGGGAAGTAGAAATCTTGTACAATTCAACCCCACCAAATCTCAGTCTTGCATTCTTTCTCATAAGAGATACACCAGCCCTAGACCCATCAGAATGAACAACCAAGTTATTCAAAGTAATGAGTCCTTTTCACTTGTTTGCATTTCTGTGGATTAAAATCTCAATTGGCACCAACATGTCACATCAATTGCAAAAGCGGCTGCTAAGAAATTAGGTTTCCTCTTCCGGGCTCGCAAATACTTTTCACCAGCTAATCTCTATACCTTATATACTTCACAAATAAGGCCAAACCTCGAATACTGCTCCCACATCTGGGGTGCCGCTGCCGCTTCTACACTCGCTATCCTGGACTCCATTCAGAAGAGAGCTATACGTCTCATCGGTGACCCTACCCTCACCCAAAGGCTGCCATCCCTTGCTCACCGACGTGCCGTTGGTGACGTCTCTCTCTTTTATAGACATCTGCACGGGCACTGCTCAGAGGAGCTTTCCTCCATAGTTCCCCCACCTGCTGCCCCCAACGGATCTACCAGGGAACAGAGCGAATGCACCCTTTTACTGTCCAGGTCACCAGACATAGAACATCTTGTTATGCCCGCTCTTTTGTCCCGAGGACTTCCAAGTTGTGGAATTCCTTGCCGGCACATGTTTTTCCTTCTCCTCCGAACCTCCAAACCTTCAAGTCCAGAATTAACAAGTTGCCTCTTTCCTCCTTGCCGACACCCACGGTACGATAGTATTTAGGCTGTGAGCCCTCGTAGTGTGTTGTTGAAATAAAAATAAATAAAAAAAACAATAATTATTATAAATCACATGGTCGTTCTAAAGAATAGGTGAAAAGGATCATTTTAAAAACGGTTTTTTTTATTAACAAATTCAGTCAATTGGCTCAATCTGTGGATAAAAACGTAATCTCTAATAGTCAATCGAGGTTAATTGGGCACTATATTAATCCCGGACGTAACGCACACGTCGTAATTACCATGTAAAGTGTCGCAAATTTTGACGTTTTGAGTAAATAATTTGTAATCCCCCTCTGTCAAACATTCCACTAACGTGATTTGTTGTGGGTGGACAAATTTCACGCAAACCAACCGCTCTCCATAAAGTTCTTCAACTTTGATGTTTAATCAAAAATTTCCCGTTGACTCTAAAAGAATAAAAACCAGCCTATTCGATGTAAACTTTTCTGGAGATTCCGTTTTTTTGTAATGGCGCGTTTCGCAGTGCCGTATCTTCAGCGGAGATATACCCGCCATCGGAGCACCTTTTTATGTCGAAAATCCAGTTTTTGCTCTTGTTTCGCCAATTTTTTTCATACCAACATCCCCAAAAAAATGTTTCCTCGATAAAATTCGCCCTTTTACGTTCCGGGCAGCCCAGCTTTCCGTTCGCTCCCGGCAACGTTCTAAAGAAACGGCTTCTTCTGGCCCCCGTGTCACTCCTTCCCGTTCGATAGCCTCCGTTCACACCTCATTGCCTGCGTCCGCGTCGCCTACTTTTTAAATCATCAAAATCCAAAAAATTTCAACGACATTATTCACATTGATCCGTTTACTGTCAAAATTTGATGCTTTTTTCCTTGCTGCTTTATTTATATAGACTAGTGGGCGCATAGATCTCTCTTTGCGCATGAATCTACCTTTGCGAATAGATCGCCCTTTGCGCATGGATCTACCTTTGTGCATGGATCTACCTTTTCGCATGGATCTACCTTTGCGCATGGATTTACCTATTCGCATGGATCCACCCTTGCGAAAAAATCTACCTTTGCGCAATGGATCTACCTTTGCGCGTGGATACACCTTTCCACATGGATCTGCGTTCCGGCATGGATCAACGTTTCCGCATGGATAAACCTTTTTGCATGGAACTACCCTTACGTAACGCACTTGCTGCGTCAGTAGTTCCTCCATAATATGTATCAATTATATCATTGTTCGTGACAGACTTGCTGCAGCAATATATGTTATTTTTAAATTTTCCGTTTTTAATCGACTTCAAAAAAATGAAGAGGTTCTCAATTCGACTGTATTTTTTATGTGTGTTACCTCAGAACTTTTTTCTAGGTGAATTGATTTTGATGATCCTTTTTTTATTTGAAAGCTGCTACTTCTTATGTGGTTCCATATGTTAAATAAAGATTCGATTTATAGCCATATCCGCAGTTACACAATTACATAAGTATCGTAAAATATACATTCATTGGAAGGTATATCACTAAAATGTGAAAGCCACCTAAAGAGTATTTTTAAAGCATTTTCTCAATAAAATTAACTTCAAAGACTTAATGTAATGATATAAATAGACACTTATATAAACGTTTCAAAAACCATTTAGAATTAAATAATATAATATGGCAAACCCGTAAAAATTGCATATAAACGTTTTCAAAAAATTACTATGTAAAGATGGGAGAATTGAAATGGATTATTTTGATACAACTTCTTAAACTATATTATATTATATACAGAAAACTGAATTTGCTTACAAATCGCATTAATAATCACTGGATAAATAATTACGCTTCCACAAACAGATAGTACCTAACTGCAAAAAATATACACGATCTTCGTCTGAAAATGCTTTATAACAATAATATGACATTTCTCAAATATGTGGGCGTCAAGCAGTTATTATTGTAAATGTTATAGCCGACCTAAAAAATATGTGAAAAGGATCAATTTAAAAACGGTTTTTCATTAACAAATTCAATCAATTCACCCGATCTGTGGGTAAACACGTAATTTTTAATAGTCAATCGAGGTTAATCGGGCACTATATTAATTCCGGAACGTACACGTCCTGATTAGGTCCCAAAGTGTTGCAAATTGTGACCTTTGAGCAAATAATTTTTAAACCCTCCCTGTCAAAAATGCCACTGACATGATTTGTTCAAAGTAGAATAATTTCACACAAAACCAGCCACTCTCCAGAAAGTTCTTTAACTTTGATGTTAAATAAAAAATGTCCGGTCGACTTTAAAAGAATAAAAACTGGCCTACTCGATGTCATATTTTCTGGAGATTCCGTTTTTATTAATGGCGCGCTTCGCAGTGCCGTATATTCAGAGGAAATAGACCCCCAATAGGAGCACCTTTTTAGGTCGAAAATCCAGTTTTTGCTCATGTTTCACCAACATTTTTCACCCTAACATCGCTAAAAAAATACTGCCTCGATAAAATTCGCCCCTTTACGTCCCGGACGGGCCGTTTCCTCCTGCAGCTTTCCGTTCGCTACCGGCGACGTTCTAAAAACGGCTTCTTCGGGCCTCCGTGTCGCTTCTCCCCGCTCGATAGCCCCCGTTCACCCGTCAATGCCTACGTCCGTCATGTCCGCCTCGCCCACTTTTTAAATCATCAAAATCCAACCATTTTCAACGACATTATTCACATTCATCCGTTTACTGGCATTTTTCCTTGCTCCGCAGTCAGTTTCTTTTTAATCAATTTCCGTAGACAAATCAGACGTGTAGTTCGAAAAAATTTTGGATTTCCTCTCGGAGAATTTATTGTATCTCCGAAGATAACAAAACTGTGGCAACAAAATTTGGTATACAAGTTTCTTATATAAAACGTATAGTACATGCCAATTCAGAACTCTAAAGTGAAAGGAAAACCATTATAAGCATTTAAAGAAAAAAAGTTGGGTGCCACTGGTGACCAGAGAAACGCACAAATTTTTTTGTGGTTAACAAAATCTATTGAATATTACAGACAAAAATTAAGTTTCCTTGGCGCAAAAAAGTCAAGAAGTAACTGAAAAAAATATTCTAAAAATTTTATAGTTTTTTTCTTTTCTTAAAACGTCAGTCGCGATTTGAAACGTCACAATTGACGATTTTTAAACAAAAATTATGGAACGAATGCGGGTTATGTAGAAGAAATATGGTAGGAAGTGTGTTTTAAAAGGCCTTCAGTTCCTACTTTATTCGCCATTGTCATATGTTTTACTAAAATATTTGCAAAAAATTCATTTCAAATAGACCCTTTCTCTGATGCATTCAGTAGTTAAGAGTTTGTGATTTAGTAGTCTATAATTTTTAGCGAATTCGCAAATGAGGAGATCGCGAATTTTGAATTTATTACTTCTCTGGACTTAATTATGAAAATTGAAAAATACTGACGCAGAAAGTGAGTTATGGTACTAAATAAGGCATCGAAATACATTACGAAAGAAATACTGACGCAGCAAGTGCGTTATGGTAACGACTAAGATAAGGACTTAATTGAAAACTAAATTAAAAAATACGGACGCTCAAAAGTGTGTTATGAGAACGAGTAAGATATAAGTATGTATTGTAAAAGAAATACTGCGGCTTTAAGTGTGTTACGCAGAGTTTGAATTTTACCACGGTAGTGACAGGATACGAGCGTGCGATAAATTCGAAATTCCGTAAAAATTAAGTGCTTCCGAACAAGTTAATAGTAATATCTAAGATAAGTATATATTAGTATATTTGGAGTATTTTGATTGTGAAAGGTAAGATTAGAATAGTAATTTAAAAAGATTAGATTTAATAGTTAAAATGGACAGGGGGCCCCGGGGACGGGGGACACACCTGATATATCCAATGTCTTATCAGCAGGCAGCGATAATGTTGAGATGGATATTGTGAAGGAATCTAAAACAAATAATGTAAACTCGAAATTTTGATTTATTGAATAGATATAAAACCAGCGACCCAGGGCCGTGCTTCGTATGTCGAACATAAAAGACAAAATATTGGTAGATTCTTCCGTATGAAAGTAGGATATTTTTTACAGGCAAATGAATATTTAGAAAAATCTATTGTCGATATTCGGGTTGTAGGAATTATTCGCGTAAAGGTAGTATGTAATTGACATCAGGCGGCAAACAATATAATTGAACACGAATTAATTCCAAAAAATGATCTTGTCGCGTACATTCCAATATTTTATACGCATAAGAAGGGTGTCGTAAGAATGGTCGATACATTTTTTAATGAAGAATATTTAAAGCGCGAAATTGACAGTACTCATCCAGTAACAGATGTGAAACGTATGAAAAAGAAAATCATTTAAGAAAATGGAGAAGTTAAATTTGTGGACAGGCAGATTATAATTGTTACCTTTCAAGAGTCCACCCTTACATAGTCAGTTAAAATAAATAGCGTCGACTTTATTGTAGAACCTTATATCTACCCCGTAGTCCAATATTATAATTCTTTGACATATGGACATACTGCTAGGCAGTGCAAGAAACCTGACTCTTTATGTAGGGTGTGTGGACAAATCCCCGATAAGGGTAATTGCACAAATTTAAAATATTGCAATCATTGTAAGAGTATTGCTCATGCAACAATAGACAAAACATGCCCGTCCTACCAAAAGCAATTAAACATTAAAAAACTGATGTCAATAAATAATTTTCTTTGAACGAAGCTAGAATATTAGACAATAATTATTTATATTCTAAAATAGCTACAAATAAACAAATAATATATTTACTAGACTGGATAATTTATCAAACTTTCCCGAGTTGCCAACGCAATCATCTCAGTCAACAACACAACGTTACCTACCACCAATAAGACCTAATTTAAAACCTACCACTTTTAGCCAAGGTGTAAAACATAGTCAAAGTAGAGTACCACCTAGACAAACTTCTAATGAACAAAAAATAATAATACAGAAACGAAATCTATGTTACCTAACCCCTATAGGGAAGAATTTTTAGATTAGAAAAAAAAATTAACAGAACATATTATTCCATGCATAGATAAAATAATTACTAGGAAGGTAACAAATGATAAAATCACGGTCAACAAAAACGAGCTTAAAATTCAGGAAGCAGTTATAGAGGTGTTAAATAATATTACTCCAAATTTTGATAGTGACAACGAATCGACTTATTAAACATTTTAATATTATACAATACGTCTATTATCAAAGTAAAGTAATATGTTAGATTACGTCAACAAGAACCGTGTTGATGTAATTCTGGTAAACGAAACTTGGCTCAAGCCAAAACATGCAAATTTCAGTTTAAATTGATATATCATCCGTAAAGACATACCTGGAGGTAAGGCAGGGGGTGTAGCAATCGTTATAGATAACAAATTAACTTTGAAAGATATAAATCCCTTGTATAATTGTAGCAACAAGCTAGAGGTTTGTGCCATTTATGTTGAGAATGTGAATTTAAATTTGGTAACATTTTATAGACCGCCAACAATGAGTATAACTCAACATGAGTGGAAAACTTTTCTTGGACAATTTAATAGTGGTTTTTCAATTATAGGAGGTGACTGCAATGTGCATCATAATTTGTGGTGTTCCTTGAGTAACAACGCCAATGGAAATAAATTGACCGACCCTTTTGATGAAACTAATTTTGTTGTATTAAACAATGGCACCGACACTAGGTTTGGAAGCCCATTGCAGTTATCTTCAGCTGTAGATATTACAGTTTCTTCCCCTCTTTTGTCAAATATATTATGGTGGGAAGTGCTTCCAGATAGCTGGGGGTCTGACCATTTTCCTATCTCAATCAAATCAAACATTGACTTTTATAATTCTTGACAAACCCATATCTCAAATGGAAGGAGGAAACAGCTGACTGGGAGCACTTTCAACAAAATTTAGTAGATAAGATGATATTTCGACCCCGGGAGTGCATAAGGAAGACCAACTTAAATATCTTGTAGAAGTGCTGGAGGAAGCTGCAAATAATGCTACGCAACAAAAATCTATTCCAACGAACAACACACATAGAGTTCAACCTCCTTGGTGGGACAGAGAACGCGTAATAGTACTTCAAAACAAAAAGGCCGCCTTACAAACAATACAAACATGTTTCTAACATAGACAACTATATTGAATATAAACGGGCAGAAGCAGTAGCAAAGCGTACCATGAAGACCAAGAGCAGAACATGCTGGAAAAAATTTGTTGGACAACTAAAGAAGTCGGCACCATTGTCGGAAATATGGAACTTTGTTAAAAAATTAAACAATATAGGGGCAAGAAGTAAAAAAAAGTATTAAGCGAAGAGTTGGTAGAACAAATACTTGTCACGTTAGCGCCACCTGATGTGGCACAATACATAGACCGTACGCGACCCGCTGTTCAAATCATATGCTAAAACAACCATTCACTATGAAAGAACTAGACATTTGCCTCAAAAGCACGAACAACTCTTCTCCAGGTAAGGATGCAATGAACATTATTTCAACAGCTTAAAAGAAGTGGTCATTTGTTTAATTAGAAAGCGCAACAAGAATGTCGACTATCCAGCATCCTATCGTCTCATCTCTGTGTTATCTTGTATAGCAAAAACTCCGAAAGGAATGAATAAAATGACACTGCAGTGGTTCTGTGAACATCATGCAGTGTTACCGTTAAGTCAGTATGGGTTTAGGAAAAGAAAAAATACAACAGATGCTGTTACCGAACTGGTTACTGACATACAAACAGCGTGTACAAAAGATCAATATCTGGCATGTATTTTCCTAGACCTAGAGGCCGCTTATGACTCTGTAAACCTAGGCAAACTCAAGGAGGAACTTGTGACTAAAGGTGTACCAAACAATGCTTCTATCAACCTTATAGATTTATTTATGGAAAGGAGAATTTACGTAAGAGACAATAACAACAATTTATACGGGCCTCAAACTATCCGACGTGGGTTACCACAGGATTCTGTTTTGAGCCCTCTGCTCTTAAATATGTACACTAGTAGTATCCAGAACATCTTAAATAACAACGCTCATTGCATTCAATACGCAGATGATATTTGTATATATACAATAGGAAAAACGAATAAAAAATATATACAAGAGTTGGAAAACATAATGAGAAACTTCCAAACATGGCTTTGCGACCATGATTCTCAACTAAACAGTGAGAAAACAACAGTTATCTTTTTTACCAGGCACAGAGTACAACCGCCACCCACCTTTAAGTTGGGAGATGTTGAATTATCTGTAAAAAAACAGCTGCAAATATCTAGTAATAATAATCGACTATAAATTACTATGGACTAAACACATTAAATATATACAGGGCAGGTGCGAAAGGCGGCTTAATTTATTGAGAACAATAATTCACACAAAATGGGGGGCTGATGTCGAAATAGCCTTGCTTTTTTATAGATCCTATATTAGGTCTATTTTGGATTACAGCTGTACCCTTTATAGATCCGCATCACAGTGTAACTTATTGAAACTCGATAGAGTACAGTACAAAGCACTAAGGATTTGCCTAGAGGTAATGAGGTCATCTCCATGTCAAGCACTACTTGCTGAGGCTAATGAACCACCACTACAAATTAGAGGACAATATCTGGCCAACAAGTATATAGTGTAGGTTAGGTTTTATAAGTAAACACTACTAAATATAATTAGCTGGATAACTGCAGATTGTTTGACTAATAAATACTGGGCCAAGAAAACCACACCACCATTAGTGGAGTCATTTCCTCGCACCCGTGAATTACCAATAATTGTACCAACAGACATCTGTACAGTATTTCAAACGCCATACGAAGTGAAAGTACAGAAACCAAAGATCATAATTCCAAACTACACAG
>OZ023267.1:94279251-94434251 GCA_964006375.1 Tillus elongatus
ATTTTCGTAACAACTGAACGGTATAAAGCATGTTTTCTTGAGATTAATTGTCAGGGACATGTCTCCCACCCAGTGCATTAATCCCACAAAATCGGTTTCTACTTTGGTTTTCAAATTGGATCAAGTGCTATCTTTATATGCTATCTTTATAAAATATGGCGGTATCGTCTGCAAAACCAGGGACTTGTCCACAATGTGGAACATAATATATCCCATTTACATATAAAGTAAACAAAATCGGACCGAGAACAGTCCATTGGGGCACACCGCAAGTTACTATCTTTGAACTACTAAGATGTCATCAACTTTAGCGTATTGTTTTCTGTCCTCTAGATAGCTCCCCATGAGATTGTGTGATTTGTCCCTAAACCCCAGGTTTTCTATTATTTGTAGCAGCATGGTGCATAGTATCAAACGCTTTGGAAAAGTCCACAAAGATGCAGAGCGATGGGGTACCCTCATGCAATGCATTGAGTATTCTTTTATTTAGGTGTAGTATGGCATCCTGCGTGGATCTGCCTTTACGGAAGCCATACTGGCATTCAGATATTAACTTATATTTGCTAATGTATTCCAGCATTTTCCCGCTAGAATTTCCTCATATACTTTCGCTATACTAGAAATAAGTGCCACTGGCCGATAGTTTTCTACATTAGTTTTATCGCCATTCTTATGGAATGGTGTTACAACAGCTATTTTAAAGGTTTGTGGGTTGGTTCGCAGTTGAAAAGATTTTTTGATTAGATAAGTTAGTGGTGTTGTTACTTGTTTAATTATTAGATTTAGCAACTCACTGGTAATGCCATCATAACCTGGTGCTTTGTGGTCCTTTAGCAGTTTTATGCAACGACTAACTTCCTCTTAGTTGGTTTCGGAAGGTAAAACGAGTTGTCTCTCTCAGGCATACTCATGTTTCTGTTCATTATTTTGCCCGCTAGTTTTTTACCAATACTGCAAAAGTACTCATTAAATATATCTGCTATAATCTCTTTGTCAGACGTTATCCCGTGTAGGGTGCTGTTGACCCGATCTATTCCTCTACTTGATAATTAACCCTGCAATTCTCTTGTACAATCCCATAGACTTTTTGAAGAGCCTTTATTCTTGTCTATGATATTCATGTAATAATTTATTTTAGCTGTTTTAATTAGTTGTCCCAAATAGTTTTTATATGCCTTATATTCACCAAGAAGTTGTTCATTGTCTGTTCCCTGTACACTTTTGTACATCTCGTTCTTTCTATTAATTGAATCTAATAAAGCCTTTGTGTTCCATGCCTTTCTTTTACGAGATCTTGTCCCCACCTTTACTGTACACATTTCAATTTTAGAGCGTATCCTTTGCACAAACATATGCACTGCCTTATTGAGATCTTCCTCCATGTAAACACTGGCCCAGCTCTCCTGACTGATTTTATTGTAGAACTTTTCTCTGTTTATCCTATAGATCCTTCCATCTCTGGGTCCTTTTCACTTTCGGATCTATCTGCAGAATATTACTATAATGGTTACTAACACATACTTTCATAAGGATTGGGTGAAAATATTCTTTGAGCAATTTATTTTTAATAAAAATGTGAGCAATGCAGTTAGTTGAATTTCCCTGCACCCTAGTAGAATCCACACTTGTCACCACAAATCCATGTTCACTCATCGTATTTAAATACTGAACGGCAGCTTCCTCAGGGCATATATTAATATTTATGTCGCCCAGAAAAACATGCATATCCTCACCTCTTCTAGATTCCTTTACATATTTGTCCAAATTCTTTGTAAACTCTCTAGCACATGTCGTAGGCGATCTGTATACTGCCGTTGGTATAACACACCTTGAATTGTATCTTATCTGAAGTTCCAGTATGTTTATTCCGCCAAGCTTGACAATTTTATATTCACAAGGAATTTAATTTTTCAAATAAATTACGACCCCATCGTTCTGATTTATCCCCCCATAATTATAGATAATTCTATAATTCCTAATATTATATATTTCTGGATTATTAAGTATGTTTCTGTCAGTACTATATAGTCAAATTCACTGTTAAATCCCTCCAGCAGAACTTTTAGCTCATCTATGTTTTTGGAAATAATTCTGATGTTATGATGATAAATACTAAAGCATATATTACCTACTTGAGACAAAAATGTGTTACGTTGCTCAATGCTATCCGCCAATCGGCAGTCATAAGAAAACTTCGCAAAATTCCTAACATAGGAGTCCATGCCGTCCAAAGGCAGCCCGTGGGTAAATGGGTAAATGCCTGTGACACCGAACACCAATTTCAAAGCAACAGCAATTACAACTCCTAATTGAATACATATCGAATTCCACACAATTATACGCAATATACAAAAGAAACGCGTACAACTATATCTATAATATATGACAAAATTAAATTACACTGAGATTAAAGTACAGTTATAATTAAAACAATATATACCACATCACAACAAACTATAAACTACGTTAGTTAAAAATAAAACTTTACTGTCAAATACATTAAATTGAACTGCACAAACAAAATATGAAAGTTTATAATACATAAGTAAAAACGATGATATAGTATAGTTTCAAAATAAAAATAAACATACAAACACATACAGCGTCAACAACCGACGCATACCCATATAATATTTGTCATTCAATAAAAAGAATATAATACGAAATCTCAACTCCTACCATACACATAACATATGTCTATAATCACATTATTAAAGCATCGGATATCTTTACATTCCCTGTAACTCTTGTAGGTTCCTACGCATCTGCCCAAGGCTTCCCCCCTCCTGGCTCTTGTTGATCCTCCTTTCAGATAAATAAAGATTCACAAAGTTAACAACCAGAGTTACATATCGGACTAGTCCAGGAATTCAACGAGCAATTGGTTACATGAAAAAATCAACATATAGTACAAAAAAGAACAAAAAAGTCTCCTACCTTTTCAGATTTTTGTCTATAGAGTAACCCTGAGACACACACTCGTTTTGGCGGTGGCTCTGGTAATTACTTTCTTACTCGCAGCGGGTGTTTTGTTCCGTGATGAACCCCCGGGCACTTCTATGGTTCGCTTCGTGGCTGTTGGTGTTGCTACTTGACTGAGTCTGTTCCAGTGCCGAGTCCTCCTCTCTTTCTATATCCTCAAGGTCACCAGGTTTGTATATACTATCATTAACGTAAAGAGTACCTCTCTTTATATAGGCTTTAAGTCCCTCAGACTTTGCCAGACGTAGATGGCTCCTCAGGATGTATTGCTACCTGTGCTGACTCAGTGTTAAATCGTCGCTTATATACACTCCAGAATTGTTCAGTTTCCTGGTGTTACCAAATAACAGCTTCTTATATGAGGACAATGTACATTCAACTATTATGGGTTTATCGGTTCTATCTTTCTTGCCAATAATGTGTACTCCATCGACTGCCTTCAAGCCCAACTGGATATCTCTTAGATCTTTCCCTTCATATTCAACATGATTTATCCCACTTCAACAATATTCTTCCGTTTGTTTCGACGTTCGAGCAATTCTATTCTATTCCCTAGTAATTCGTTCTCTTTTTCTAGTTGTTTGAGTTTCTTATCAGAAGTTTCTAATCTTTCCAAATGTTTATTTTCTAAAATATCCAGTATTCTACCCAGGCTCTCCAGCAGTTCCCTATTTGTATTTCGCCATTCAATTCAGGCATTCTATATATCTTCCGTTTATTCAATTTTTAATTAAAACTCACGATTTCCTTATCTGTCTCCAGTAATCTCTTTACAAGATAATAACAGTCGAATATTTTGCCAACATAAAAACATCAACCATTCTTCACCATCAAACTATTTCTTTAGAGTGAGTGTTAATCACGCCAAATTATCTTTAGGCAACAGGCAAATTTTCAATTTTTCTGACGATATAAACCTCACCAAATAATTCGTAATAACGAGTGAAGTGTACAATTTATCAGAGAGGAACACTCACACACACACACACACACACACACACACATACACACACACGCGCGCGCCCACACACACACACATACACACACACACATACACACACACACACATTAATTGTATACTTTGTGAACTTTTTTTAATGAGTTCACAGACGTCCCTAATGATAGAGGCAATTTCAGAATTTAATCAAACCATATAATAAAACACTTCGAGTTATTGACACAAATAGGGTACTTGTTAAGCAACATAAAAGAATTATTTCTCAAAGCAGAAAATGGTATTACTTTTTCAAAATTAGGAATATTTCACACATCTAAATAGGTATAGATGGGGAATTCTGAGACGACCAACCACCACCCACTACGTCCACCGCCCGCCGAACTAACCCGACGCTTCGCTACCCGGAGCCGAACCTGACCCGAACAGCTCCGCCACCCGATGCCGAACCTGACCTGACCGGATACACCACCCACCACCGAGCTAACCCGGATGGCAGAGGTGGTGGTGGAGATGACGTAATCGAAGAGCGCGAAAATTCGAAAACTAACCTCCACATTTAAAAACTAGACCTCTTGTCTAACCCAGGAGGTGGAGAGATCTAACCTGAGATAACGTAATCCAAGATGGCGGGCAAGATAGCGACCGTTGATGCGAAAATTTAAAAAAATTCAAATATTAAAAGGTATCTAACCCGACCCGTTGAAATAAGAAGAACTGCTATTTTAACTTCACATATCATGACGTATATAAATATGGTGGCTGACGCATGCGCAAACCAACTTTTTTTAGTTTTTAAGTTAACCCCCACGTGTTTGATGTCATGTCTCTCGCCTCAGCAAGCAGAATTCAAATATAGGATATGCGCATGCGCAATCATATTTCTTCTACTGTGGTTGAAATGACCTCGTGAGCAGCTCTCATTTCCTGTTAATAGTTTTCATTCACCATGTGTGATCTCATTCAACGGTTTCCTATAAGAAACAAATCAAAAGTGGGGATATAATTATAAAAATATCGAGTGGCAAGCAACTACATCAGTCTTTGTCTACAATCTGCTCTCAGTAGATATGCTTAGTAATTACAGTAGTGTACTTTATCTGTTCAACATGTATGGTATCGATGTTAACGATGGACATGAGGTCTTCAAACCTGCTAATAACGGTGTTTGTGAAGATTGTTATTGGGGTCAAATTGATGCCTCTGCGGCAGAATATTAGTGAGATTAAGCAAGAAAGTAGAATGCTGTTGGAAACAAGGTATACTGTTAATCTATCTCTAAGTGTTGCAATTGGTATATCCAACGCTGCTGGATTGATTCCAATAATTAAGATTATAAATACAAGCCCGCATCTATCAAATCCAAATCCAAATATTACAGTCTCATCTGGCTCATGGCAATGGGATTATTTTATTTCAACACTGACAAAAACAGCTGAAGAATACTTTGCCAAAGGTAATAAGATCGGTCCTGAAAATATTGGAATATGTAACGTCAAGCCTATTAAAATATTAAACAGTAATGGTATATCAATCTCAGATGATTCTACTACTTTTTATTTAACCGAAGATGCAGTTCAACAGCTACTAGCTGTGGTTAAAATCATCAACGAAAAGGTGAAGTTTATAACGAATTTTAACTTTGATATTCGACTTAGTGATTTCCTCTATTGTGTTGCTGATGAAGCCTATAAATATTATGTTAAAAGATTAGGAACCATCATTCCGAGTTTGCATTTTAGTGTCTTGCTATATTTATGCTGATGTACTTTTGTTTTAGACTCTACTTAAAGGTATCTATCGTAAACATATTTGTTATTTGTTTTTATTCATTAGGTAAGCACCTGTAGTTAATATGAGATACTGTAAATCGTGCTCGTTACAAGTGAAAAAAGTGTTTTCTCTGGGCATTTACGTAGTCAAATTCATAAATCAAAAGTATGTGAACCATGGCAAGTTGAACAAATGTATATGTTAACTCAAGCTTTTAAAAATAGAATGGCTACTTATTGTATATACGAAAAAGGTATTGGTATTAAACAGTTTATGGAAACAATAAGACATAAAATGTTTCATCTCATTGAAGCTGCTTTAGCTAAACATAATCAAATTAAAGTGAATGTAGAATTGTTTGGCTTGTATGTACTCCAAAGTCGAAATAGAAAAGAAATGGAGTCATTCAATATTAAAAATAAAAATGTTACCGTGTCAACTAATTTTGAAAGTATATATGAAGAATTCGTCGACGAAATTTACACAAAACTTTGGAGTTTGCAGAAGCCGAAAGCGGATGAATGTTGAAACAACTAATGTGGTTGGAAATAGATATTAATAAATACAGCTTCAAACCGTAGTGGTATCAGCATCTATAATTTGTTCAGCACACAGTTAAGCTCATTCAAAATTTACTTGTAGATGTAAGACGTGCTCCAGTTAACTCTAACGTATCCAAGTGCTCAGTAGTGTGTTTAAAATGGCTACATTAAGTGATGTGTGTTACCAGCAAATTAAAGACAACTTCCGGTATGCTCTATTTGGAGACTTTAAAGTAATTATCGATAAGAATACCGGTTATTTCAATGCAACACAATTGTGTAAAAGTAGGGACAAAAGATTCAGACATTGGTTGGAAAATAAGAAAACCAAAGATTTAATTGCCTACTACAACAACAAGCTGGCGAAATGTTCCAGCAGAAGAAGTTGACTTAGTACCTACAACTGTCACATAATTGGTAAACATTTGTGGAGGGCAGACTGAACACGATTCGATATCTGGTACATATGTGTGTAAAGATTTGATATTAAATTTGGCTTGTTGGATATCCAATCATTTCTATGAAAAATGCAACCACATTTTTTTTGCTTTTATCGTAAGCGAATTTAATCAAAAATACAAGGACAACCTTAAAGAAATTGAAGTGAAATTAATGGAGATAGATGATGAAGTGCAGAGCATCAGAACATCTTGAAGATATATCTCCAAAACCAAGCAACCCTGGAAAACTTTCTGTTTTTGGTTTACTTTCAAGAAAAGAGAAGGATGTTACCTATCCATATCATGTTGTAAGAACTCAGAAGAAAAGTGTTGGAAGAGCTGTCAAGAACTTTAAAAATAAGCATCCTGGTTCTGAAGTAGTTCTAAACATGTTGTATGATCCAAATTCTATAAATATCTTTAACAGAATAAATGTTGGAGTCAAATACAGTAAGGCGAAAAGAAACGATCTACATATAGCATATGTACCACAGGAGAAGTTTATTCAGGATATTATTGACTTACGACATAATTTGTAATTGTTCACTTGGCTTAATTGTATGTAACTAGATGGAAAACTAAAATGACATTATTTTTACTAAGAACTTTTATGTTATTCTAAGTATATTAATACATTAAATATATAAGCTTATTTAACATCAGCTGAATTTATCCAAGAATGATGAGATTTATCAAAACCAAGCCATTTCACATATGACTTGGCACCTTTCTTTCTTAACACTTTTTCAACTAAATAATAATCAGGGGATGCAGACTTTTGTAGCTCCTCTTCATAAAATCCTCCACTGATTGGTTTGCCTTGCATGTCATCTATTAAATATGTGGTTGGATAACGTGGTGTATAACCTTTCTCAAATAATGTTTTAGCTTTACTTAGACGCACAACATCACCCACTTTAAATTTATTTTTGTTAAACACTTTGAGATTTGAGTAAACTTGTTTCAGAATAGCTTCTTAATTTTTCTTGTTAACATCTTTATGTTTTACACCAGTTGTTAGATGAATAATAGCGTTGTAAGCAGTAGTAACGTCAGGCAGTGTATTAAGCCACTTGTAGGAGCCAATCAAGCTGAAATTTTATATATATTATTTTTCAAGTTACGTGTGACTCTTTCCACCATTGCAGCCTTCTTCACACTATAAGTACTGTAGTGATTAATGTTGTATTTTTTCGTTAAGGCGTTAAATTTGCAGTTGTAAAACTCCTTACCAAGATCAGACTGGATGTTGGTAAGAGCTGTACTATTAGCTAAAATATCAGCCATAGCTTTTGTCACCTCTTCAGCATTTTCAGATTTAAGTGGACGAGTCCACACATACTTTGAACAACAATTTATAACCACTAAAATGTACTTGTAACCAGAATTTTCTTTGTAGTAGTCAGTAAACTCAGCTAAGTCAATCTGCCACAAATCATTTAAACCTTTGATTCTTGTACCTCTACGTTTAAAATTGATTCTTGCAGGTTTATATAACTCATAAATAATTTGCTTTTTAGTATCAGGTGGTTCAACTGTTTTGCGCTTCATGGTGAGGTTACCGTCTATTTCTCCCAGCTTCTTCTTCAGCTTGTTATTCTTTAACACATCAATATCTTTCAAAACTTGAGCAGTTATGTTCTTAGCTAAATTTTTCAATTCATTTTCAAATTCGTTTTTTAAATCTTCCAATTCTGGTTTGTGTACAGCTTCAAGTAGTATGGCAATGATTGTTTGTGTTACCTCATCTTTGTTCTTCTGATAGTCGTCTATCCATACATCAACAATTTTTTTATTTACACCATCTGCTGAATTGACTGGATCAGCGACGTTATAAAATCTATGGCTTTGCAAATCAAAACCACCACTAGTAGTTCTTGGGAAAATCTCTCTTTTAATAATTTTAAACTTAAAACGTCTACTGGACTGGGAACGTCCGAACTTATCGATATAGATTTTTATACTAAGAAATGGGTAGGTATGGCTGGGATATATGTAGGTACACTAGGCGATAACACCAGCTTCCTTCAGTTCTTCAATGATTGACTGAATTCCATTGTTATGAGCATTATTACCAGCAGTTGGGGAAGCCACTAAGTCTATCAACCATTTCATTTATGTCATACCAATACACCTATTCTATTTGTTTGTTATTTTGTATCATATAGTTGTTAGTGCTGCTTTTTCTATCACTTACATTCTCAGCTTTAGGTTCAGTTTTTTCTTTTTTGTTAAGATCTATGTCGTAACCAAAACCGTTAGGAGTTGAGGATCTTCGCCCTCGTGGATTTATAATTGGTTTTCTTAGAGTTAGATACTTTTTTGATGTAAAAACTTTGGTTTGTGCATTACGATCGTAATTAATTGTATGAACACTAGTTGATTCCAGAATATCTCAGTAGATAGTCCGACACCTGGGCTCATCCCCTCCACTTTTTACTGCGCATGCGCGATGACGTCATGCGCATGCGCTGACCTGCGCAGACCTGTGACAGTTGACAGCTGACCTGTCAGATTTGACAGGTGTCAAATGTCACTGACCTGACAGCTGTCAGCTGTCAGCCGTCAGCTTACCTGACAGCTGTCAACGTCAGCTGTCACCTGACCTGACATGTGTCAACGTCAAATGTCACCTGACCTGTCAGATGACGTCACAAGCATTCCAAGATGGCTGACCTGTCATAGACAGTCGCAACCCGGGTTCTCTCTATGGAACTAACCTGAGATGACGTCACAAGCATTCCAAGATGGCTGACCTGTAAGAGACATCTGCAACTCCGGGGTTCTCTCTCTATGGAACTAACCTGAGATGACGTCACAAGCGTTCCAAGATGTCTGACCTGTGTGTCCATAGATATCTACAAGTCAGGTTAGCTCTCCATGTGTGTTTGTCCGATTGTTTATTAAGGTTATGTATTTGTTTATTAAGGTTATGTTCGCTCACGTGTCATCTGTTTGTTTATTAAGGTTATGTTTGTATTTGTTTATTAAGGTTATGTCATGTGTGTTGATTACCATGCATCTGTTTGTTTATTAAGGTTATGTATTTTGTTTATTAAGGTTAGGTGTTCGTAAACACAGCTGTTTGGTTTGTTTATTGTGTTGTTGTTAAGGTGTATTGAAGTTTGTTAGGGTATTTCGTTTTTGGCGGGAAATTTGAATTTGTTTGAAAATTTCTGTCTGTTGTGTCCAGAGATATGACTCATCGAGCTAGAGAATATTCTATTTGTAAAGTTGTAGAGTGTAGAGAATATTCTCTAGCTCGATGGGAGACATCTGTTGGACACAGTCATTCGGTTTAGTCACACACACATACATATATGAGGAAGATATATTGAGCGGGTAATTTGAAATTTTGAATTTAATTTGAAATATGATTTTTGAAAGAAAAGCATTCGCCAGAAATTAGATTTGAACCCCCAACCATACAACTTACTAAGATATGCAAACGTCGCTAAACCGATTATGCTATTCAGACATACGATGAAAGTTTGTTATCAGTGGGTATATATAAAACAAAAACCTGTTACATAAAACGAGTTTATGAGGCTGCTGAGTTTGTGTGTGTAGGCAGTGGGGTGTATCTCTATTACATTCCAATTGAATAATAGGAACTGTAATGTTAAAAACAATTGTTTATTTATAGTAAAAAGAAATTTAAAACACGTACCAATTTACCTATCTAATATCATTTAATAACAAAAACGTTTCAAGTAAACTATATCAATAAGAAAAACGTATTTACATCTAGATATGTTAATGAGTTTATTTTAATAGCCTAATAAAACTCGGGGACTTGGTTTTATTGCCGGCGTGTTTGTTTATGTTAGTGTTTGTATTTTGAATGAATGAATCTAAATTTATATAGGGAGTGATCAAAAACACACAAGTAACAAAACTCAATTTAAAACAACTAAATTAAACTTTGATATACGAGGATTGTTTGATAAGTATTGTTTGTATGTAAACATAAATAATATAATAGTATACTTACATACAGCAAGAGACGTCATACTTGTTTCACGGCTTAACACACACTAACGTATGTTGAGGTCTTGAATGGGGCCCCGTTATAGAAATAACACAGTTGTTTAATGACATCCACTTGAACCAAACAAAACATATAGACGCTGTTGTTGATTGTTAACACACACACACACACGTCATGACAGCTCGAAGTCTTTACTTAGACTGACAGAGCTGTGTAATAAAAGACAGACAATTGATTGCCCAACAAGTATCTTAGATAATCTTGTTTGAGCTTGTACAGCTGTTGAACAAACACGTCATGACAGCTCGAAGTCTTTGCTTAGACTGACAGACAGAAAGGGGTTAATAAAAATGCAACAAAATAAAAATAAAACAACTGATTTACATACAATAAAAATTTATTAGGATTAATTAAGTTGTACATATTGATACATAAATGACATACAATTATTACATAATGGCTCTAACGATGCCCGTTAGAGGTTTATATTCCATTACACTGTCATGAATAACCAGACAATAAACACGAGTATTCTTTGGGAAGTTGGCGTGACTCATAAACTCCACCTTAATGTCCACCGTTGAAGACTTGATTGACTCGTTCTGGTGCTGACAGTCAATCACAAATAGAGCTCTGTCTTTAAACTCGTCATAATTCAAGATAGGCTCCGACATGTTTTTATAACAGAAGCTTTTTTGAAAATCTGTATACATGTTATAGGCTTCTGCATATTTCGATTTCTCAAAATCCATATTCATAGATTCATAAGGGTAGCATTCTGAATTTAGAAACACTCGAAGGTCCATCATACCAATGTTATCGAAATAGTCTGACCTCTTCTTCACGTTATCCTTACGATCTGTTTGAAATGCTATAATCACATATCGAGGTCTTTCCAAGTTGGTTGCAGTTTTAACAGCCCACACATCTCTGTTGATATCTCTGAGTGCTGGTAACTCGTATATGTCCCATTTGCGGTAGGCGAGAAATATAGAGGTGTCTTTGGCTATTTTATCCATCAGTTCCAATTTCATTTTATCATTGGGAAAGACATGTTTTACCTTTAAAAACATATTGGTTACGGTAATTTTTGCTCGTGCCGTACCTGTGCTGTAATAGCCATTGGAATCGTTTCGACTTCTTGTAAAGCGGAAAGTATGTTTGCCACAGAGAACTCCTTTGAAATGATGAAAGAAACTGAAGAGGAACCAGACAGGTATGAGCATGTGAAACTTGTTATCATTTAAGGTGATGTGCTCCGACGACACATTCAGACCAGCGTTGCTAAGAGATTGGGCTTCATTCTTACTGAACGATAGCAGACTTTTGATGATGGTTGTGGTGTATGGGTCTCGCACTCGTTCCACTTCCTTGTTATTTAACTCATAGGTCATTGATTCAAACAGAGCTGCTCCTCCATTATTTGACAGATAACAAGCACCAGTGGCATTTTGGACTGCTACAGGTTCCAGAGCACCTTCGATTATTAGAGCTGACTCGGCCAGACATACGAACGCATCTTGTTGGTTGATGGCTATTTCAATTTCATCGCTGTTACCAAACGATTTAGTTGGTGAATAGTAAGAGCGCAGCTCTTCTCGATCGATGCCATCATCAAACACGGGTTCTTTGAATATTTCTAGTTTTGACGACATGATAACCCAGGCTTTGCAGGAACTCAATATTATCGGGACGAAGCGTACCCTTTGACGTGTCTGACTCAACTGAATTTGATGTGGTAGATGCACTTGCTTTTATATCCTTGAAGACCAACATACTAAGCAACTTTTATAAGTTTCAAGCGAACAGACACCTCTTCACCTTGAAAGTTGACAGGAACTGAATCTTGGTCGACGATGTCGATGCTTATATTGGAAATCTCTTGCTTGTTCACCGGCAAGTAAATTAAATTTTTAGGTTCTATGTCGATTGCGTAGCCAGGATCAACCATCGGAGCAAACTCATACAGCGTATGTGAGGGTTGTCCGTTATAATAGGAACCAGACACAATATTGGTTTCGATGCGAATCTGTCTAACATCCACTATATCAACAGGTAAATCAGATTCATAAAAGGTGTCCGGCTGAAGAACTTGTTTTGAAAAGCCCAACATTCGCCCAATCGAACCATCAAATTCAAAACTGACATTTGTATAACACTTTAGTCTGCATTTGATGGTGTTCGGATTAGGTCTCAGAATCAGAGCCTGTTGCTTTTGTTCGTGTGTTGCTGTAGCACCAACAAGTTCATTTTGAAGTAACTCTTCCAAGTGTGTTATTTCATAAGCACCGGTGGGTATCGTGATGGTTCGCCAACCGGTTCCTTCTTTTACATGAAATTTGTTTTTACCTTCATAGATGTTGGGTATGTTGTTGTAGGTGTGAAAGCCTATCAAGGCAACAGCATAATTACCATCCAAAACAATTGGTGGATGGTAGTCTGACGACAGATGGGAGCTGCGGTCTTTCAACACAAAGGTGTGCGCCATGACTGATACACACAGGCTACTGTTTGAGTCTTTTATTGCAATGGTTTTTGCAGATACAACCCATAACCGGAGCGCTGTTTCTTGAGATACATGCCTTTGTCTCACTTGCATTCATATATATACACACCCAAATAAAATATAGTTTAGTTTAAGTTAAGATGCGTACCAGCAAACACGCTTCTGCCTTACCCATTACAAATATAGACGATGTTGTTACGGACACAGCTCAACAACAACTGAGGCATGGTCCTCTCTTTCCAAACACCGTTCGCTGTATCATATGTGGTCCGAGTGGGTGTGGTAAAACCAATGTCATGCTGAGTTTGTTGTTTGAAGCAAACGGTTTAAAATTTGATAACGTGTATGTGTATTCAAAGTCTCTGTATCAACCGAAATACAAGATGTTAAAGGAGGTGTTGGATGCTACAAAGGGTGTTGGTTACTATCCTTATCGAGAAAACGATGAAATATTAGATCCGGAAGATGCCAAGGACAACTCTGTGTTTATATTTGATGATGTAGCTTGTGACAAACAAGATAAAATAAGAGCATACTTCAGTATGGGCAGACATAAGAATATTGATTCATTCTATCTCTGTCAAACATATACACGAATACCCAAACATCTGGTACGTGACAACACCAATGTTATTGTGTTATTCAAGCAAGATGAAACCAATTTAAAACACGTGTACGACGATCATGTGACCACCGATATGGACTTTAAAGAATTTAAAACTATCTGCCACCAATGCTGGAAAGATAATAAGTATGGTGTGTTGGTGATTGTGAAGGAAAACGATGTACACAAAGGCCGATATAGAAAAGGATTCGATAGATATATATTATTCTAACAATGATAGACAGGACAGTCAGCTGTCTAACACAGGTGTCTAACACAGATGTCATACAGGTGTCTAACACAGCTGTCATACAGCTGTCATACAGCTGTCATACAGCTGTCTAACAGACAGCTGTCTAACAGACAGCTGTCTAACAGACAGCTGTCTAACAGACAGCTGTCTAACAGACAGCTGTCTAACACAGCTGTCTAACACAGCTGTCTAACAAGACAGCCAGACATCGTGATAAATAAGAAGGCTGTACCATGAAGGAGTCAGTATATGTTAAACCACCACACAACCTGTATCGCTCAAACAAATGATTAGACAAGCTGGTAACACTGACTAGTTGTAGCACAATGGAAGTGTTGGGTAAGGAAGAGCAAAAAGTTAAGAAAAGGATTTTACAACTTGCTGACAATATTCGAAAAAAACATTTAATGCTTAAACTTAACAGAGCTGAGAATGATGATGCTCTGCAACGTTTATATAAACCACTTGTTGAGCCCCTAAGTGAAATATCTAAAAACACAGCAGCACTGCAGCAGCAGCAGCCCCAGCAACAACCAAAGGCTGAACAAATCAAAGACGAAGTCGATATACCAGAAACGAAACGCCAAGTAGAGTTCCTGAAAGACCATGAAGTTTTTGAAGCTGAACCAAGGGAAGAGGCTGAGGCGGCAAGTTCCGATGAGGATATCCCAACATTTGAAGAGCTTGAGGCAGACCTACAAACTGTCACAACCAACCCTGCATATCAAGAATTTTTGGAGCAATATCCTGACCGAGTTCGATATTATGTAGACAAGTATTTTACTGAACCACCAAGGCTCGGTACCATTGATCAAACGTATGGTGCCCGCTACGCTAAAGATACCGGTAGCTGGAGTCTTGGTAACAAACACTTGGACTTTACTGATGCTGAGATTCAACTGGGCCAAAGGAGATACCCGCAAACACAAGGTTTGCTAGAATTGTTATTTATGAAAAGACCCCGGGGGTATACTTATGACGATCTTCAACACTATAGAGATATTCTAGAAGCAACTAGTGTTTATAAAATGAACTATGATCCTAACGCCCGAACCAAGGGTTGTTCCTCTGAAAAGTATCTGACTCTAATAAAACCAGTGATAAATCCACGAGGTCGTAGATCCTCAACTCCTCAAGGTTTTGGTTACACCTACGAGGAAGACGATGACGACAGCAACGACAGACATCTTAACAAAAAACAAAAGACTGAACTTAAAACTCACAGTGATAAGAGCAGCGAAGGCAACGGCATGAGCCCTAACAACAACATCAGCACCAACAACTATATGATACAAAATAACAAACAAATAGCCTATGTGTATTGGAATGACATAAACGAGTTGGTTGACAGACTTAGACTTTTAGTGGCTTCCCAAGTTGCAGGTAATAATGCTCATAACAACGAAATTCAGTCAATCTTGGAAGAACTAAAAGAAGCTAGTGTTATCACCTAGTAAACCCACAGCCATGAAGAGGCACCAACGACAACAACAACAACAGCACCAACGCAACACTGAACCATCTAATGTTAATAATTCTATAAATGTATTCCAACAAAGAGTTTACATACTTGTACTTAGAATCAAATAAAAGTCTTTGTTAAAATTACTGTGTTTTTATTTTGTAATACAATTAAAAAGTATGTCTTAAAGCAATAATATCCTGAACAAACTTATCTTGTGGTACATCTGCTATACGTAGGTTGTTTCTATGTGCTGTAAGGTATTTCACTTCAGTCTTGATTCTGTTAAAGAGATTTACTGAATTTGGATCGTACAGCTTGTTTAGGATCACTTGGGCGTCGGGGTGTTTATTTTTAAAGTTCCTCACAGCCCTGGGGAAACTTTTCTTTTGTGTTCTTACGGCATGATATGGATAGGGGGCGTCTTTCTCGTTTCTTGCAAGTAAACCAAACACACTTATTTTTCCCCGGTTACTTGGCTTTGGGGATATATCTTCAAGATATTCTGTGACTTTAGCATTTGTTTCTCGCATACGCTGCACCTCATCATTTATCTCCATTAATTTTACTTCAATCGCATCTAGGCTGTCCCTGTATTTCTGATCAAATACGTTTAGGAAAAAATCAGAAATAATTTGGGTGCATTTGTCATAGAACCGAATGGATATCCAACAAGCCAAATTTAATATTAAATCTTTACACACATATGTACCAGATATCAAGTTGTTTTCAGCCTGTCTCCCACCAAAGTCCACCAGATATGTAGCTGTTGTTGGTATTACTTGAGTTGTTGTTTCCGTTTTAAGAGGGGTAGTAGTCCGGCTCCCAGGCGATAACTCTAAGTGGGCTCCCTCAGTTGAAACACTTGTCATGTCGTTGTGCTGAAACCCTAACTCTTCCTTTAGCCGACTGTTGTAATAGGCAATCAACTCTTTAGTTTTTTTATTTTCCAACCAATGTCTGAATCTTTTCTCACCAATCTTACACAGTTTAGTTGCATTAAAATAGCCAGTGTTTTTATCGATAATAAGTTGAAAGTCTCCAAATAGACCATACCAGAAGTTGTCTTTAATTTGCTGGTAACACACATCACTTAATGTAGCCATTTTGAAACAGATTTGGGTAGAGTAAACTGAAGCACGTCTTTTCTCAACGACAACTGAATTATGAATAAGCTTAAGAGTGTGTGTAGCCACTTTATATATGCTGCCACAATAACCGTTTTTTAAAACTAAATTTGTTTTTACATAAACCTTACTAAATGTGTGTGTGTCTACAAATACGTTGTTTCTTATGGGTAAAAGTGTCAAAAGCTCTATATTAGGCAAAAATACATGTAATCTTATGGGAAATAGGAACGATTTAAGGTGTTAGCGGGGGCCTTTTCTGCAAACACAAATACTGTGATGATGTCATCCTTTTCATGTCTGTATTCTAGACAAGCTCAAACACGAATGATGGGGTGATTGAACAGATATAACACAAGATAACATTCGCCAAGGTCATCAACCGACACGTTGTTTACCCCTAAGCGAGCCTCTCTCTTGTGTATATTAAACAGATACACAGACAAGCTCAAACAGGATCAAGGTTAACAACTGTAAAACGTTGTTTATCCTTTGTAAGGCCTCTCTCTCTTACATCAGTTTGTTTCCTCAATACAAGAGACAGAGACACTTGTTCAGTATGTGTTAAGTCGTGAAACAAGGATGACGTCTCTTGCTGTATGTAAGTACACTCTTCTTATTATGTCTGTTTGCATTCAAATAACAAATACAAACATAACCTTACTAAACAATCAGATGATTGGTAATCAACATGTATACGAACACCTAACCTCATATGTAAACAACAACTGGCTTTTGTTTTATATATACAACAGCGAACAAACTTTTATCGTGTGTGTCTGTGGAGCTATTGGTTTAGGGACAGTGTATATCTGAGAAAGCTGTCTATGGCCGATTCGAGGTTCGTGGGGTTCAAATCTAAGTTCAGGCGAATGCTTTTCTTTCAAATACACATGCATCTGTCAATCTAAGCAAAGACATCGAACTGTCATGACGTGTTTGTTAAACAGCATGTACAAGCTTCAACAATGGCAATCAGTTGTCTGTTTGTCTGTGTTATTACATACCTCTGTCTTCTCAGTCTAAGCAAAGACTTTGAACTGTCATGACGTGTTTGTTAAACAGCATGTACAAGCTTTAACAATGGCAATCAGTTGTCTGTCTGTATCCTCAACACAGAAGACACCTGTTCAGTAGTGTGTGTATTAAGCTGTGAAAGAAGGCTGACGTCTCTTGTTGTATGTAAGTACAATCTTGTATTATCTCTGTTTGCATTCAAATAACAAATACATAACCTTAACAAACAATCATATGACTGGTAATCAACACGTGTGTGAACATAACCTTAATAAACAAATACAAACATAACCTTAATAAACAATCAAAATGGCTTGGTAATCAGTCTGTATACGAACACCTAACCTTAATAAACAAATACATACATAACCTTAATAAACAATCAGACAGACAGATGGTATTCTTCAAATACACACATGGAGACCTGACTTGTAGATATCTATGGACACACAGGTCAGACGGAACATCTTACGTCATCACAAGACAGTTACGAACATAACCTTAATAAACAAATACATAACCTTAATAAACAATCGGACAAACACACATGGAGAGCTAACCTGACTTGTAGATATCTATGGACACACAGGTCAGACATCTTGGAACGCTTGTGACGTCATCTCAGGTTAGTTCCATAGAGAGAACCCGGGTTGCGACTGTCTATGACAGGTCAGCCATCTTGGAATGCTTGTGACGTCATCTGACAGGTCAGGTGACATTTGACGTTGACACATGTCAGGTCAGGTGACAGCTGACGTTGACAGCTGTCAGGTTAGCTGACAGCTGACAGCTGTCAGGTCAGTGACATTTGACACCTGTCAAATCTGACAGGTCAGCTGTCAACTGTCACAGGTCTGCGCAGGTCAGCGCATGCGCATGACGTCACGCGCATGCGCAGTAAAAAGTGGAGGGGATGGTCCCAGGTGTCGCACTATCTACTTATCTCTATAGTGTTGAAGATCGTCATAAGTATACGCCTTAGGTCTTTTCGTAAATATCAATTCTAGCAGAACTTGTGTTTGCGGATATCTCCTTTGACCAAGTCGAATGTCATCAGCATTAAAGTCCAAGTGTTTGTTACCAAGACTTCAGCTACCAGTTTATTTAGCGTAGCGAGCACCACACGTTTGATCAGTGGCAGCAAGTCTCGGTGGTTCAGTAAAATACTTGTCTACATAATATCGAACTCGTTCAGGATATTGATCCAAAAATTCTTGATATGCTGGTGTGATTGTGATAGTTTGTAGATATGCCTCAAGCTCATTAAATGTTGTGGTATCCTCATCGGAACTTGTCTCCACCCCTCGCTCGGCTTCAAAAACTTCATGGTCTTCAAGGAACTCGACTTTGGGTTTCTTTTCTGGTATATCATCAACAGCTTCTGCTTTGAGTTTTTCAGCGGTTGGCTGTAGTTTAAGTGTTGAAGTGTTTTTAGAAAGTTCACTTAGTGGGTCAACAATTGGTTTATATAAACGCTGTAGGACTTCATCATTCCCAGCTCTGCGAAGCTTAAGCATTAAATGTTTTTTTCGAATATTTTCAGCAAGTTGTAAAATATTTTTCTTAATTTTTCTCTCTTGGTTACCCATCACCTCCATCTTGCTAAAGTTAGTTGTTTCAAACCACCTGATGTAAACCACTTGTTAGTTGATCGTGCTAAGAGATACAAACTGTTTGGTGGTTTAAGGTGTACTAGCTTTGAACTGGTTGTATGTCTACCTATCTAGTGTTAGGTATTTATCACGACAGCTGGTAGACGGCTACCTGTTAGACAGCTGTCTGTCCTGTCAGACAGCTGTCCTGCTAGATAGTTGTCCTGTTAGACAGCTGTCTGTCCTGTCAGACAGTCAGCTGTTCTGTCAGACAGATGTCCATCCTGCTAGACAGCTGTCTGTCCTGCTAGATAACTGTTAATCGTCGGTTGTAATCAATTAGATTAATACATAGCTATCGAATCCTTTTCTATATCTGCCTTGGTCTACATCATTTTCTTTTACAATCACCAACACGCCATACTTATTGTCTTTCCGGCATTGACTACATATTTTTAAATTGTTTAAAGTCCATATCAGTGGTCACATGGTCGTCATAGATGTGTTTTAAGTTCGTTTCATCTTGTTTAAAGAGAATCAAAGCGTTAGCGTTATCACGTATCAGATTTTTGGGTATTCAAGTATATGTTTGACAGGAGGTAGAATGAATCAATATTCTTATGTCTTCCCACACTAAAGTATGCTCTCATTTTATCTTGTTTGTCACAAGCTACATCATCGAATACAAACACCGAGTTGTCCAAGGCTTCTGCTGGATCTAATATTTCATAGTTTTCACTATATGGATAATAACCAACACCTTTTGTAGCATCCAGCACCTTTTGTAACATCTTGTTATCAAACTTTAAACCGTTCGGTTCAAACAATAAACTTAACATAACATTTGTTTAACACCCGCTAGGACCACATATGATACATCTAACTGTGTTTAGGAAGAGACGACCATGCCGTAGTTGTTGTTCTGTTGTATCAAGAACATCATCTATATTTGTAATAGGTAGGACAGGGGGGTGTGGTCCCTTAGCCTGGTCATGCGCTAGTCGTTCTCTCGACTGATCGACGCGTGACTTAGCTACTGGGCTCCGAGAGGCTGGCTCCACGTGCCACCCCTGGCGCGACTGTCGGCAATGGGAATAACGCCCAGGGCTGATGGTCTACTAAAGTCTCAATCCTTCTCACACACGCCACACACACGCATAAGAACACAGACACGACACACATAGGGTTGGGGGCTTCTCGGGCTTCGGCGAGGACTCCGGGGAGGGACTCCGAGCGGAGCCTGCTCTGGACTGGCAGCGCTGTGCAAACCAAGTCCGGCACACCTGGCGCCGTTTGGACAGTACAGGGGCCCACCTTTGCCTTGGCCGGTGTAGGGGGCTGCCCTATCATCCATTCGAAAAATGGTCGATCGTGTCGGCAGCACCGGGTAGCTCCGGAACAGGGGGTTAGCTGCACGCTTCGGGTCGCCACAGCGTGGCCGCAGAGCCGCTCTTAATGGAATCAAGTCTCATCATGGATAAAGCTCCGGGGCGCGGTGGGGTGATCTCCCGTATCTATACGCTCAACAATCTATTAGCACACCCCCACACATACAACCCCCTTTAGCAACCATGAACAGACACCTAAGAGAAGATGGTAACGTGCCAAAGACTAGCGAGGAGGTAGAAAGCAGAGAGATCCCTGTCTCTCCAAGTAGCTCCAGCAGGGGAGATTTGTTATCTTTATTTAATTTTTGTTGTTGATATTTCAAATTGTTTTAATAAATTTTATTCACAGCCACTTCTTTGCATTTATAAGTACATACCTAACCTAAATAAATGTGAAATACTCGAGCTGTTAACTTACTAAGTATCTGAGCGTGAGTTTACAGTTGTGTGTAGCCACTGAATTATGATGGTAACCTACACAAGGGTGAGTGATTGAAGTTCAAATTCTAACATATATAGCGTGTTGGGCTTATATAAAAATATATACAAGGTCAGTTAGATAGAGGAAAATCAGTAAATTTTAAAGAAAAATCAAATATTTCATAACTTTGCATTTCCTTAATTTCTGTATTATTCAAAAATGTATACAGGGTAGGTTAACCTAAAATAATTTTATTTAACGCAACTTTTGTTGCACCCCTGAGAAGTTATAAATTTCCATAATACTTTAACTTAGATAAACGGAATTTAGTACCCGTTCTGAGTGCATCAAGAGTATTAATCAATGGTAAGTATAGAGTTCAAAGGGGTGATGTACACTTAAAATGTCACAATTTTTTAACATGTTGGCGGACTTAATAAATTTATATTTCATTTTATCAGGAATTTAACTTAAACTTTTGTTACCCCTGTTTGTTTCAAAAAACCTTGTTTTCAAGAAAAACGCGAATAACTAAAAAACATATTTTATCATGAAAAATTCAATATTTGCCGATAAAATTATGTATACGTCAAATTTGACAATTAGAAAAAAAAGTGTGAATAAATATGATTTATTAGAAAAGGAACAACAAATTTAAAAAATGCTACCGATAAGTTATATAAATTCTTCAACATGATAATTTCATAGGCATCTATTGATTTTTGATGATGTTAATTTTTAAGTAACATTGATGAAATATGTGTCTTTAGTTATTCGGGTTTTTCTCGAAAACGACAAAAGCTTTTTGAAAAGTAACAAAGTAAAAACATTTTAGAATTTACTTCCCCATAATTTGAAATAATATTTTTTTAATTCCGCCAATGGGTTAAAAAATTATGTCACATTTTATGGGTGCATCACTCCTATTCAACACTTTGAAATGCTTTAATTGAACTCCACTTACCAACGATTAATCCTCTTGGTACACCCAAAACGTGTACCAAATTTGGTTTTTTAAGTTGAAGTATTACTAAGATATTGATTTAAAAAAAATTAAAACCCCAGATTGAAGGCCTATAACTTCTCAGAGATGTACCGTAGTATAGGGGTAAATTGCATTAAATCACCATATTTTAGGTTCCCATGCTCTTTGTCGGTTCTTATGCGAAACACCATGTATATCTTTAAAAAAAGCAATGTTCCTTGAGTATATGTATGAACATCTTGAGAAGATTTATTGAATGTTCGTGGGACACAGAACACACTGGGAGCTGCTAAGAATATTATAAATAACATTCTGAGAACCTTATTAGTATGACAGAATCTGTCCCATTGTTATATTCATAGAATGTTCTATGAATATACATATTGTACATTGTAAGAATGTTCTGGGGATGTTTCAATATTCTCTCGAAACATTCCTGGTATATTCTCAGAATGTGTCTGTGCTGTCTGGGTTTAGCTCTAGACGTTGTTTACCCATTGACGCTGAAAGGCCATTTATGAAGGCCTTAGAGTGTGCTAATCGTGGAAGATTTCGCCATTGCTGGATTGTCCTTCTATCTGTCCAGGTCTTTAACACCGGTATTACATCATCATCTGGTATTGCATCACCGGTATTACATCATTTTTAGTGTATAGTTTAGGTATATAAATAGGGTGATTTTGCCCATACAGTTAGTTTACCGCTACTGATGAACACCACTTCGTTGTCGTTATGATTTTTGTGGTTTTTGGGTGATCCTGCTTTTTATTTTTTTATTTTAGTTTCCAGCCACAGTACTGCCGTCCTACGGAAAAACACCGCAAGTGCTAAAATGTCGAAATTTGAGTTTTCTATATATTCTGGTTCAGAATTTTATGTTCTTCGATATAATCAATAAATTTCAGTGATTTTTCATGTTTTTTTGAGAAAAAAATATGGTCAAAGTTAGTCAGATTGTACACGTTCTTATATTATAGATCCTATACTAAGCATTAATACCGCATGTTGAATTTATTAGTGCACTTTGACGCATGTCTAGTGTAACTTCTGCAATTTACTAAGCATAAACACCGTATGTGAGAACATGCGTCGTTTATGCGAAGCGATTATAGAAAATATCGTTAGGCAAACACCACGGCGTTCGCGCATGTACTCTAACTGTGCACTTACGGTATTTATGCTATATATCGTTCAGATAAATCTGCTCTGGTTATAGTAAAGCATGTCATTTCTCCAGGTTGAGACCAGTCGGTTACATCTCCTAACCTTCTGTGATGTGGATGGTTTCATTTTATTGTTTTATGTATAATAAAAACAATAGCAAGATTTAATACATATTGAACGTAGTGTAACAGTAGTGCAGACATTTACCAGGTGTTCACACTTTAGTTATTACTAATATTGTTCTAAGTGTTCTCTTTTAACTGAATATTTTTCCATTGTGAGGTATGTATATATTTTGATTAATCCAAAGACAGATTCTCATGCTAGTAATTCTGTATCAGAATGGAGTATCTGAGTCGTGGAAGAAAATTAGTGGTTTTAGCGTCTAAGAGACGCACCTCCAATGAAGCGTTTACCGACCGAAGTAATGTTACGAAACTGCCAGCGAGTGAAGTAAATGAGACTGATCCCAATACAAAATTGCAGTCAGAAACAAGATGTTACTTCCTGTCAAATAGGGTATCACTGACTGACTTCAATACATTGAGCAAATTTTATCATCTCGAAGCAAATAGAGTTGTAAAGGAAATACTAGATTCTATCATAGGAATTGTTTTCCAGACTGTTAATGATTTTTTTAACATAAATATTGAGGACTTAATAGTGCTTGACGAAAACCTCGTTCCTATCTTAAACGATTCGAATGCTATTATTGAATGGGATTCTCCGATCTTCGATAATGAGCAACTGCATCTGGAAAACAATATTATTGATGGTGTTAATGGAAATGATAGCGTGCAGTATGAAAATGCGACCAATGAACGCAGTAATGCATCTAAGATAACGGATTCGCCAGATGAAAGCAACAAGGAAAACGTATACTATTTGAAGAAAGATGAGGTTTTCAAGATTGATACTAGTGCCACAAAGACTGGCGAAGAGCGTAAACGCAAGAAATTTGTTAGAAGCAAAACAGAACGGAAAAAATACCTACGCGATGAGAAAATTGAAAAACATGCAGTGAGGAGGGAGGGATGCAAGTGTAAGAAAAACTGCAATGATAAGTTTAGTAAAGAAGCTAGAGAAAAAATCAATAAGAAATATTGGAACATGAATTTTGCGGAGAAAAAAATGTTTTTATCTTCGAATATAGAAGATTATGACGTAAAAGTAAGACGTTCAGACACGCTACATGATACTCCTGTTAGAAATAAGACAAGAGTATTTTCATTCAAATCTAAAGATGGAAACCGGATTAAAGTATGCAAAACTTTCTTTTTGGGAACCCTTGGATATGCATCAAACAGCGACACAATAATCAGGAAATTCTACAGTCCTCCTATTGATCGCCGAGGAAGTTATTTGAGAAAAGGCACAAACAAGAATGTCATTGCTGATCATATTAAAAGCTTTCATCCTGCAGTGTCGCATTACAGGCGTGAACATGCCCCCAAAAGACTACTTACCGAGTGACATAACAATCAAGGATATGCATTCAGATTTTTTGCAAAAATTTCCGGCAGAAACTGTCTCGTATGAAATCTATAGAAGAATAGTTACAGATGAGATGAATATATCTTTCGTTCAGTTAGGGAAAGAAGAATGCGAAAAATGTGAAACCTACACGCTCCATAAACAAGTTCACACGGTCTTGGATACGATATGCGAAGTGTGTTGTCAATGGAAAAAACACATTGACGACGCAAAAAGATCAAGAGATGAGTATAGAAAAGACGTTAGTCTTGCTGAGACAAGTCAGACTGAAATTGTTTATTTTTCTGTCGATATGCAGAAAATCATAATGCTCCCTCGACTAGATATGTTTAAGCAAATTATTTTTACACAGAGGCTCATTGTTTTTAATGAGTCTTTTGTACCCTTAGGAAAACTCGCTAAAAATTCTGTTCAGCCATTCGCTGCACTTTGGCATGAGGCCATTTCTGGTCGAAAAAAAGAAGATATAGTGAGCGCGTTCAACGCATTTTTCAAAAATCATGTCCGTGACCACAAACAAATAGTTTTTTGGGCCGATAATTGTTGTGGCCAGAATAAAAACTGGTGTTTTTTTAGTTTCCTTATTTATTTGGTTAACAGTGGTGAAATTGCTGCAGATAAAATCACCATAAAGTATTTCGAAGTGGGCCACACATTTATGTCCGCAGACAGTTTTCATCATTTGATAGAACAAGGTCTGAGGAAGCATAAGAAATGCTATGATTTTCAGGATTTCTGCGATGTTGTCAAAAACTGTTCGAAATATCCAGTGTCTATCAAAGAATTATCGACGTCAGATTTCATGAAATGGCCTACTTTCACGACGAATTACCAACTTCAGAAAATGAATAAAGATAGGCCACTACTGAAGGAAATATCAGAAATAAGTGTAAAAAAGGGAAGTTATGTTTTGTATCACAAAACATGCTTCGACGGTCCAGAGAACGAACTCGTTTTGCTATCTAAGAAATGGCAAGGAACAAAACCACTCCCGGAACCTGAAGGTAACTCTTTAGCGAGAGGCATCACGGAAAAGAAAAAGCAGGGGATCATCCAGAGTCTCAAGGGATTATGTCCACCTCATAAACTAAAATTCTGGGAGAAACTGGATGTGAACGATAATGCTGTCGACCTAATCAATGAAGTGGATGACTGAATAAGTGCTATTTTTATTGCTGTATATGTAACGGTATCCACAATAAAAACTTTCACCACTTATGCTCGTCTATGCATTTTTTCTATATTTCAGAAATTTAAATTTTGGAAATTTTTCCTGTCTGCATATTATTATTTTTTGTCACTACTCCGTGGCCAGAATTAGTCGTTGAAAAAAATGGTTCAAATTATTGATTTGTATTAGTTTATATGACCATGTATTGTATAATATTTAGGAAACATAATAAAAAAAAATATAGTAGGTATAAGTTAGGGTAGTACGGTAAGTAGAAATTTACTGCATTCTCTTTGTGTTGTTGTATGCGATGTATTATTCCACATGCGTCGTTTATACTAAGCATAGAAGATATTTCGTACTAGAGACTTTTGACGCATGTGGCGTTGTACTTGTTTTACGTTACTTGCGTTCTTTATGACAAGTATCTAAACTTAAGATAGTAGAGCATTTAGACGCAAGTGGCACTGTTTAGCTATTTAGAAGCAGTTTTTTTATTCCCCATGCTGTCATATGTTTAAAGAACAATATAATTAATCCTTGTATGTGAAAAAATCTACCAAAAATAAATTCCTGCAAAAATGGCGAGTAATTTTAGAGCCGCCAACTTTGACCGCCATTATTTCAGAACTACATTCGATGTACATGCGGTGTTTTTCCGTAGGACGGCAGAGTATCCAACCTTAGTCTTTAAATATTACACCAATTAATAAGTTCTTACAGAGAGGTCTAATAACTCGATAGCACCACGTCTTCAATTCATCGACTAGGAAGTTGTTCATCGATGTATTCACACACATTTACGGCACAGAGCATGGGGCACCATCTTATAGATACCACAAGTTATTAGTACGGAGTATTAGTGTTGTTTCTAACAGAAATTAAATTAGTAGAGATGAGATTGTTGTGGAAATTGTATATAAGGAGGTCCATTTAGAGTATAGAGTATGGATATTTTAGGTATTTATTTGAGAGAATGACTAACTCATCTATATACAACTCCTTGATATTGAGTCAGTTGACACATCTCATAGTTATATGGGGAAATTGTACAGAATTCAGTCTAGAAAGAGCAGGGAGGCTACTCAATAAAGCGGTAAAAGCAACAGAAAACCTACCAAGACTAACACCCACAATAGAGCTTAATAAAACGGAAAGAAATATTCTTCAGAGAACAGTGCAAGACAGCGTATAAATTAACAAGAGGACTAATAAAGAATAATATCGCAATGGTGAAAAATACCTCTATCCACAAACACGAACCAAGACAGGCAGGCCACTACCACATGTCACATGCCAATACTTGTAAGGGACTACAGAGATTCACACACCGGGCAATTGGAGCATACAACAAACTTCCGGAACACCTCAAAGGAAGCCCATCGGCTTCAGCGTTTGCCCAACGTATTAAAACTTACATATTGAATAAAAGACAGGATCCATAGTGTATAGGTGTATCGAACCTCAACTAACAATAAGGTTAATATATGTGGCCAGTGTATGTATATGTGTATGTATGTGTGTGTACACATGTGTGTATATATATTTGTATATGTATGTATATGTATGTATATATATATATATATATATATATATATATATATATATATATATATATATATATATATATATATATATAATAAAATAAGTGTAATTTAATGTAACCAAAGACGGACCCATACTGGGCATTCACAAAACCAGAGTAAAGCAGTGTTAGTACGTAAATAGTGTATAGGTATAGAAAATTAAGTAAGTGCAATAAGAAGCAAAAATCCATACTGTGGGTGCAATGAACTGTAGCTAAACAGTGTATGTATAATATAGTATGAGTTATCAGTTACTCTTTATACCAGTCCTGAGGACTGCCTGAGTGACTCTGTTAAGATACTAACATATTATGTATTTATAAGAAAGCATGAATTAAATTCATAAGACGCAATGTAATTATTTGTAAGTAAAAAAAAATAATCTTATTATTAAAAAAAATCTATCACGAATGAGCAAATTAACACTGAAAATTAATGACTATTGCAAGGCAAGAATTTACTGTAGTTACTAAGATCTGGGCTGGATAATTTCAGCAAGTAAGTCTAAAATTATTAAAATATACAGGGTTTCATTAAAAACAATTGTCGATGACAACATAAACAGATTTTATGTGATACATAGTAGCTCGACGCAATTTTTGTTTGCCTATATTGCAACAAGCAAATGGATAAAACAAATTGGAGAGGTTTTATATTTACAAAAAATGCCTAGGTGGTTCAGTGGTAAGAACGTGTGCCGCTGAACCGACTGGTACTAGGCTTGATTCCGAGGGTTCCCTTTTCACTTTTTCTGTACATACTGTAAAATTAAGATTAACCGAGGTTGTGGCATTGTATTTGAGCAAGTTAAATGTCTTCACGGTCCGCCCTTCGGACGGGACGTTAAGCCGCCGGTCCCGTGTCCATGCGATGTTGGGGACGTTACACATCCCTACTCTTCTTACAGAAAGGCAAGGGTTCGGCAAAATTTTAAGGATAGTGAGGTGAAACTGCTCTCTGGCGCCGGTGATTGGTCATAGTCGCGGAAATAGATCAATGTTAAAGTAAAAAAAAAGTAGATCTTGAATATGGGTAGTAGAGACCCTAATTAGTGTTTTTAGGTATCTTGATTTTTTTACTATTGTTACTTTCAATTATGTAATCGTTATCTTTCTATTATGGAACTTATTTCAATATCAATATCTTGCCATTCTCCCAGTACAGAAGCCGCCTAGAAAAAATGACAGACCCTTTTAAGACCCCAAATTAAGATGGCCTTTTATTTCCAACAATTAATTATATAGAAACAAATGTTAATGTCGGTCTATTTCCGCGACTATGGCCAATCACCGATGCCAGTGAGTAGTTTCACCTCACTATCCTGGAAATTTTGCCGAACCACTACTTTTATGTAAAGGGGTAATGGTCTTTAACGTGCTTAACATCGCATTGACATGTGGCCGACGGCTTTACGCCCCCTCCGAAGGCTGGAACGTGCAGTCAGTCAACTCGCTCAAATACAATGCCACAACCTCAATTGATGTTAATTGTGCAATATGCACTGCAAAAGTAAAAGGAGAACCCTGGGAATCGAACCCGGTACCCTTTGCTGCAGAGGCATACGTCCTTACCAATGAACTACCAAGGCTCTTGGAAGACAGCTATGTCTTAATGTTTGCTTGGTTCTTGGTGAAGCATTTTGTTTAAGTGGAGATAACAAATCACTCGGCAAATTTTATTCAATCTATCTCTTTGTTTAATTGTCATTCCACGTAGCATAAAGTTTGGTTTAAATTTGACGAAAACTGATAAATGCCACGTAAAAGTCTAAAAGAATCACTAATTAGAGTTCTGGTTTGTTTTGCGTAAGCACCATGATAGATTATAATTATTTATTTACTGATTAATTCTCATATAATTCTAGATTATTAAAATTACTTTATCTTTAAATATGTGGAATTTAGAAGTCTGTAAACAAATTCAATAAACTATAATAATATTTGGATTTGCTATGATTAGCCAGAACTACACGATTGTTATTGTGTTGCTGGAACATATTAAGATTAAAAGCGCAGCAAGTACCGAGTTGAGAAAGCACACGATGTGTATTCCGCAAGCGCGTTACGATATAAACGCAATCGATTGTTCATCAAAACCTAAAGGGGAGTTACTACTTTGAAGTGGCATTACTCATAGTCATATATTCAACGTTTACGTGTTGTTTTTCCTAATCATCTGTGTCTCTTAATTTAATTTATAGTCAATCGTTCAAATCCTTAAAAAATGTTTCGTTAAGAGAAACAACGATATAAAAGCTTTTCATTCATACCAAGAAAATACCAAACAGCTTTTTAAGTGAAATGGCTTTTGCTGGTAACCCCGTCTTAAAAACCCCTTCTGTACTAGAACAACTTTTGGAGGAAATCAATTTTCAAAGAACTAAAGAGATGCGCCAGTTATTAAAAGATGGCATGTGTTTCTTTAAAACATTTTTTATTAATTTTGTAACGTAATTTTTTTTTCAGACTCAGGATTTGTGGTGTTGCAAGGTACAACGTATTGGACCGATCTGTTTGTGAGGCATTTTTTATTTCAGAATGAATCCACTATAGATTGTGACGATCTACTCTTCTTTGTTAGAAAAAAGCACGTCAAGGGGTCTCCAAGATATCTACCAAAGTTCGAGGTATGTCCAATTTTATGAGATACTTGTCGGACAGCATAAATTATATATTCAGTTTGTTGTCTCAATTAATGCTCTTAAGGTCTCGAATAACGTTTTGGGTACTAAATACAGGCGTAGAAGCTTTTTCTTTGGCTTTGCAGCAATTTTTTTTACCATTTAAGCAACCGGTACAGGGTGTAAATTTATACTGGTTCACGACAGCCTTTATATCAGTTGTTATTAAGGTTAGAGAGACGCTTAAATTAGCAAAAGTGTGCAGTTTTTTAAGCACATTGTAGACCAGCTTTTAGGTTGAAGTTACAAACAGTTAAATAGTTACAAATAGCTTCGTAGTTAATCTAGCGAATTGATTTTTTATATTTTCTCATAACATGTACTTTTTTACTTCCACATGGTCAATACGTGTGGAAGTATGGCATCGGCGACAAAAATTGCAATTTTTTTTCTCGCTTAAACCTCGTAAAAAATGTCAAAACATATAGCAAACATGATTTGGAAACGAAATTTGTTTCGTCTGTCAGTGTGTCGGTCTGTCGGTATGTTGGTCTGTCGGTCTGTCGGTATGTCCGTCTGTCGGTCTGTCGGTATGTCCGTCTGTCGGTCTGTCGATCTGTCGGGGGTGTATGTCTGTCTGTTATTAGCCCCGATAACTTTAAATTCAATTGAGAAATCGTCTTCAAATTTGATATACAGTTAGCACCCGACAAACGAACGGTCCGGATTGTTTTTGCGTAAAATCGCTGTAGGGGAAAGGGGATTAATGGGGGATGATTTGGTCAAAAACGATATTTTTTCATTAAAACTCGAGTAATATAACGTTTTAGGGTTTGTTTATTAGAAAACTTTCAATTTCATCAAACATCTGGTATCCTGCGCCGAAATAGAATTAGGGGTTGAATGCGTGGAGGTGGAATATCGGTGACAGAAATTTCAAATTTCTTTTTTTCTAAAACGACCTAAAAAATCTCAAAACATATAGAAACGTTGATTCTGGAACATTTTTATCTGTCGGTCTGTATGTAGTGGCGACGATAACTTTAGAACAAATTGAGATATCGTCTTCAAATTTGGCACACCGCACACGACAAACGAACGATTCGGATTGTTTTTGGGTAAAATCGCTCCAGGGGTTAGGGGATGAATGGACATTTTTTCGTTAAAACTCAAGTAATATAACGTTTTAGGGTTTTGTTATTAGAAAACATTCAATTTCATCAAACATCTGGTGTTCTGTGCTGAAACTAAATTAGGGGTTTCGAATTTCGACTTTTTTTGCTAAAACGGCGTAAAAAGTCTCAAAACATACAGAAAAAGAAATTCTGGAACGACATTTTTTTTGTCTGTCCGTCTGCCGGTCGGTCGGTCTATCGGCCTGTACGTCTGTCTGGTAGTAGGCGCAATAACTTTCGAACAAATTGAGATATCGTCTTCAAACTTTGTACACAGTTAGCAAACGATAAAGGAACGCTTCAAATTGTTTTTCGGTAACATCACTTTAGGGGGAGTGGACCATCTAAATTCACTTCATGAGATTGTATATCTGGGAGAGTAAATTATCACACCTATGTGGAAGGTATGTTTCAATTTGCAGCAGTATTTATAGACAAGAAACCGATTATCGGGTGGTTGTATCTCTTTTGCAAAATATTTGAAAATATCGGCAGGTCATATTGAAATTTCCTATATATTGGCCACATTTTTACACATGCAACCGTGTTAATTTACTGAAAGATTGATAAAAAATTGAATAAATTTTTAAAGAAATAATATTACTCTAGAAATAATCTGTGGATAAAACAATAATAATCTGCCATGTTATTGACACATGGTGTTTATCAATACCATGTACAAATTATAACTTGCAACAATCCATAAAAGCTACTATTCATGTCTAAATAATTACTATGGCTACATTAAAATGACAACTTATACTACTACTTCTAAAGAATCTCGGTGGTTCAGGGATAAGAACGTGTGCCTCTGAACCGAAGGGTACTGGGTTCGATCAAAGGGTACTCCTTTCACTTTTTCAGTACAAACTGTAACATTAATATCAACCAAGGTTCTGGCATTGTATTTGAGCAAGTCTGCACGTTCCGCCCTTCGGAGTTACCGATTATAAATACTCAAATAAATTGCCATGACGCAAGTTTGGTACTTATTGTGATGCTACTTACACATTAGTGTTCTTCTGGGGACATCTTAATACACTCACTCACTGCACCTTTTAGTGCTTCTTTTGTGTAACACTCTCATGCATATATTTCTTATTTAACTGCTCCTACACAAAAAATATAAGGGCGCTAGATCTGGAGATCTTGTAGGCTACCTGGGGTTACTATCTTTTTTAACCCATTTGATGGTGTATTTTTGATTCAGATATTCACTAACAGCACCTAACGAATGTGGGGGAGCTCCGTATTGCTGAAACCATTACAGGTAGTATCCCGCAGCTAGCGGTAACGCGTTTAGCACATCCTCCAGTTTGTGGAGAGGCCAATTGAGATTAAATCGCTATTCAAGTTTTCATAATGAAAATATGGCCCTCTAAATATCGTACTTAATATACCACATAATACGTTAAACTCAAATTTACTCTGTGGTCGGGATGCCTCACCAAATGTGGATTTATAGATGCCCAAATTATTTTATTAACCCTATTTAACAACCCATAGATGGTAAACTTGATTTTATGTGTCTAAAGGTCTTGAATTTGACTACATTTGTTTAAGTGCCATTCGCAATAATCAAGCCTTGTAACATAATCACCTTCGTGTAACGATCGTCCTGTTCACAGTTTCTGGTGGGAATAGTAATTATGTTTCTTCATTACTCTTCTGGCCGTTTCCTGTTCACACCCATATCTGAAAAATTGGGTTTGTTTCTAGGAAGATGGAAATACGCCCATTTTATAGGACGTGGAAATGAAGCGACATAAATTGTATCTAGTTCAGAACCACACATTTTAAGAACTATTGCTGGAATTTCGTCGGGTCCTGATGCATTTTTCATGTCTAAATTTTCCAATATGTGCTTAATAGTACGATATCTAAAAAATATTTATTTTATTTTTGACTTTACAACTGGAATAGTTGGTGGAATATTTCCCTGTGTATCAAGCAAGAAGTTTTAAACAAATAGACGAACGAATAGATTAGCCTTTTCTTTTGATGATACAGCGAATACTCTATCATTTAAACCCGAAGGACATGAGACGACTGTGTCTTATTGATTGGCGAAAATCATTTTCGGCTTGATCGATTATATGTTCGCACCTGTTACTTGCTGGTACAAAGGCGGCGTGAGTTTTGCTGCTAGGGTTTTGCGCTAATAATTCCAGGCATTATTGTTGAACCTGGCAACATGTCTCTCTTTTGTAAATAGCTTTGATGAGTTTGTTAGCCAGCCCAATCCGACTAGTTTATCCGAAAAAAAAATAGTTTTTCCTTAACACAGTTTTTAAAAAATAACAAAGTTGCCTTAATTGACACATTACTATGTACCAAAGTTAAAGTTTTTAGGTTACTGCCAAACTAATTATTAAAATATAAAACACTTATGAAAATTCGACACAATAACGCAGCAATTATGGCAGATACATTTATAGTTGCAAAAATAAGTGACTTTGCTTTAGCCTGTGATTGCTGAAGTTCTAGAAATTTGGATGCGTTTATCGGTTTTTACGTTATCACTAATATAACGAATTACGCTAAAGTATAAAAGTTCCGTGTCCTGTAACGTGACCACTTTATAAGCGGAAACGTTATACCTATGGACAGTTTTCAAAAATAACATCCTATTATGTTATCGTATGCTATAATTTAAAATTTAACTGGCTACAGAGATGTAATAACTTTTTACCATTAACCTTGCCAAATAAGAGAAAATGTAAACTCTGCAAATACGATGTGAAAGCAATTTTCAAGAAAATTATGTCTTTAAAAAACCGGTAGCAATTTTGAGTTTTAATGAAATTTTGAGTTGGCCTGCTTACGTTTGATATAGGTACTAACTTTTCCTTAATACAAACGTTATTTCTTACAGTAAATAGAATATTTTTGTCGCAATACATTTCAACGATGAGACCGTCTATTTCAGGAAATTATTGTCAAAAACATGTTATCAGCTAAGTGAGCAAAAAATGTTCTCAGCAAAACTAAATTATACATACGAACGTACGCAGCCACGTAGATACACTCACACTCTCACACACATATAGAACACTAAGATACGCAAACATCCCATTGCGCCCAAGTAGACACACATACACACACACACACACATCAGTAAAATAGTCAAAATGGACTCGAGCGATCTCAGAACGTAACAATCTGTGAAAAACCTCGTGCATAATATACCTACAATGTAAAGTTTTGTCACCAATGACCGATAAAAATTCACCTAAAATTTTTTAACTGTAATATACCTTTTGTGATAAAATGATTTTAATAAATGAAGCACTAAAATATAATGAATTGTCATCACCCCATTGAGTGTTAAAAATTATTTTACAGACCGAAGTAGATGTGTTTAGAAAGGACAGTCGAAAGCTACCGATAGGCGACCCCGACATCGATTGGGAAGAAACTGTATACCTTAACCTTATCATTCACCAGTTTGAATACACACTCACCTTGGCCATTTGTACAAGGACCAGCCCCAAAGAGCTGCAGGTCCTCAAAAGGCATTCTCAAAAGGTTTATGCCTCACCTAGTAGAAGAAGGATGGATACCAAAGGAGAAGTCGAGGAGATAACTTACCCTCACATTTGCTTCATGGTGGATAACTTCGATGAGGTGTTTCACGATATTTTGGTTAGAGACGGTGAGATGGTGTGCGTGGAACTTGTTGCTTCTGACAGGTCTGGGAGTGTCCAAGGAGTTATATTTCTAGGATCAATACGCTACGATGCATTGAAAAAGGTTTATGATGCCAGGGTAAGTGTAATCACCATAAAAGTCATGACAGTGTATAGTTAAAAAAGTACTTCTTGTGCTTGTCAGTACCAGTGGTGATACCGAAAAACTTTGCATAATATGATGTTTGTGAAATTGTCCGAGCTTTATCTTATTTTTCTCATATTGTATTGAATCTTATAAAGTACTTTTTAACAATATTCATATTTATTTTGTTAATTTTGAACTCCACATTAGTTTAAAATAATTTAAAATTGAAATTACTTATTTTATTGGGTAGTCAGCATCAACACGTTATGTTAAAAATAAATTTTAAAACGTATTATTGGTGTGAATTAATGACTTGGTCAATTTTCAAACTGATCTGCCAGTTGTCTTAACATAAACTGGTCTATGAAAGACAAACAAATTACAATAGAAAACATTTTTTTAACTAGGCTAACCTAACGCTATAAAAACAAATATTTAAATTCCAAATTTAAAATGTTTTTGAAACTATTAATTGTTATATATAAAAATTTAATTGGTTTAGTTAGTTTCGGCAATTTTAACAATTGTAGTTTTTGTTAAATTACTTGATTGATAGCACATGTGTGGTTGATACTATTTTTTAAATAATTTCACAATGTACTTAACTACTTAATATCATGTAACATTAGTGGGTACTATGGCTACTATAGTTCCGTCCATTAAACAAGCCTAATAAGTAAAGGAAACTCGTATAAATTCTAGGTATAAAAATATAATAACATCCAAGATCTTTTAGTTGCAATAATTATGTGCAGGTGGATATGAAAAGGAAATATTTGTGGCGGAATGGATGAATCTAAAACTCAAATAATATAAATTAGAAAAAAATCAATATTGACTCCTTAAGATAATTATCTCTCCACATCTGTAGATTTTGTCAGAGTAATGATAGCCTTATCTGACGGTAAATATGGATGAAAAATATTATTTTCCAACGTAATGCCCAATGTTACACGAAAATTATAAAAACACCTTCTTACGAAAATTGTAAAAAAAATTAAACGAAAATTTGCTAAACAAATATTTTTCACGAAAATTGTAAAAAATTCACCTAAATTCGCAAACAATTTTGTACAATAATTTATGAAACATTATTTATTAATGACTAACATTTCTCAAAATTTTGATAAAAAATATTTTGTAGGAAAACATCAAAGAAACATTTCTGCTAAAATACAAAATCTTTTTACACGTAAGTTAGACAAGATACATAAAATTAATTATTAATTAATTTATTAATTAATTATTATAACTTGCATCACATTTAAAAAATCCAAATGTAAAAAGTTACTAATTAACGTTTTATGGATACCCGTGGAAGTAAAGAGTAATAAAAGCGGAAAAATATTCATATTTTCTTGTCACAACCTGTCAGAAATAAAATGGTTATTTAAGTGTATTACTTGGAACCTCATTTGACATTTGTGAAAACAATTTATCAATTACTTGTCTATTATGAAAGTGTTTGTACCAAAGCCATTGTAATCATTTTCATATTTTTCTTTGAAAATTCGTAAAGAATCACATCTGATCGCTTATTAGAATTAAAAAAAAAAAAACCAAAAGACACACTACCAATTTTTAAACTGGTTCCTTACGGAGGTTCCAAACAACAACCTTGAGGATGAGAGTCTAACTTTATTCCAAGGCACCACCAAGGTAGTGGAAAATTGTAGTTAATTATATGTGATACAGATTAAATCTCATACACTTTTTTAAATGTTGAAAATTTGGTTTTCCATAAAGAAATTAACTCAAAATTTGGGATGTGCTATAGTTTTTATATGTACGTAGGAAATTTACAACTTTATTATTCTTAATAATAATTTCATAAAGAATGTGTTATTTAAGATCGAAAAAAAAATGTTTATGAAGAGGCGCTATCATATGCACCGGCTACCTCCGAACTCGTACTACTGGATATATGGTTCTCCCGTTTATTGACTTATTGCCTGAAGATCGGGACTTTTTAAATTTATTTTCTTTAATAAAAATTTAAAAATTAGCCTATTCAATCATAAACTCTATAACTTAAACTACTGCCAAAGCATCAGAGAAGGGGTCTATTTGAAATGTGTTTTCTGCAAACATTTTTGTAAAGTGAAGGCCAATTGTGTTTGAAAGAGAACCTTTGAAGCTTTATAAAACACATTTCTTACCATATTGATCCTACACAACCCGCATTTGTTTCAAAATATTTGCTCAAAATTTGCCAATTTGGACGTTTCGAATAGACTTTGACGTTTTAAGAAGCAAAACTATCCAATTTTTAAGGTAATTTTTTTTCACTTCTTGACTTTTTTTCGCCAAGAAAACTGAATATTTATCTGTAATATTCAATAAGATTAATATATATATATATATATATATATATATATATATATATATATATATATATATATATATATATATATATATATATATATATATATATATATATATATATATATATATATATATATATATATATATATATATATATATATATATATATATATATATATATATATATATATATCCGCGTCTTTGCCGCCCCGATATCACCGCACCGCAGCCTTTGGATTAATGTGCATGCCCTTTGTCTTTTCTACTCCACCTATTCCAAAATCACTGTGCCTTGAACTAGCCTGCATAGCAATTGATAGAGTGAAATTTTATATTGCTCTGTCTCCGGTCTAGGTTGTCCGTAGATTAGTTGTCTTTTGCGGTCCAGAGCTTTACACTCGCACAAGATGTGCTGCGCTGATTCTTCTCCCTCGCCTCAGAGTCTGCATACCAGGTCCCCCTCGAACCGCCCCATTTTATGCAGGTGTTTCTTGACAGCCATGTGTCCCTTCAACAATCCTGTTATGATCCTGAGCTATCATCTGCTAAGATTCAGCAGCTCCACAGCTCTCTTAAACTGGCTTCCTCAATTACTGACTTCCCATGTCTGAGCACTGGACAATCTGCCCAGTACACCTCATGTTCGTTTCTGACCCAGGACTTAATGGATCCCCTGAGAGTGCTCTTCGTCACGTCCAGGTTCTGGTCCCATAAATGGTTCTGCTGACCCTCTCTTCGCGAGATTGTCAGCTTCTTCTTTGTGTTTGACCCCCTAGTGACCCGTCACCCAGAGGGTAACCTCATTCTGCACTGCCAGGTCGCTCGTCTGGTCTCGGCATTCACTTACCAGCCGCGAATTTACCCGTGGACTACTTAGGGCCTAAGGCTGCCTGGTTGTCTGTGTCCATGGGGATCGGCTTGTTGGTGTCGCCCCTCCTCTTGTTCTCTTGGGGATTTTCACTTGGGGCTCGCGAAGTCTGACCTCATTTCAAGCATGGGCTCGGCTCTTCACGATCTCGTGAATGTTGCAGTGGCCCCTGCAGCCTCGGTTGATCTTCAATCTATCTCATTGCAGGCTAGTCTGTATAGTCCTAGCCTGGCGTCCCTCATGATGACTAAGTGTAGGGGGGAGGCAGATCCAACAACGCCTCCATGGCGGCTGTTGGGGTCATGGCCCCTGTGATGCCGAGGCATCCTTTCGATCTTGCATAGTTTTTGTTTGGCACCGGATTATGTCACCGTAGGCCACCAGACCAGTGCCGCGTATGTTAACGATTGTCTGACCACCCTAGTGTAGTCAGTGGGCCATACTAGGTCTTAGTCCCCACGTTTTTCCATATAGCCTCTTAGTGACGGCTGGGTCATAACTGCCTATTTTTTCAACGTGACCATTCTAGGTTAGCTTATAGTCCAATACGACCACAAGATATTTTACCTCCCTGACCATTGGGATATTTTTACCGTATAGAGTGAGAGTGTGACTTTTGTGGCTCTCCCACTTCCTCCTCCTCGTAAACGGTATAAGGGTTGCTTTTTCGGGGCTCTCCGCGAGCCCTTGGCCCGCCGACCACATTTCTACCACTTTCAGTGCTGTCTGCATGCTCTTCCACACTGACTATGTAACCTTTCCTCGGAATATGATGACAACGTCGTCCTCATATCTATATACCTCGTACCCCCCTCCCTAAAGCCTACCTAGCCGGCAGTCCACGACTACGCACCAGATCAGGGGAGACAGAACGCTCCCCTGCGTACACCCCGCCAGCAGTGTCCCTCCCGCGAGTCAGATGAACACCACCCTGTCCCTGAGCATGTAACCGATTCACCTGCAGCAGGTCTCCTCTATTCCCCGCTCCCTGAAAGGTGTTGCTGAAGGCCCCATTTATGTCTAGGAAGGCCCGCAGCGCCACCTCCCTGTTGGGCATTATTTCATCGAATCCTGGGGATTTGAGTGGCTTAAAGCTGTTAATGGCCCATCTAATTTTACTCCAGGTAACCACCTCTTTAACAACTGTCCAGTCTACTCTAGATGTCCGCCTGTACTGTGCCTCTATTTCTGAGCGTTCCCGGTGCGGATGTGATTGTTTTATTATGTTGCAGCCGGGGAAGTGCGTCCGTTGTAGGACCTTCATAATTTCCTCCCCCGAGCTTGTAAAGCCTCACGTCGATGTTTTGAGGGAGCCCATGTTGGTCTGAGTGCCCTTGGACAGGAACTTGTCTAGTCGAGCACTCTCGGATGTGCTCTCCACTTCCTCGCAGTGCCTCCTCCACGACTCCTTCCTGGCGTCTCTTAGTCTTTTGTTGTAGCTTGTTAGGGGGTGTCTATATTCATCCCATGCTCTTCTTTGTCTGTGGTCCTCGTTCCACCACAAGACGTTCCTGGTGAACGCCCTAATTGTCAGGAGGCAGTTATCGTTATAGGCCGAGGTGATTGCGTCTCGCACTTGGGCTGCCGCAATCTCGAGGTCTATTGAATTATCTATGGTACTCTAAACCCCCGCAGTTCCACTACTAGGTCTGCCCGTAGGCTTCCCAGTCCGACTTGCGAGGGTCTCGGTACCATACCGTTTTTCTTTCGACTTTGGCGATTTCAAACCGGATGTATCTGTGGTCTGAGCTACTCACTTCCCCAAACACAGCCCAGTTCTTAACAAAGTCACCCAGTAACTGGGTGGAAAATGTTAGATCTAAAACTTCCTCACGCCGTGTTGTGGCGAAGGACGGTTTATTACCCGTATTCAATATGTCTAAATTAAATTTGATAAAGGATTGTAAAAGTGACTCACCTCTAGAGTTTGTGTCCGAGCTTCCCACAACTCATGGTGCGCGTTCGCATCCTTGCCATTCACCTGATCTGCCACCCACCATCAGCTGCTCCAATTCCTTGGGTGAGAAGGCTCCGCGCTGTCCCCTGGTAGATCGGCCGATCTGACAGTGATGTTCGTCGGCCTATCCGTTCCTCCACATCGGATTTTGATCGTTGCCAGGTCCCTGGAACAGAAATTCATTAAAGGCAGAAACTCTATCCCTTCACTGACAAAAATGCAGGCAGTCGGTTTCTCGCTGAATCTGCTGTAGATGAGCTTTCCAGGAGCTCCGCCGAGGCCCATGATCTCTCCTTTCTAGGAGTACGGTTCCAGGATGAGGGTCACATCCGTGTTCCTCAGAGTCATCAGTAGTCCGACTGTGGCTGCCCTACTGTATTGGTGGTTGACCTGAAGGAACCTAAGTCTCATCAACCCCCGGTTGCTTTCCCAGTGGGCGGAAGCTAACACTTCCCAGGCCCCAGAATACCTCGAAGAAGGTTCCCTCAAGGGCTCTGTAAGACGTTCGGTCGATATAGAAGGCGAGAGTCTGTCCTTTCTCCTCTGCCTTCCTGCTTAGAACCTACCAGTCTTGTGTCTACAGCGCAGGGTTCTGGATCTTCAGTCTTCTCACCACCGTCTCTTGCGGACCGGTTTAGGGACCCGTACGAGGACCTTGTGTGTCTTTGGGTGTTCCTTGGACTCGATGGCTGTCAAGTCCGCCTCCTCCCAAATCTGATCGGGGCCTCCGATCGTTTTCCGCAGTTCAGGAAAAGGCCGCTCCTTTTTAATTTTGAAAATATTTCTTCAAATGAGCGCAAACAAGGCCCCCTAAAACCCATATCCGAGGTTAGTTTCAGTTTTTATCTGTTGCAGGGTGACGAGTTACTAAGGTAAACTTCAATATATCCGCTTTTATATACGATTCGAGAAAAAATCGTATACGTAAATTATAGTGTGTTTTGAGCTGCATCTTAAAAATTATTTTGACAATCACAGGCTGGCCTATAAGTTGTTGTACAACTTTTTTTCCAAAACAGCTCTTATATTATTGCATTTTTGCATTTTTCATCTAATTATAATGCATGTTTGTAGGAAAAAAATCCTAGCGTACATCGATTTCGAGTTCATATTTTCGTCACATATTAAAAATTGTGATACGGCGTTTTCACAAATAGATAGCAGAGTCCCATGAAAGCGACGCATTCAAAGAGGTTTTCATTTATATTATTCGTCAAAAAAATCGATATACCGTAAACAGGGCGCTTTGAAATGGTGAATTCAATTTTAAAAAAATCAAACAGCCGTAATTAATTTTTTTCAAATGAAACAGACTGTATTTTGTGTTTCAGAAGCGAAGGGCATGCCTTCTGCTTCAAGTTTCATATAGACTCTAGTTTTGGAAATATTTACTTTTAGAATCGCATACCATGATTCGAACAAATTATTTGATTAATTAGCGAATTAACGAAACATATTAAAATATTTAAATTAACTTTGGTACAAAAAGGTAAGAAATAATTAATTTTATAAACAGTTGATAAATTGCTTTTACAAATGTCAAATTAAACTTTAAAATGGCAGGCTTAAGTAGTGTTCTTATTTCTGACAGCTTGTGGCATCAAAATATGAGTATTTTTCCACTCATATTTTTCTTTACTTCCACTGGTTTAAATTTACGTGAAAATTTTACATTTTCTTTATAAACTCAATTACAGATTAGATATATGGGTAATTTGAATTTTATGTAGATTTTAAGCAATTCTTTTATGGAAAAATAGCAATTTTTTTCGTAGAAATCAATGTCAAATTTTGGTAATTAATAATAAATTTTTAATAAGTTATTGCTCAAAACTTTTTTTGATTTTCGTCGAAAAGGCCTTTGTGAATAATTATATCTTGGTAGCTGGGTAAACAGCTTGAAGAGGTTCGTTGGCCAGGAAAATCGGACCAGTTTTTTCGGGAACATTTTAAGTTAATTTTCGGGAAAAAAAATCAAAACATAACGTTATTTTGATGAAATATGGTACATTGTTTCTATATATGTATAGGTAGGTTATACTTGTATCCAAATTGGATGCATGCTTTCATTAAAAAAAAGACATATTTGCTATTAAACATATTTTTTTATGAAAAATTCATCATATTTGCTGCGTCCAGAATTTTTTTAAATTAAATGGAATGATTTAAAAAAAGAGTACAAGTAATTTTATTATTGTATGTCATATATTTACACAGCGGTTATAGGTATTTTAACCCTGTTATTTAACATGATGATAATAAAACTACTTTTATTAGATACCTACTACTTAGAAAAGCTTATTATTTAATTCTTCAAAATTAAATTAATATTATCTTGATCCATTGTCGCAAGGGCACTAAGAGACCGTGTCCTGCTTTGCCAATTAGGTAATAAGTACAATTTGGAGAATCCAACTCAGCACAATACAGTTTTTTGACCCGACGATCGTTTTTCTAACAAAATTATCGTCATCATAGAGATGAATGAGTTTTTTTAAGTCAAAATAAGGTTTGGCTGCGGCAATATACCATTCGCACAATAGCGGAATGAATGAGTTTATTCATCCCTCCGATGACGCTAACTTTGTTAGCGAATAAACTCATTCATCCCTATGATGACGCTAGCTTTGTTAGCGAAACGATCGTTAGACAAAAAAAACTATATTGTAACGAATTGGCTTCTCTAAATTGTACTTGTCAGTGCTCCTCATAGATTCCAATCTTCACTGATTTAATTAGGTAATCCTATACCACTTATATTTGAAGTTTACAATTTTATGAAAGTAAAAATTTACTAAAACTAATTTTTCAGTTGTATTCACGTTGTATATTTTCTATATTTTAATAAGAAATGTTCATACTACATATTTTTTATAATCACAGCAAATACATATTGTCAATACCTAATTTTTATCTATCTTTATAGCAATCAAGCTTAGGCACTAAGATGGCGCAGCGGATGACATTTGGATTGTTCTCAAACTCAGCTTCCCAACGATGTGAATTCGTCCGTATGAAAGGCCCTCAAGGTAAGGGCCACGCCGAAATGGCAGTTACCAAACCCAAGGGATCTGGAGTGGAAACGCCTACTTCCGAGCCAGGTTTTTGTGCGACGGATATGTGGGACTCTGATTGGGAAGACGACCCTGAAGATTTTTATGTGTATAGAAGTCAAAGACGACTTAGTGACCCTAGTGCTAATATAAACAACTTTGTGAGGGGTGGGTGGAAATCTAAACTGGATTCGAAATCGAGATCGGAAAATGAAGGTTTAGACTGTATAGACAATGGTGTAAGTGAGATCGAAGCTGGGGATTTGAGAGATGGTATGTATTGGTTTCAAATTTAAATCACTACCAATTTGCGCATAATCTTGCATAATTGCTGGGTATAAATTTTAGAGCAGAATTCCTGTCTAAAAGTAGGATGTGTTTTTGTAAAAGATATGCCTAGCTTGCTCCCTAGGGCACAATATTTGTAAGAGTGAGATTTAATCATTGTTCATTAGCAATAACTTCCTAGACGCTGAAGGTATGGAACAACTTTCAGATGACATATTCACTCACCATTGCGCTTATTTTTATGTTAAACTTATTATTTTATTTTATTTTTTAATGTATTTAATAAGGATGGTCTTGGGAGTCAACTGTTTGCACATAAAAGCTGACATAGCTACCTTTATTCTTAAAATCAATTTAAAATAATACATTATTTTATCTACTAAGACGGCTCATTATTATAGAAACAACTTTTATAAATATGTGGCTGACTTTCAATAAATCGAAGCGCAAAAATACCATTCATAAAAAGTTTAAGCTACAGTGTTGTAATGAGTGAATTAGTAACTCAAGTTCATATTATCAGCGGTTAAGACGTTACTTAATTAAAGTATGGATGCAAATTCTAAAAAAAAACACATCGTAATTCATTCCTACTCTTCCAAGTGCTGTAACTTTTAAAAAAAGTAAGTTATGTTGAAAAAATGTTTTAATCTTATATTTTTTAAAGGTCAGTTGCACACAATTATTCCTTGCAATTATGAAACACCTATATATATATATATATATATATATATATATATATATATATATATATATATATATATATATATATATATATATATATATATCAACACCAAAATTTTCCCATTGCCGGCACCTCAACGCAAGAACCCTAATAGATATAAACAATATTAGCACCTTAAGCCGTTTACCTTATACAGTACTCAAAGAAATCCAGGGTAAAGTTTTATTAGATTCGGGCTCTTCAAAAAATCTTTTGAATCCCATAGTAGCATACTATAAATTTTCAGACAACGTATACGAACAGCCGTTTATTATACGGACTGCTCACGGCACGTCGAAACATTTAAAACGTGCAAATATTAAACTTAATTCAATTTCAGATAAGACACAAGAATTTTGTCTTTTTTTATTTCAGTAATCACTATAGTGGTCTTTTAGGAATGGAGTTTCTTACGTTAAATGAAGCTAAAATCGATTTTAAAAATCACAAGCTATATAGGCAATAAATGTATCAAAATACAGTTCCCACAGGAACATACCGATGATCAATCGCTAACGATAGAAACCAAAGCAGATGGTTAGCTATCATCCGAAAACCAGAAAGATTTAAATAATGTAGTAACCCAAGAATATTTTGTAAATAATAATAAACTTGACATAGTAAACCGAATATTAAATGACACCGAACAAAGTTATATAAACATACATAATAAGCCAGTCAGCAGATTAAACAGACAATACGCTTTTGAAACACTAGATAGCCAGAAACGAATGTCATGAACCGGCCGTTAAACAGAATAATATTCCACAGGCAGTTCGGATGAATATAAATATTAAAAATACAAGGGGCAACCAAAAACAAATTATATATAAAAAACCAATAATCGAGAAAATAGATAGGGATTATTTAAACGATGAAGAGAACCAAGTACTATTTAATTTATTGTCGGAATATTAAGACATCTTTCTAGATAAAAATGAACCTTTGACTCACACCAATGTAATAAAACACCGAATAAGGACGACCGATGACATACCCGTCCATTCTAAATTATACAGATACCCTTACGTACATAAACCAGAAGTAGACCGACAGATAAATTACATGCTAAAGCAAAATTATAAGGAAAAGCCACAGTCCCTATATCTCACCAATTTGGGTCATATAAAAAAAGGATAAATCAAATAAACAAAAAAGGAGAATTGTGGTAGATTACAGGAAACTAAATGAGAAAACAATAACAGACAGACATCCAATTCTCAAAATAGATGAAATATTAGACAAAATTGGGGGAGCCCAATATTTTTCGACGATCGATTTACTATCTGGATATCACCAAATCGGGATGGAGCCCAGGGACATAGAGAAAACAGCGTTTACAACTGGTATTGGCTATTGGGAGTACACGAGGATGCTCCTTGGGTTATCCGGGGCTCCAGCAACATTTTCCAGGCTCATACAGAACGTATTAGATGGCCTAATTGGACAAACATGCCTTGTATACATGGATGACGTCATAGTCTTCTCCACGTCATTACAGGAACACATAGAAAAACTAAAACTGGTATTCGAGCGCTTCAGACAAAGCAACTTGAAGATCCAGCTAGACAAAAGCGATTTTCTAAAGAAGAAAGCCGAGTTTCTAGGACACGTGGTCAGCCCAGACGGCATTCGTCCGAATCCAACGAAACTGGATGCAATAAAGGAATTCACAATACCAAAAACCCCAAAAGAAATCAAATCATTTCTAAGACTAGTTGGATAATATCGTAAATTCATAGACAACTCCGCACACGTCACGAGGCCACTAACCAAATGCTTAAAGAAAAATTATAAAAAAAACATTAACGACGAGGAATACATTACTGCCTTTAACTGGTGTAAAGACATTTTTGAATTCACCTGTGCTAATACCACCAGATTTTTCCAAAGAATTTAGCCATCGTGTGGGCAACAAATTATTTCAGACCATACTTGTACGGACGGAAATTCACCATCTATACAAACCATAAACCGTTAAAATGGTTATTTTCTTTAAAACAACCAAACTCAAAATTACTCCGTTGGAGATGAAAACTAGAAACATATGAATTTAAAATCGAATTTCATATATGCAACTTTAATTTAAATAAACCCAACCAAATAGAAAAATTTATAAAAGAATACTGTTTACCCCAGAGAAAATGTTATTGTGTATTTGTAAATGAACAAGATTACGAACTAGTAAGTTCGGCAATCAATAAAAAAATTAATAACGTGGAACCACCCAAATTTTATAGATGTTTGGAAATTAGGAATGAAATTAATGAGGACGAGTTAAACGAGACGATCATGAAATATTATGAGGGAAAGAGTAATCATCGGGGAGCGGAAGAAACATAGCTGAGAATGAAGAAAAAATACTATCCCAACTTAAAGAAACATATAGAAGAGTATGTACGCAATTGTGTGTGTGTGTGTGTTTTGTTTCTTTAACGTCGGCCTATTTCCGCTACTATGGCCAATCACCGACGCCAGGGAGCAGTTTCACCTCACTATCCTGGAAATTTTGCCGAAGCCCTGCCTTTCTGTAAGGAGGGTAGTGATCTTTAACGTGCGCAACATCGCATGGACACGGGACCGACGGCTTTACGCCCCCTCTGAAGGGCGGAACGTGCAGACATTCAACTTGCTCAAATACAATGCCAAAACCTCGGTTGATGTAAATGTTACAGTTTGTACTGAAAAAGTGAAGGGAGTACCCTGGGATCGAACCCAGTACCCTTCGGTTCAGAGGCACACGTTCTTACACCTGAACCACCGAGGTTCTCACGAAATTGTGAATTATGCAAGACATGCAAGTACAACCGAAACCCAGTACAAATCGCATTAGAACACACCCCCACACCATCCAAACCGTTGGAAATATTACACATAGATACATTCTTAATTGAACAAGCCATATTCCTAACAATAATAGATCCATTTAGTAAATTTGGCCAAGCAGTTCCTATCAAGAGTAAAAGTGCAACCGAAATTGCGAAAAATCTAATCAAATATTTTTTACAATATGCAGCGTGTAAAACACTAATTGCAGATTCAGGTACGGAGTTTTCGAACTTGCTAATAAAAGAACTACTGGCGGCATATCAAATAGAGTTGCATACAACAACATCTCAAAACCCAACATCAAACGGACTCATTGAAAGATTTCACAGCACGATTATCGAACATTATCGGTTGTTTAAGACAACATTTAAAATATGAAACCCATCGACTTAATACCATACTGTATCTTCGCTTATAACTGGAAAATATATTCACAGACACTGAAACCACTTTTCAACCATGACCCGGAAGTAATAATTACAAGTACAACGTACAACATAAAGACTTAATGCAAATTATTTACGAAATAGTAAGAAGCCTGATCGAAAATTCGAAAATAAAGGACGAACAAACACAATAACCAACCATTCCAAGAAGGCGACGTTGTCTATAAAAAGATTCCGCCGAGATTCCACAAAAAAACATAAAAATCCGTTTTCAGGACCCTATTCAATAATTTCATTACTAGAAGATAACAAAGCTATTTTAATAAACCATAAAAATGACAAACAAACTATAGCCCATTTACGAAATTTACACCTTTCAGGTTCCTTACAGCAAGAATAAATGGACTATTACAAGACTTGACAGACAATCCAGGCATGCTACCCAGAAAAATCGGAACAGCATACGTGAAGACTAACAGATGGAATTTACTGCACATATATGACAACACAATTACATAAAGACTACGACCAAATAAAGCAATACTAACGCAGACACTATTAAATTTATGACAACCGACTACCATTCTGAATATCAATATTTCATAATAACGTTGAATTTCACTATAGAGAACATAGATGATATATTTTATAGGATTTTTGCAAATATGAATACTTTTAATAACAGACAGAAACGTAGCATAATAAACAGACTAGTTCTATATTTAAATGAATCACAGGAAATCTAGATTCACAAGACGGAGAACGTATATATCTGGCAATAGAGGTTTTGACAACAGATCAAAATAAAATTCATGAACTTTTTCAATGGCAAAATTCCCTCATGATTGACGCAATAAAAGAATTTAACCAAACAATAGTCAAATTGAATCATAATCAAAAGACACAATAGTGAATAGAATAAACGAATTGGGAAACACAATTGATAGCCTTAGGAGAGAACAACTAACCCATTACCACCGCATAAAAATTCTGGAATTACTCACACAGTTAAGCCATTGAACAATATTCAGTAACTGGCGTTAACAACCGAAAATGCAATCACTTTTTCAAAACTAGGAATATTTCACACGTCAATATGAAACCCAAAATTTATAATAAAAGAAATAAAATACAAAATTATGTAACTTATGCAAAATTAATAACAACCACTGATCTAAATCTATACGAAAAAATATTTAAAATAAAAGCAGTTCAAAACAATTTCCAAATTATATTTCAAATAGAGATACCTCTAGTGGACAAATCAGAATATGATTATTATCAGTTATACACTTTACCCATCCTTATAAATCTCCATACTTTCACCATGATAATTCCTAGAACCAGATACCTGATCCTAAGCAGTAAACAATATGCATATCGCAATGAAGAATGTCAAAATTTAAAGAACCAAATGTATTTCTGTAAAGACGACAATCCAACAACCATGAATGATCAAAACCCATGTGAAATCAAATTAACCAAATTTCAAAAACCCATAAATAACTGTAAACAAGAAATAATCAAAATTAATAAACCAACCGTTTCGAGATATGGAACCAGTTAATACATCGTTATAGCACCAGAGGAAACAAATGCCAAACTAACTTTCCAGGAACAAGAGTGGACCAAGATCATAAAGGATACCAAACTAATCAACCTTCAGCTAAATTGCCAAATAAAGATTGGAAACAAAATTTATAAAACCGGCCCAACAACATCTAAAACTCAACAACTGTTCAATCTACCCAAATTAGAATCCCAAACCAAGAAGATCCATTAATTCTAGAAAAAGTACCCGAATTAACACTAGACAACGTATAGCTACACAACATCGATATCAAATACAAGACCAACTTCAAACGATCAAACAAAACATACCAGGACCGATCAAAATACCATTACACCACCTGAATATATGGACCATATTACTATATGTAGCGATCATAATAGCCATCGCAACAACAGTAACAGAAATGGGATTTAATAAATGGAGAAAAAATAAAGCAGGAAATCCAACAAACCCGGGACCGTATTTCCTTTGAAAATCCGGAACGAACCGTAGCTTCGTTCTTCAAAAAGGGGAGGAGATAAATGGACCACCAATTGAGCCATTGTAACACCAAGTCGCCTTCCCATGAACAGAATAGCCGAGTCAGCAGAAGGATAGAAGGCGCCTTCAAATAAGCTGATGTGCAAACCTTGTACGACGCAGTAAGCAGAAGACCACACGTGGGAAACAGAGTCAGCGAAACCCAAAGTCACATCGGGAAGACAATAGTGCCACTCCCGGGGGAGTTATTATAAATAGACTGAACGCCTGAACAGCGTTGTTCATTCTTGTTTCCAAGTTAAGCCAGGCACATCGTGTGCTAACCTTTTTGATATCACACTTATGTTGATATTTATAATTGTATCTAATTTTATATTATTATTGTATTAAGTAGTCATTTTGTAAAGTAGTGAATAAATTGTTTTTAATAATTCAAACGTCTTAACCGTAAAGTTAAGTCGCATGTCACGACCGATTGCCTCCATCTCATGGTTCGTAAATTTACTCGGCATTATTTCGTCAAAGGCGGTCTCGTTTCCTAACCATCGAAAACTAACATTTTTCCTATTTAGGGATTTCATTTATTTTATGTGTTGAACCGAAAGGTGCTTATGCTCCGATTTCGCATGTTGTAATGTTCAATAAATACGGTTAATTTTTGCAAATGGAATTTTAACTGACGAAATATTTTGTTCAATTTTATTAGCGAATTTTCGTGAAGAAAAAAATTATTTATCTTTTTTATTTTATTTGTTTGCGAAAATAAGGCACGTTTACAATAATATCATATCATAAATAATTTAACATAAATATTATACAGAGGGTTCATAAAATAAAAACCCATTAAATATAAACAAATAAGCCATATATATATATATATATATATATATATATATATATATATATATATATATATATATATATATATATATATATATATATATATATATATATATATATATATATATATATATATATATATATATATATATATATATATATATATAAGGTGTGGCGCAAAGACCTTTAGTTAGCCGTTTCTTAATAACTATTCCGATTTGAAATTTAAAACTTACGCGCATCCGATTAACCGGAAGTGACCATCAACTTGCTTATTTTAAATACAACATGGTAATTGTCATTATATTTTTGAATTCTACATTAAATTTGAGATACATTATTACAGATATACCATATGTAAAAAATCAACCGTTTTCGAAATTATTCGATTTTTTTGAAACTTCTCGCAAAAACCAAGGCGAACGTTGCACGCTATCTATCTGTGGAAATACAACTGAGAAGACTCAGTTTTTGCATAGATGACTCTCAGGTTGGCACCTACACGACACGTTCGATAGCGTTTCTTTTAAATATACAGCGTGATGAGAATTAGCCGTGCCATTTGGTAAAATTCAAATCAAAATTACTCGGTTATTTCAAATGGGACACCCTATATTTTATGAGCTATTTCGGTTCGCATCCGGTTTCAGATTCAACGTGTATTAGCATTCATTATACCCAGATGCCACTATTTCCCGAATATTTCAATTTTTTTGGATTCACTTAGTTCAAATTGTAACAATGAATTTTAAGCAGGCTTTGGAACTTTATAATATGCTTGTAGAGGTCTACATGTCAAAAGAGCATCAAGCGAAGCTTATTGTCATAAAAATCGAGATACTATCAGTCAACGCGATGCAAAAATGGCAAATTTGCAGTACACAAACGACGATTTTTTTGGAGCTTCTAATTATTTATGATGAGTGCCAACGAATTGTGGGCCAAACATGTCGTACATTTGCAGAAAAGTGCCCGAGTAAACCGAAACCCAGTCACGACATGATAAAGAGGTTGCTGCAAAATTGTTTACAGCATGGAAGTTTTCGCCCAAAAGTACAGAAGTGTAAGCCACTCGTCGATAACGAGGTAAACGAAGAACGTATTGGCATTTTTTGTTGCTGATCCCAAGGCATCCATCAGGGATTACGAAAAAAATTACGCTTGTCAGCGAGAACGTTTCACAGAATTTTGAAAAAGCATCATTGGAGACCCTTCTCTTACCACCTGATACATGGTTTGCAACCATACGATCTTCCTAGACGTGTTGAGCTCTGTGAATTGTTCCTATTGAAAACACAAGCCGATGAGAATTTCTGAAAGATAGTTAATTGGTGCAATAAGGCGAAGTTCTCCAAAAATGGCATGTACAATAGTCACTTCTGGTCACATGAGGATCCCCATGTTACCAGGATCAACTATTTCCAAGACAGGTGGTCATTCAATGTGTTTTTTTGCAATTAAGAACGATAAGATTTTTGGGATTAAAATATACGATGAAAAACTCACTAGTGTGTTATAATGATATTTTGCACGAAGTTATTCTAGTTTCTCTCAACTCATCAAGTTTAGAAGAACTAGAACAAGCTGGTATCAGCAAGACGGAGCACCGCCCCACAGTTTCCATTCAGCTCATGATTTTTTGCACCAACATTTTGAAGACAGGTGGATTGCCAATAACGGCCCACGCATAGATGGCCACCACGGTCCCCTGACTTAACGCCTCTGGATGCAAGCATCTGGGCCTACATCAAAAATAAAGTTTACCACTAACCTGCCACCATAAAAGAAGACATGGTAGGTAGAGTTTTACGTGCCTTCTATTCATTGAATTCGAGACAAATCAGAAAGGCTACGAACCATAACATTATGAGACGAATAACAAAATGCCTCCATGTCGGTGGGAGTAATTTTGAGCATTTGTAATAAGTTCCACTTTTTTTGTGTTTTAGATTTCCACTAGCTATTAGTTAAGTTCTGTACTCATTTATAATAAATAACTACGTACCTTGTTGAGTTGTATTTTAGTTTTACAAGTTAGTTGACAACACATCGATTTTACAGAAATAAACAAGTGGAATGCAGCGATTTTGATGCAAATACAAAGTGTTCTCTTTTTTATGCGAGAAGGCCCAACAAATGTTATGTTCTCATTTGTAAGAGGTGGGACTTGACATGTAGCCGTCAACAAGCATATTATCAAGTTCCAAAGCCTGCTTTAAATCTATTGTGACAATTTGAATTAAGCGAATCCAATAAAATTGAAATATCCGGGAAACTGTGGAATTTGGGTATAGGGAATAATAATACACGTTGAAAGGGAAACCGGATGCGAACCGAAATAGCTCATAAAATATAGGGTGTTCTATTTGAAATAAGCGAGTTTTTGTGATTTGAAGTTTACCAAATGTCACGGCTAATTCTCATCACCCTGCATATTTAAAAGAAACGCTATCAAACGTGTCGTGTAGGTGCCAACCAAAGGGTTATCTGTGCTAAAACGGAGTCTTCTGAGTTGTAGTTTCACAGAGAGATAGCGTGCAACGTTCACCTTGGTTTTCGCGAGAATTAAACAAAAAACGAAAAATTTCGAAAACAGTTGATCTTTTACATATGGTATATTAGTAATAATTTATCTAGAATTCAATGCGGAATTCTAAAATATAATAAAAAACACCATGTTGTATTTAAAACAAGCAAATTGATGGTCACTTTCGGTTAAACCAGAAGTTTGACATAAAGTAAACTACTTTCACTAAACTGGAATTTGTCTCAGTCGTATGTTTGTAAATTTTCAAATTTCAAATCGGAGTAGTTACTGACAAACGGCTAACTAAAAGTTTTGGCGCCACAGCCTATATATATATATATATATATATATATATATATATATATATATATATATATATATATATATATATATATATGTATATATATATATATATATATATATATATATATATATATATATATATATATATATATATATATATATATAAAATATACATATACAATTTATTTATTTATCCAATCTATTAATTAATTAATCATAGGTACACTGTGACTTACAAGTAAGCAAACACTAATGCTTTAATAAACGCAATTTTGGGTTATGGCGTTTTCAATATGTAACAGGCAAAAATGTTTGTTGGTTTAGTGGCCTTTAAGAGGAATAGTCTCCACGTCTGTATTTAGTATGAAACAGTTGCACCAAGTAAGAGCAACAACAATGAATGAATTTAAGGCTAGATGTATTCTAACGATCTTTGAAGACATGCCAGTTTCGCTAGATTTATCTTCAAAATTTACTAATTTTCCTCCATTAAACTGGCCTTGTATATATTTTCGTATAAGCAAGCCCAACTCGCTATATATGTTAGAATTTAAACTTCTAGTCACTCACCCTTGTGTAGGTTACCATTATTCTAGTGGCTAAACACCCATGTAAAATCACGTTCAGATACTTAATAAGTCAACAATTCGAGTATTGCACATTTATTCAGATTAATTAATATAACAAATGCAAAGAAATGTTTGTGAATAAAATATTAATAAAGCAATTAAAATTTCAATAACATAAAAATATATTAAATAAAGATTCAGTTCTTCCAGAAAATTTAATAGCCAAACACAAAGTTTCCGAGAAGAATATTCGAGGTAACCCCACTGAAGTAACTTGAAATTTGGCTTGGATATTGATCCTACAGGCTTTCAATGTAGTATTAAAGGAATTGCATTACATAATACTACTATACCTTTATAGAATACAACTAAATCGGACAGAATATGCCACAAAATCACACTCACTTGCACTTACAAAAAACTACAACTAAAAGCCATCGATCAGACCTTTTGACCCGTCCCTTGTATGGTTGCTCTCTGCTCTGCTCCCAAGGACTTGATTTTGACTTATAAAGCTATTTCCATATCCCGATGGCCGATGGTTGTCACCAACAGCTTGGATATTCTGCTTGTGAAAGCATACTTTGGCAAAGTGATTGAGTATCAAATAAATTTCAAGTTTTATTGTAAACAGCTCATCTACCTACCATACGTTCAGGTCCAGATTTTCTGCTCTTCTGATACTTCTTACAGCATTAACTTCATCTACCCGAGTAAAAAGCCTCAGATGTTGCGTACACAATTCTATAGATTTGCAGTATTATTGCACTTTTGATAGCGTAATATCAGTTTCCCTAATAATCCTTTGTTGTACTTGCTTGCCGTAGAGACCCCGAATTAATTTATCATTGATCGTTCAACCTGTGTATAGATTTTTATAATTATATAGATACATCCATAACTAGCGGGTTGCTTCTTAAGTTCCGTTACAAAAGAGTAAATGGTCTGGTTTTTAATACAAGTTATAAAATTTGAACGCTTCAATAGTTATATTTGTCTTTGACTTCTAAAACTTGTTTCTTTACTGGGTGCCTTTTAGTTATTGATAACCTGACACAATGTTTTAGTTGCTCTGTGTTATGTTTGTATTTACACACTGTTCGCCGTCTTTACGTCACATTATTATCTTATAACCATATAACCAATTATATTACAATATAACCTTATACGGCATGATCTAACATCATTCAAGTTGACATTAATTTACATTTACGCCTATCGGCCATCTTCCTTTGGATATGGACGTGCGGTCTATGCCTAAATATACAATTTTCCGATGTGTTTAACACAGAACAGGTAACAGAATCAAACATGCAAAATAGTTCCTCTTATAATTCTCACCACTATACTTATACAGTAATCACCATCTATCTTTTTCATTAAATTTTAAAGTTGTACCCAGGCAACACAACTACATAACCATCATGTATTTAGCATGTAACAGTGATTGAACATCTCAGAGATGTACTTTGTAAGGTCTATGCAAGTTACCAGAGCTAAGAAATGTCAGCAACTGCCAACATTGACAATACATCGCAGGGACATGACGGCTTAACATGCTGGAGACATCGCCTGTGATGTTAAGCAGATGTAATTACTAATATTTTAATAATGTATTTAGACTCATCTCTAGCATGTAACTAAAGAATGTACTTGACATGTCCTATATGATATATTACCAGTACATAATTCATACTTCCTGGCTGTCATGTAAATTATTTATATATATATATATATATATATATATATATATATATATATATATATATATATATATATATATATATATATATATATATATATATAATATATGTTTGTATTCATAGTAACCAAGCTCCACATTGTTAATTTTAGTGAATTTTCTTAAACAAAAATGCACTAATGAACAGATCCCGATATTTGAATTTTGAAAAAATTTCTTCAAATGAGCGCTATTTAGAACCCCTGGAACCCAAATCCGAGGTCAGTTTCAGACATTATATGTTGGTGAGTACCTTCCCTTAGCAAGTGGCTTGGATAAGTTCGTTAGCCATGAAAATCCACCTAGGTTTTCCCAGAAAATGTTGTGTTTTCTTTCGAAAAAAATTTATATCTCAGGAATTAACAGAATAAGGGCAACCAAATTTGGTGTATGGGTTTACATCATTACAGGTAAGTTACTTACTAATATTTAGCTCTGCAGGTTAAAGGACAAAAAAGTTAGGCATTTTAAGAAAAATAAATTTGGGTTTTCTTCAAAACGTCAAAGTCGCGATTTAAAACGTCAAAATTGGTATTATTTAGGCAATGAACCTGAAACTAAAATGAGCTGTGGAAGGAAAATGTGTTAAGAAGAATGTTTTACAAAGCCTAAAGTCTTAGTTTCAATCGTCATTATCCTTCATTTTACTAAAATATTCCCAGAAAATTCATTTCAAATAGACCCTTTCTCTGACGCTTTGGCAGTAGTATTGGCTATATAGTTTATCGGTTAATGGTATATCATTTTTTTCGAATTTTCGTAAAAAATCTTTAAAGCTCAATATAGGCATTATTATGCAAGATACGAAAAAAATTGGATACATTAATTATAGGGTGTCTTGAGCTACATCTTAAAAAATATTTCTACAATTACAGGATGGCCCATAAGTCTTTGGTGATTCAAATTTTCTTTTTTTTTTAATCTAACACGCCTTATGTTATTGCATTTTCCATCTAAATATAATACAATTTTGTAAGCAAAGAAATTCAGGACGCAGCAAGTGTGTTATGGTTTTCTTGCGGAAATTTGTGTATATTTTCAAACAATAAAGTTATTTTGATGAAACATGGCACATTTTTTCTACTATATAGGTTATACTGGTAACCAGATTTGATGCCTGCTTTCTTAAAAAAAAACATATTTACTATTAAAAACGTTTTTATGAAAATTCACTACCATAACGCACTTGCTGCGTCCAGAAGTTTTTTTTTAGTCGAACACGCCTCATGTTATTGCATTTTTGCATTTTCCATCGAAATATAATGCATGCTTATAAGAAACGAAATTCTGGCCGCAGCAAGTACGTTTAGGTAGACTATTTTGTTAAAATGATTCATTTTTGAAACACTCAATTTGCTGGTAACCTATAAGGTTGACCAAGAAACGGTTTTTTCGGGAACACTTTAAGTTTACTTTCGGAGATTTTTGTATGTTTTCAAACAATTAAGTTATTTTGATGAAACATGGCACATTGTTTTTACTATATAGGTTATACTGGTAACCAAATTTGATGCCTGCTTTCTTAAAAAACAGACATATTTGCTGTTAAAAACATTTTTATGAAAATTCACTACCATAACGCACTTGCTTCTTCCAGACTTTTTTTTATTTCCTTATGTTGTTGAGTTACTAATAATTGGTGCAAGGCGGGTTACTCTGGAGAGTTGCCCGGTACTCCAGAGGTTCCGTTCACGACACCATCACCCTAGTGCCATCCATATCTAGGCACGGGTCACGTGACACAGTGGATTGGGGGAGTTTTTTCGACATCCACGTCTAGATCTGAAAGTCCGACGCCTTGGTGACTAGGCTTGTTAGTATTATATGCTAGTATGTGTATATATACGCATGTAATCTGAAGACGTTGTTTAGCTTAATAAAATTTACTATTAAATCAAGCAAGTATAACACGCCTTTTCTTAAGAAACAGTCACTGGTACGTATTTATGTGCCAAAACAACCATATTATAGGTAATTATAATGAAAATTTAACTTTAGTATGCGTACATATGATATTGCCACAGATAACCGAAAAGGTCATGCCGCACGCGACATCAACGGGTGCTGTTTCTGCACATCGTATCGGTTGCAGTCGTCTGTGTGTATATTGCAATTAAGTTCGCATACAAAGAAGCATTAGTTTGTACTTATAATGAAGCATAATTTAAACATTCTATTCGCCTACCAAAACAACGATATTGGGTAATTAAAATAATTTAAATTCAATTTTATAAAATAATATAAGTACGTATAAATCCCCATGAGACAATAAGTTTAAAATTATAAAAGCTATACAACTGCCTTGGAATTTCGGCTGTGTATTTATAATAAAACAACATTAGCAAAGTTTGATAAAAAAATTCGTTACCGAGATTTGGTAATTTTCGCCAGATTGGGTAACTTTCCTAGATTAGGGAGATTCTCTAGATTTGAATAGGTCAATCCAAAGTCGACAATTGGCTGAGATCATCTGGTCTGTTTCTCTTTTGACATCATCTGGTCTGGCTTAGATGGCTTAAAAGCAATTTACAAGAGAGTAACTGAAAACATTAATAGAAACACCAAGGTGGGTTTCACGTTTTCCACTCAGACCGGAGACTATCATTTGCCATTAAAAAAGGGATACTTGTTAAATTTTAAGGATTTGTGGGCTACGCCTTAGAAAGTATATCAAGGCAACAAATGTGTGGTAGAAAGTTATCAATTCACTATAACAGTAACCAGCTTAGGAGCACCACAACCAGCTCAGAATGTAAACATACATCCAATCCAAGATACGCACACAGGTCTTACAGCAAAAGATGAAGATATATTATCTCAAACAGTTCAAAGTTCAAGGCTCAGGTCTTATAAGGCCCAATAATAAACCTCAACAACCCATTGAAAATAGACATATGTGTAACTGTACAATTTGTTCGAAAAGACTTCCATACTCAGGTAGACATTGTAGCGATAAATGTTTTATTAAAAGTGGCCAGTGTTACAATAAATGGATTCCATACAACTCACATTCGTGGGAGAGTTAAGAGAATTTCAAGAAATGGCGACAGAAAGAAGGTGAAATGCCTAGAAGGTAGGAAACAAATGTTAAGAACTTCACTTTACAGACACAAAGAAATATGTAAAGCAAACAAAAATGAATCTTGTGTGCCATATGATGAGTTGCAAAAATAATAAAAATAGTATATAGGTAATTATTTGGCTTTTATTTGAGGCATTTACCAATGGTTACACGTCCTGTGATGTCTGGTGTTTTTTTAAAATTTAAGCAACAATGATGATTAAAAACTTCTGGTGAAATGGAACACATATTATTTCTGGATTAATTTATTAGCTAACAGTTTATATATTATGGATGTTAATTGCACTTGTTGATATTAAATCCATACGTAAACATTTAATATAACTTTATTACCTCACTAACTGAATAAACTATATGATACATTTAACTATAATACACTTTATGATACAATAACAATTACAACAGTACACGAGTACATAGCAGATAACTGACCGAGCGTGGAGGACGTGTGTTCACTGTAGCGGTTGGCAGAGAGCAGAGAGAGAGAGAGAGAGAGAGAGATCGCCTGGTGTCTCTTATATGCCGTAGTTCTTGACAGCTGACTGTCGCATAACGTAACGCAACGTTTAACTGTCAAGAGTATTTATGCAGAAACATAGAGTAGTGTTGACGGAAACACTGCGGTCGAAACCACCGCCACATACTCCCCTCTCAGTGGCAACGCTATTAGTTCAAGTATCTTCGTGGAAATCGAACTCTACGTCCATGGCGTGTAGTTTGAATGGGAACGGGAACTTCACTGTCACTTTCAGTCTCATTAGGTGTTGGACTTTCACTGTCACTTTCAGTTTCACTAGGTGTTGGACTTTCACTGTCACTTTCAGTTTCACTAGGATGTCTCTGAGGCTGGAAAGTTGTCTGTTCGTTATCACAAAGAATGAATGCAGGTTTAAGACTGTCAACAGAAATTGTCTCTTCTCCGTGTGATTTTGTGATTTTGAAGACTTTGTCAGTTCGGGATAACACTTCAAAGGGGCCGTCATAAACTGGTTCGAGGTTTTTTCGCGGAATATCAATGCGAACAAAAACAAAAGGAGCTTCCATAAGCTTAGGATGGACAAATACCTTTTTTGCAGTATGATGTTTAAAAGGTACTGGTCGAAGTTTCCTTATGTCTTCTTTCAGCTGAGATATAAGTGGTGGAACATCATGAGCTTGTGTGCTGTTGAAAAAGTCGGTGGGAAGTTTGATTGATTCTCCGTAGACTATTTCAGCGGGTGTTGAGCGATATTCTGGAATTATGTACGATCTGAGTCCTAGTAACACAACTGGCAATTTAGCGACCCAGTTTTCGTTCATATGAGCTTTCAAGGCCTGTTTCAGAACTCTATGCCATCTCTCGATTACACCATTTGCTGCTGGGTGGTAAGCTGTGGTCTTGATGTGGTCTGCACCTAGTGTTTTAGTGAGGTGTGTGAAAAGGTGGCAATCGAATTGTTTACCTCTGTCTGTGGTAAATTGACCTAGGAAGTCTAAATGTCGTAGTTGCCTTGGAGATGCTTTATCGACGCGTTGTTCAAAAGCGTATGCCAAAGGTTTGTGGTCCGTATAAATCGTGAAATGGCGACCTTCTAGGGTATATCTAAAGTATTTAACTGCCTGATAAGCGGCTAGAAGTTCGCGATCGTAGGTGCTGTAAGATTTTTGGTCTGAAGTAAGCTTTTTAGAGTAGAAACCTAGGGGTTCTAGTGTTTGATCACGTAGATGTTGGAGGGATGCACCTACGGCATAATCAGAAGCATCGACATGGAAAATCAGTGGTAGCGAAGAAGACGGATGAGCTATTAGTGTAGCGTTTTTTAGTGCCTCTTTCAAACGTTCGAATGCTTCTCGAGTCTGAGGAGTCCACTTGATTTTACGTTTGTCGCGTTTTTTTGGATTCTGGCAGAGGTCGAATAGTGGTTGCTGAATTTCCGCAGCACGTGGAAGAGAACGACGGTAGAAATTTATGAGACCGAAATCTTCTCAGTTTTTCAATGGTATCGGGAAGAGGTAGGTCGGTAATAGCTTTGATGCGTTCAAGAAGTGAAAATAATCCAGATTTATTTACACGAAAACCTAAAAATATAATTTCGGCCACTCCGAATTCACATTTAGATGAATTGATATGGATGTCGTTGTCTTGAAGTGTCTGAAAAAGTTTTGCTAGATGCTCTTGATGTTTTTTTTCAGAGGCTGATGCAACGAGAATATCGTCAAGATAGGAGTAGGCAAAGTCAAGATGTCTTAAAATTGAATGTAAATATCTTTGAAATGTTTGTGCTGAATTACGAATACCAAATGGGGTTTTAACAAATTCGAATAACCCAAATGGAGTTATGACTGCTGTTTTGGGAATATCTTGAGGTGCTACTGGGATGTGATGGAAAGCGCGAATGATATCTAATTTTGAAAAAATACGTTTGCCTTCTAACTGGGCATTAAAATCCTGCAAATTTGGAATGGGATATTTGTCTGGGATTGTTTTAGCGTTTAGTGCTCGGTAATCTCCACATGGTCTCCATGAGCCATCCTTTTTTTGCACCATGTGGAGGATGCTTGACCATGGACTTTTGGAGGGTCTACAAATTCCCAAGTTTATCATGTGCTGGAATTCTAGCTTTGCTTGAGCTAGCTTTTCCGGCGGAAATCTTCTAGCTTTTGCAGTGACAGGTGGTCCTTCCGTACTTATAGTATGGAAGAACTCGACCTCTGGAAGGTTGCTAGAAGAAGTTTCCTTAAAAAGGTCAGGAAATTGTTGTAGCAATTTGAAGTACTGGTGTGTCGAGTCTACGAGATGAATTTTAGAATTAATTCCTGGTGGTGGGTTAGCACCGGTCTTAGAGAGGTTTGTGTTTGTATCGATTAAACGTCTATGTCTCATATCCACAAGTAAAGCAAACTCTGCTAGAAAATCAGCGCCTATAATTGGTTGCTTGATATCGGCAAGTGTGAAGGGCCAGCAGAACCTACGGCGTAAACCTAGATCCAAATCTAATAGTTGTTCGCCATAGATATGAATAGGGGTCCCATTTGCAGCATACAAGGTACGTTTCGATTGAAATTTCCGTTGGTCGTGAGTGGGTGGAATAACTGAAATATCCGCTCCAGAGTCGATTAGAAATTTCATATTGGAGCTTCTATCAAAAATAAAAAGGTGGCGTGTTAGGTGGCTCTCGTCTCCTGCCGCGTGGAGGGAGTGCCTTATTAGTTTTCCGACACATGTTTTGCTTTAAAATTGCAAGGTTGGATGCAACGTTTGGCCTTGTTGCCAAATCGTTCATGATACCAACACGTGGAGGTTGAGGAATTTGTGTTTATGGAATTTCGAGAAAGCTTGGGTCTTTCTCGGGAGGTAGATCGGGGACGCGTTCGCAATTCGTTGACTGATGCTGTTAGCTTCTCTAATTGCGCTTCTAACTTGGCTAGCTTGTCGGGCTCGCGTGACTGAGTTCCAGCCACGTTGTATTTATCTCCGGAATATTCTACGATTTTGTCTGCTATAACCGACAAATTTTCTAGAGAATCGTTGCTCGCAGCCAAAATTAAACGAACGTTGACTGGTAAACGTTGTAGAAATAAAATTTTAAGGAAATCTTCTCCAATCTGACTACGGGCTAAAAACTTCATTTCGCGTAAAAGTTGCGATGGTTTTCTGTCGCCTAATTCTAATTCTGTTAAAAGTTTATTTATTTTGCGACTTTCGGACTCTTCAAATTCTAATAAAAGACGTTTCATTAGATCTGAATAGGGGGTTGATGATAATGGTTGGGTTAAAAAATCTGAAATTGACTCTGCAACATCCGGATCGAATATAGCGAGTACATGACTGAATTTTGTCTTTTCAGAACTGATCTGCGATATATCGAACTGGGCGTCAACCTGCATCTGCCAGATTTTCACGTTACGTCTCCATATAGGCGGTAATTTTATTGCAACATTTGCCATGATATTGCTGCTTGAAGAATCTTCGGCCATTGTGAAAAAAATCAGATAATTTTTAAATTAGAAAGGACTGACCTGTTTAGATATTCGTTTTCTGTGGGCATGAGCACATGCGTGGAAGTTAGGCGACGTCGGCTGGAACATCAGGCTCGGCATCTTCGGCTTGCGGCACGGGGTCCCCAATATGGATGTTAATTGCACTTGTTGATATTAAATCCATACGTAAACATTTAATATAACTTTATTACTTCACTAACTGAATAAACTATATGATACATTTAACTATAATACACTTTATGATACAATAACAATTACAACAGTACACGAGTACATAGCAGATAACTGATCGAGCGTGGAGGACGTGTGTTCACTGTAGCGGTTGGTAGAGAGCAGAGAGGAAGAGATCGCCTGGTGTCTCTTATATGCCGTAGTTCTTGAGAGCTGGCTGTCGCATAACGTAACGCAACGTTTAACTGTCAAGAGTATTTATGCAGAAACATAGAGTAGTGTTGACGGAAACACTGCGGTCGGAACCACCGCCACATATATTTACTGTCTATTTATAAAACCAGAGAAAAATAATGAGTGTTTATATATCAAAAAGAAGTATATAAATGTTAGTCAATTTGACGTACCATATAAATAATGCATGCATAAGGGGCCCAGTAAGTACGCTATGGTAGTGGATTTTTATAAAAATGTTTTTTCATTCCAAGTCTCTTTTATTTAATGGAATAAATGAATTTTTTTAGCTATTATGGTATGTGTGGTGAAAACCATGCAACATCATTCATCATAATAACTGTATTGTTTAAAAAACTATTAACATTTTACAAAAATCAACAAAAAATTACCCCTCGACAGGTACAACATGTGTCAGGGACTAACAAAGCAGAAAAATCTTAGAATCGCAGGTGATTAAGGTGAGCGCATTTTAATTTTGTTACATGACTTATTAAAAAACTAATGCCACAGGAAATTATGATAGATTTTAACTCACAATGAGGCATTAGAAAAATTATATATTTATTCACAATATTTGAAAGTCTTATATAGGGGAGAGTGGGGTAAAGTGGAATAGCTAGGAATGAAAAAAATCATATTTTGTACAAATTTGAAGATTGGTCTTTTTTGAGCTAAGGAAATTACTTAAAGTACATTTACTAATGTTTTAGCTAGATATTAAAAATCTAGGTGGTCATAATTTAAATCCATAAAGCTTTGTTTTGTAATATCACTTTATTTCATATTACCCCACCTGGTGGGGCAAACTGAAATCGTTAGGGAGGCAAAGTGAGGTAAATGTAATTATTAGTCAGGCAATGTGAAATTAAACAAACATATTAATAATGAACTCTTTATAAAAATAAAACTTTGCCATGTCTAAGGGTATTAAACTTTAACAAAATACCGGTTATTTCATTTTTATATTCGATACTGATGTCATCAGCCTCTGGGAATATAAAAATGTCTGTATGCTGGCGATAGTATCTCATGAACTTGATTTCATAAGTTACTCCCAGCTCATTTTCTTCTTCTCGAACCACTCGGACGATTTGGCCCACGAACTCTTTATAAAACTGCTTTCTCTCTTCTTTCAATGAAACACTTAAAAAATCGCTTAAACACATTTCTTTTTGAACGATGGTAAATTTTGTCTTTAATTCTTCGACGGAGTCATCGCTTTTCCTGCCAACAAAATCCGAATTATCTGAAGAGTCTTCGCAAATATTGTCCGAGTCATAACTTTCCGAGGATGAAGAACTGACCTGCTTAAATCTCTTTTTTAATGATGCTGATCTAGTATTCGTTTTAGTATCCTTATTTTTATTTAATGACGCTGTAGTTTCCTCACTAAACATATCTTTTTTTACTTGCTTTGGTGGTTTAGTGTGACGTGAGGTTTGAGAGTTCTTGAGCTCATTGATATATGGCGATGATGTTATTATGACAGTTTTTCCACGTTTGCGCTGACCTCTGAGTGATTGTTTTGACACAACTTTTGGTAAAGGTAGAATTTCTTAGGGATATATTAACCTTACTGACCCAACTTCAGAAGTTGTCTGTGGACTAAGCAAAGTTTAATGTAGATCGAAAGGTGGATCTCGAACACAAATTGAAGTTTATGAAGTTTGTGCACTTGTAGTTATTTCCCTGTTGCTTTCAAAGAAGTGTTATCACAGTGATTATTACTGGATGTCCATGGATTAGGTGCTGTGCTGTTGATGGGTATCGCTCTTTCTGTAAGGTCTGCAGGTGCAAAATCGACCTCTGTGAATACATGAGGATCGTAGGGGTGTATACTAGTCTCTTTAAAGCCACTTTCGACGTTCGAAAATGTTGCAGCTCGTAAGTAACCTTTGCAAAAATCTGAGAAACATCAGGAAATTCAATAACTTTATTCTGCCTATTGCGTTGCCAGTTTTTCAATTCTTGGGTGTAAAAATTACTCACTGGAAACATGAATGCCACATCTAAGGGCTGGAGACGATGTCACGTGTGAGGTGGTAGTGCCAAAATATGAACATGGTGCTTTCTTGCATTTTCAATTCCAGGTAAATTTTTTACATGACTGGCATGACATCTAGAATTACCAACACTTGGTTTTCTTTACTTGGATGTGTGTGTTTAACAAAATGAGGGAACCATATATCAGAAAATATTTTAGAATTCATCCATCCTGACTTATCAAATGCCACAATACTTTAGGCTGGCAGCTCCACTTCATACAAAGGATTCCGTTTTACACGAGTTATAATGAACAACGGGGGAACATAGTGTCCTGTTGCACTTGAACAAATTTCTACTATCACCATTTGTCCTCTCTCTGCAGAACTGAAACTTCCTACCTGTTTTTCCTCTTAAGGAAATAATTCTAACAGGCTTGTTAGGAACGTTACTGATGCCCGACTCATCGCAATTATAAATTCGACTTGGTGAAAAAGAGTATTTGTCATATAATGAACCAAGATGAGAAAAAAGTTTCTACAGAAACTTTGTTGAAGCCAGCAGCACGAGCAGCAGATGCATACTCTGGCGTTCTTAGACGTAGTTCTGGGTGCCGCCGTAGAAACAGATATAACTAATCCTTTCCTGCTAAACATTTTTCTCTGCTAAAATTATGGGGTATTTTATTGAGGTCTGCAAATTGAAATGCCAAGGAACAAAACCCATTGTACGATAAACCAAAAAATCGACGATCAATTTGAAGGATGTGTTCAACTAAAGCATTTTGTTGATCATTTGCAAAAATGGTAGTAAACCTACCTAACTTATTTCTTCAGACTTTATCTGCGGTCTTCTCACTTTTAATGCGTCTATTCAGTGAAGCTACCGGAATTCTAAATTGCCTGGCAGCTTTATTTTGACTGAGAGTCCCAGATCTAACAGCAACCACAGCATTTTTCATAGCCTCTTCTGACCATCCTTGCTGGTTTGTCTTTCGTTTGTACGTACGGATACTGTCTTCACTCTAGAATAAATAGAGAGGTGTAAATCATATGACATATTTGTAGATAGATGTAGGAAAAAATAATACCGGGGCAAAGTAGAATAGTTCACTTTACCCCAGGGTTGCATTAATCAAGAAGCCAACACCATTGACAATTTTAAAAGTTAACCTATAAACAACCTGGGTATGTGAAAATGCGGGTGTATTGTAATCTTATCCTGCACAAATATTAGTACTGACCTAAGATCAAACAAGTTAATGTACAACACTTCACACTTCCTTTTAAATATTACAGCAAAAGAAGTAAAATCACATATTTTTTTCGTAAAATGACACAGGCGTGAACTGAAGTCCTACAGACAACAATAGTAGTTAACCAATGAGGAATTGGTAGCAACTAGCGTTAAAGTCGAGCGGTGGCACCACTTAACTAATTTGAATGTTTGAATTTCACTTTGGCCCACCATTTTACTTTACCATACTTTCCCCTACACCTAATAAAAAATCCATTTTCGTGACTTATCTGTTTACCAGGAAGTGAATAATTTTACACGGAGAATTCATGACACTTTCAGTTAACTTGCTTATTAACAGTTAATTGGTGGTGGGGGGAGGGGTAGGTAAGCTTTAAATATTAAATCAATGTCACTTAAGTTATCGATTCAGTGTGGAGTTGATTCTCGTGCGAGTTGCAACAACTTTATTCTTGCTCCGTGTGTTTATTCTTGCTCCGTGTGTTATTTTAGAGTTAAAAACTCTGGACGCAGCAAGTGCGTTATGGTAGTGAATTTTCATGAAAATGTTTTTAAAAGCAAATATGTTTTTTTTTAAGAAAGCAGGCACCAAATTTGGTTACCAGTATAATCTATATATTAGAAACAATGTGCCATAATTCATCAAAATAACTTTATTGTTTGAAAATGTACAAAAATTTCCGAAAGTAAACTTAAATTGTTCCCGAAAAAACTGGGTTTCTGGTCAACCTTATAGGTTAATAGCAAATTGATGTAAAATTTGAAGCATTTAATGAAAATTCGCTACCATAACGCACTTGCTGCCTCCCGAATTTCTTTTCTTACAAAGATGTGTATATTTCGATTGAAAATAATAAATGCAATAACATAGGGCGTGTTCGATTAAAACAATTCACTAAAAAAGAAAAGAAAATTTGAACCACCAACGACTTATGGGCCACCTGTAATTGTGGAAATATGTTTAAGATGTAGCTTAAGACACCCTACAATTAATGTATACAACTTTTTTTCGTAACTTGCATAATAACGGATATATTGCACTTTAATGATTTTTTACGAAAATTCGACAGAAATGATATAGGTACCATTAAACGATAAACTCTATAGCCAACACTACTGCTGAAACATCAGAGAAATGGCCTATTTGAAATGAATTTTCTAGGAATATTTTAGTAAAATGAAGGACAATGACGATTGAAACTAAGAGCTCAGGCTTTGTAAAACATTATTCTTGAGACATTTTCCTTCCATAGATCATATTAATTTCAGGTTCATTGCCTAAAGATTAACAATTTTGACGTTTAAAATCGCGAGTGACGTTTTGAGGAAACCCCAAATTTATTTTTCTTTAAATGCCTGTAACTTTTTTGCCCTTTAACCTACAGCGCTAGATTTTGGTAGGTAGCGTACCTATAATGATATAAACCCGTGTACCATACCAATTTCGTTGCCCTTACTTTGTTAATTCCGAAAATATAAAAAAAATCGATTTTTTTCGAAATAAAACACAAAATTTTCCGTGAAAACCTAGGCGGATTTTCCTGGCTAACGAACTTATCCAAACCACTCGCGAAAGGAAGGTACTCACATAATTTTATCAAAATCGGTCCATTATTTTTTTAGTTATAGGTGTGACACATAAATATATAAACATATATATATATATATATATATATATATATATATATATATATATATATATATATATATATATATATATATATAATATATATAAACATATAAAGTCTGAAACCGACCTCGGATTTGGGTTCCAGGGGTCCTAAATAGCGCTCATTTGAAGAATTTTTTTCAAAATTCAAAAGTCGAGTTCTCCTCATTAGTGAATTTTTTAAAAGAAAATTCACTAAAAATGTCATTTTCTATCGTGAATGACTTTGTGAAAACCAACCGTCGGTACAGTATGACACAACGTTGTGTCGACTTCAAGTTAAATGCTCTCGACAGAGAAGTGCAGGATCTTGAACAGTGGTTGAAGAACGGGTTTCGGAAAATATATGATCACTTCGTAACGGCTTTGTGTTCTGAAGACAAAGTGGGAATATCTCTCACGGTGGATAAGCTAAACTCTGACTTTCATATACCGTTTTAATCGGTTCTTCAGTTGAAATTTGAAAACATGTGGGACCTGCTGCATACCCTTTATCAAAGTAAAAAGGAAGCTGTTGAGGGGATACCTTTTAAATAATTGTAACTAGTTTTACACCATTCCGAGGAGCAGGCCGAGTTTATGAATAATTTACAACTTTCGAGGAAGGATGTAATAAACGAAGAGGTATAGTGCAAATTAAAAATAAAGACAATCTTCGCCTTGCGAGTGCTCTTTTGGCTCTGTTATGAATGTACCGTATTTGAAACAGGTAAGACAAAACATAGGAAAGAAACAGATGAGGAAGCCATGCAGTTGATGAGAGCAATTGGTGTGATGATTTCTCCTGAAGGTACTGGTGTTAAAGAACTGCAACAGTTCCCGGTCCACCTAAATGATTACAAGATTACGGTGTACGATATGGGTCTAAAGGTAAACATGTTTTATTCGAAGGTCCTAATGCTCCGCTTAAATTAAATTTGATACACCACAAATACCATTTTAATGTAATAACAAATCTACCAGTGGCTTTTCGTTCTTCATATTTCTGTAAAAGATGTCATGTGCCTTACAACACTAAAGACTGACATTGGTGTATCGGCCAGTGTCCTAGATGTCCACGTGAAAAACCAAGAGACAAAATAACGTGTGTATAGGGTAACAGAAAGTTCAGAGGACAGGTCTGTTTCGCTAACCATTAAGTCTCGGCATCAAAAAGGTAAGAGTATTTGTGAACTAGTGAAAAGATGTGAATGTCTGAAGACTGTCAAAGCAGGTAGAACTCACGTGTGTGGAGAGATCTTTTGTAATGTCTGTAAGAAACATAAACCCTCTGGGCATTGGTGTTATATACAAATTGATATTGGTAAACCAAAACTTGACAACACTCTGTTTGTATTTTACGATCTCGAAACACTGCAAGATGATGTGAACGTTAAGGGCGAGAGAGTACATGTTCCTGCACTATGTATTTTCCAACAAAGATGTGCCAAGTGCTTCGACTTAGATAACAAGACTGTAGAATGCGAGAAATGTTGAATTTGAAGGTGTATTATTAAATGAAATTATGTCATTCAGCCGTTTATGTATAATTTATTTGAAGCTAGTAAAAAAATCAAAAATGTTGTTGTGCTTGCACATAATGGTCATGCGTATGACAATCAGTTTATATTGAAACATGTCATGGAACAGGCAGTCATTAAACCCGATGTTATTATGCGTGGGAGCAAAATTTTAATGATGACAGTAGGAAAGGTAAAGTTTTTAGATCCAATAAACTATTTTCCCAAGAGATTGGCTGATCTCCCAAAAGCATTTGGATTGAGCGAACTTAAAAAGGATATTTTTCACATCTATTTAATACCTTGGCAAATAAAGAATATGTTAGCCCTCTGCCTGATTCTAAATATAATATTTCTGATACCGTGAAAGCCTCCGATCGAGCAGTCTTCCTCTCATGGTATGAGGCGAATAAAAATAAGATCTTCGATATGGAAAGAGAGATGATAGAATATTGCAAAAGTGATGTGGATATTCTGACTCAAGATTGTGTCAAATTTCACAACATGGTAATAGAACAGAGTAACGTCTTACCCTTTACTGAATCTATAACAATTCCAGGGGCCTGCAACAAACTTTTGAGGAGAAACTTTTTTAAACCACAAACAATAGGTATTATTCCAACGTGTGGGTAAAGAGGAATAGAAAATCAGTCACGAATTGCTACACAATGGTTAATTTATACCGAGAAAACAGCGAGCAATTGAAATTCAACATTCCTTAAATCCAGAGAGTGTATTTAAAGTGAGTGGTATTGGTGTGGACGAGTTTTGTGCAAAGACAAACGGAATCTTTGAATTTCATGGTTGTTATTTCCACGGCTATCCTACTTGCTTCGCTACAGGTGTAAACAGATATGACCCAATTTATGAAGACTCTACAGATAACCTTAATTCAAGGTACGAGCGTATTGTAGATAAGACAGAGAGATTGAAACAAAGGGGGGTATAAGGTGATTGAAATATAGGAACATACTTTTAGAGAATTTGTGGATAAAAATAAAAAAATTAAAGTAGAATAAAACAGCCATCCTCTTCTCACATATCTACCACTCCACCCACGATATGCCTTTCACGGAGGTAGCACGGGGTGCACCAAAAGCTATTATAAAGCAAAAGCTGGACAGAAAATAAAATACGTCGACGTATGCAGCGTGTACCCGTGGGTTTGCAAATATGGGAAATTCCCAATAGGATAACCCAAGGTGCATGTAGGCAACATGAGTCAGGATATGAACTTAGAGAATGTAGACGGATTGATCAAGTACAAGATCTTCACAGCAGTTGTATCACCCTGTTCTTCTAATTAAAATGAACGACAGGCTGATGTTTATACTATGTCGCACGTGTGGTCAAACTTTGAACCAACAACGCTGTAACCATACAGAGGAGGAAAGAGCATTGGTTGGTACGTGGGTAATAGATTAAGTGAGAAAAGCAGTGGAGAAGAGGTACAATCCGATGGAAGTGTGGGAGTATAAGACTGACCAGTACAACATAGAAAAGAAAACAGGTGGTTTGTTCACTGAAATGATGAAAAAGCTTCTAAAAATAAAACAAGAAGCTTCAGGATGGCCAAGTAAAAAATAATGCTTACGTTGAGAGGTTCCTGATCAGCGAAGGTTTACAATTAGAATTTGATGAAGTGCTGAAGAATTCAGGGTTAAGTTCTCTTGCTAAGCTGATCCTCAACAGTTTCTGGTGTGTATACATTTCATATAGAGTGAGTTTTTTGTCTTTGTCTCATGTCAAGTTGTCTCCCTCTGTTTTTTAACACTCTACATTATATGCATTTATATTTTTTACAGGGGAAAGTTTGGTCAACGCGAGAACCAGTCAAAGGTTCAGGTCATACATCAGCCTTCAGAGGTTGTATACCTTACATAACAATCCGTCAATAAGTATGAAAAATATATCCATTTTCAACGAAGAAGTGCTTTTGGTGACCTGGGATTATAAAGATGAGATTGTTGACAAAATTTTCGGGGAAAAACCAGGTCGATTTTCATGGCTAACGAACTTATCCAAGCCACTTGCAAAAGGAATATACTCACCAAAGTTATATATATATATATATATATATATATATATATATATATATATATATATATATATATATATATATATATATATATATATATATATATATATATATATATATATATATATATATATATATATATATTGTAATATCCCTCCCGCCTTACTTTATTTTTAAACAAAATCAAATACCTATTGACATATTGACAGACGTATGGTATACAAAGGCCACATCATATATTGTAATGCCCAATTTAAACACTTTGTATTTCAAAGAAAAAGGCATATTAGTCTGGTTTGCATTGTTGACTAATATGTAATTGAATACCTGACTTCATTAAATTATTACGGGTGACCTGAAATGTACTCACTTACCTTACTTTAAAGGCCTCTACATTTGCTTACTAAGAATAACTAATTTTCTGGGCTACCAGGATAAATATTAAGGCGTGAAGATCTAGGGCTAGGACCAGGTTGTGTTTGTTCAGGCTATGAGTTGGAACATTGTGAGAGAAACGCTATAATTCGTAAACACTTAATTTATTTGACAATGTTTCTAATTTGACCAATACAGTGAAACGGACAAGAAGGCACAGACATCTAGGCACCGTTCGCTACGAAAAATCACACGGCTGGGGTGAATCTCAAACATATAGGGAGTGCACTAGCATAAATAATTTGGATCGCTTGGGGGGTAGATGACTTGGTGTGTATCGAGATCCCCGACGTCACTCTCAGTCTCCACAGTGGCGTAGAATAAAAGATTGATATTTTCATTTCAATATTCATTGTTTAGATTTTTCTGGTTTAATGGTTCGCATTTCAGTTTTGGTTTGTCTTTGCTTTATTACTGTGGGACTGATTGGGCAACACCGCAGGACAGGACACCACACCCAGGCATATATTTGAGGCTTACCGACACTTTCCTCTACGTCTCTCATATGGTTATTAATCACTAGGAAATGGCGCATTGCGCATTTGGGTTGCCTTTTCCACAACCATTGTGCCATAGTTAAGGTTTTCACGAGCCCTTCTTGGACTATAGCCTCAATTGGAGGTCTTTGATTTTCGGAGGTTTGGCATGTCAAGAAGTAGAAGGTTCACCCAAATACCGCTTGCAAATTATCTTGTTTATGACCTGCAGGCTGTACGAGACGCAAGGGAAAGGTATCATTGTCATTTAGGCCAGATTACTGTTTACTGACTAAGCGGAAACGAAAACAAACCTACTATTACCTCACCCAACATTATGACGTATATCGCAAGGCTTTAAACTAACTACTGACCTTCAGGTTGCCCTCTCACAGCACTCATGCCGAATTTATATATATCGCGAAGCCTTCAGGGCTGGCCTGACATCTCAGGTATTTTATTTCGGAAATTGGCACTTCATGGAGCGAGACTTCACCTGAATGTCATTCTAGACATCAAGAGAATAATTACATAAATTTGTCAGAACACCGGGGGAAGTACTTCATTTACTTTATGTTCCTTTCCTTTCTTTTCCGAACCGTCCAGCGCACACCACATACACTCACATTTCAAGTTTCAGTTTAATACACAAAGGGGAACCAAGATGTCTGTTTCAGGTACAAAACAATGAGATTCCTAACTTCAAATTTCAGTTTCAAAGTGCATTAGAATGGTGCCACATTGTTTTAACTTCAAGTTTCATTTTCAATATTTACACAAAAATGGAATTACATACTTTCAGTTGTAAGTTTCAGGTTTAAAGTTACATTATGTAGAGCTAGTTACTTCCAATTTCAAGTTTCAGGTTAAAATTATCTTATATAGAGCTAGGGACCTTTTGTCTTCAAATTTCAGATTCAAAATTATTTTATAACGAACTGCATGTTTCTGGTTTGGCGATTCAAATTTAGCATTAAGCTATAAAGAGCCACATGTTACTGGTTTCACTGTCCGAATTTAAATTATATTATAAAGAGCTAGATACTTATGTTTTCATGGTTCAGATTTAAGTTATATTATAATGAACTACATAATTCTGGCTTCACGATTAAGATTTAAATCATAGTATAAATGAGCTACATGTTTCTGGTTTCATGATTCAAATTTAGCATTATGTTATAAAGAACTACATAGTTCTGGTTTGGCCATTCAGATTTAAATTAGGCAAAGCTCCATACTTCTGGTTTCATGATTCAGATTTAAATTGTATTATGAGGGGCTACATAATTCTGGTTTCACGATTTAGATTTGAATTATATTATAAAAAGCTACATACTTCTGGTTTGACAATTCAATACTAAATTATAAAGAGCTACGTAATTCTGGTTTTACGATTTAGACTTAAATTGCATTATAAAAAGCTACATACTTCTGGTTTCATGATCAAGAATTAAATTATATTATGAGGGGCTACGTAATTCAGGTTTCACGATTTAGATTTAAATTATATTATAAAAAGCTACATACTTCTGGTTTCACAATTCAACTTTAAATTATATTATACAGAGCTACGCAATCATAGTTTCACGATAAATATTTAAACTATATCATAAGGAACTACGTAATTCTGGTTTCACGATTTAGATTTAAATTATATTAGAAAAAGCTGCATACTTCTGGTTTCACAATTCACATTTAAATTATATTATAAAGAGCTGCGTAATTCTGGTTTCATGATTAATGTTTAAACTATATCATAAGGAGCTACGCAATTCTGGTTTCACGATTTAGACTTAAATTGTACTATTAGGAGCAACAAAATTCTGTCTTCAAGTTTCAGATTCAAAAATAATTTCACTAAATAATACAAAAGCTAGTAATATTCCCGACTCCAAGTTTCAGTTTAAATATTATTAAATGGGAACAAGATTTCATTTTCAAATGCAACGGACTTTCATTAAGTCCTGAACGAGCTAGTAACGTTTCTAATTTCAAGTCTCAGTCTAAGTATCATTAAATTTGGCAACTTTCAGAGGCGAAAGCAATAATACACAAATAAATTAAGATTCCAGGCTTCTAGTTTCAGTTTAAATATATCAAATTTCGCAACACTTCACTGCACAAAATAATTTATTTATACAACATAAACAAACAAAATCCCAAATTTCAAGTTTAGTTTAAATATATTAACTTTGGCAACGCCTAAATGCTCAGGTATTCTCTCTACACTATATGCAAACAAAAATAAAATTCCAGCCTTCGAGTTTGGTTCAAAAAAAGAATTTGGCAACATTTAAACGCACGAATGATTTCCCTACAATAACATGCAGATAAACAAAGTCCCAGCTCTCAAGTTTTAAACATATCGAATTTGACAACCTTATATGCTCAAATAATTTCTCTACATGATCTATAAACAACTAAAATTCTAGATTTTAAGTTCAGTTTAAATATAACAAATTTGGCAACATTTAAAATAATTCCGCGGTTCAAGTTTTGTTTAAGTATATAAAATGTGGCAACATTTGAATGCACAAACAATGTCTTTAACAACATAAAATTTCCGGTTTCCAGTCTAGTTTATAAATATCAAATTGGGCAACATTCAAATGCACAAATAATTTCTTTAAATAATATGCAGACAAATAAACTTCAAGGGTTCAAGTTTCTGTTTAAATATATTAAATTTGGCAACATATTACGGATGGCTACTTATACTACCCCTATTTTTGAATATCACTGTTGAGGCACGCAAAGCATTTACTTGGCCGTGCAATTTTGAGACACCCGATAGCATATGTCAGTTTAAAGGTACACTTACCGTTTGCTGATTTCCTTCTCGTCGTGACCGGGTGCTTCAGATCCTCCACGCGGGGACAGCTACTCGACTCCGGGGTCTCATCTAGGTGTGGGGACGGTTCTCACATCTTGGATTTCCTGGCAAAGCGGGGCGAGTTCGAAATGAGCCCGCGTGCGGGGTTTTTCCGCTCTGGGGAACCGTGAAAATTTCCGGGGGAAGGTCCCCGTCTGCGCGCGAGATTATGGCTTTCAGTGCTTGCCACAGATCTTCTCCGTTAGTTGGGGAGGATGTTTGGACCGCGATATCACCAGCCGATTTCCCCTGTTTCCACACTCGCGCGCGTATCTCTGGCGCTTAGCGTTTACTACAGGTTCTTTCCGCTAGTGATGAAGAACGTTTGAAAGGATGCGATATTACCAGCAGATTTCCCCTGTCTCGGCATTCGCGCTCGCGTGTCTGGCGCTTAATGCTTACTGCAGGTTATTTCAGTTGGTCAGGAAGCACGTTAAAGAAATTGCGATATTACCAGCAGATTTCCCTTGTTTCGGCAATCGCGCTCGCAAGTCTGGCGCTTAATGCTTACTACAAGTTCTTTCAGTTGGTCAGGGAGCACGTTAAAGAAATTGCGATATTACCAGCAGATTTCCCTTGTTTCGGCATTCGCGCTCGCAAGTCTGGCGCTTAATGCTTACTACAAGTTCTTTTAGCTGGTCAGGGAGGAGAAACCGCGATGTTACCAGCAGATTTCCCTTGTTTCGGCATTCGCGCTCGCAAGTCTGGCGCTTAATGCATACTACAAGTTCTTTCAGTTGGCCAGAGAGCACGTTAAAGAAATTGCGATATTACCAGCAGATTTCCCTTGTTTCGGCATTCGCGCTCGCATGTCTGGCGCTTAATGCTTACTACAAGTTCTTTTAGCTGGTCAGGGAGGAGAAACCGCGATGTTACCAGCAGATTTCCCTTGTTTCGGCATTCACGCTCGCAAGTCTGGCGCTTAATGCTTACTACAAGTTCTTTTAGCTGGTCAGGGAGGAGAAACCGCAATGTTACCAGCAGATTTCCCTTGTTTCAACATTCGCGCTCGCACGTCTGGCGCTTAATGCTTACTACAAGTTCTTTTAGCTGGTCAGGGAGGATCGGGGAGATCAGACCGTTTGAAAGCTCAAACTAGATCTGCCACGTCTGTACAAATTCACGTTTCTTTTATATGAATACGCTCCACCTTCGCGTGGGAATAATGAAAAACAGATATAGTCGTTATGGTTAACGAGACATCGACTATGTACACAATTATCGACCTAACGCTGCGTACGTGCCACCTTACACGGCCTGATCACATACACATACACAAGAAAAACTTTATGGATACTGCAATACATTGTAATATGTTCTGTTTTAATTAAAACTTAACTTTACTAATCAATTACTCCATTTATGACAATTATTCTGTGAATGTACCTGTGCATCACTGCTCTGTTAGTTGCCCTTTTATTGCTATCGGTACATGTACACAAGTTGCATTACTACAGGTACTTGTTAGTCACCGAACAGTAGTGGTAATCTAAATACAATTTAGAAATATTACAAAAATATTTATTTGTGCCGGGTACGCGATATTACGTAAAACATTACATTTTTTTTAAACAGTGCCGAATTATTCTGGCAATTCCGTTTCAAATTGCATACGAAATATTGTGTGCATCTTTTATATACCTGCTTGCCACGAAGCTGCAAATTAAATGTATTTATGTCTGCCAGTTTAAAAATTCGCATATACAGCCGACAATTAATTCTCAATGCCGTTTGTAAGGTGGAAATTTGATTTTTACTTTACAACATATTAAGTTTACTTAAAATTTAATCAGTCACGAGATTCTCTATGCAAAGCATGTGTAACAATTACCCTAGTCAAAACAAAAACGACTGCAGTTAAAATAAGACGAGAATGTGCAAATACATATTTTTTTTCGAGTCGCCTGACATCTATTTCTAATTAACTACGTTACTTCACAAGGAATAGTGTATATAATTATAATATTCATAACTTGCATTGATTATTGCATATTGGTGGCATGAAGGTTTACATTTCATTGTCAATTTCTTATCTGTTTTGTTTTTATGTAACGATGCTCGATCTAGATGACACAGGAATAAGAATTTCTCACGATATTGGGGTGTCTGTTTCTGCTTAATGGTCTAAACCTCTCAAACTCTTGAGATATAAGTACAAATATACACATCGACACTCGCTTTGTCATGTTCTTTCAAGAATAATGAGACCCAGACTAATAAATTATCGTATCTGCAGGAGAGGACCGTGTGACCTAAAGCATGGCATTCTCAATATGAGTTTACGTGAAACAACCTCTTCTCTTTAAATTACTTCGTCCAGATCGAGCACCAGCTGTAGCTTAATTTCTATTTTATACAGGGCGTAGCAAATACAAAGATATAAACTTTCAATCAGCATTGCACTTGTGGTATGAGAATTATTTACTGAAATAATTTATAAAAAATTTAGATGCCAATGAAATCACGAAAACTTGCAAAATAAGTGTTGAGGGGTCAAAAATAAATGTTTACTGACAAAAGTTAACTGCTAATATACCAGGACCTTATACAGCCGCCGTAGATTTTTATTTGCGAGTCCAACCGGACGAGTATATAAAAATTTGAAGGAACTCCTAACCTAAGCACATAGATTCTTCGACGCCTCTGTCAAAGTACAAGCTAATGTACCACGCATTCCCTATCACAGTCGGAAATAAAATTTGAAGAGACCCTTATCCTGAACATATATAAACTCTTTGCCTATCTCAACGTACAAGTCGAAACACCATTAATTTACTATCATATTCAGAAATAATAACTTGAATAAACTCTTCCCCGAAACATGTAAATTGTGCGACGCCTATGCTAACGCACAAGTCGATGCATCTTGCATTCCCTATCATATTTGCCTGCCCCGAGCGGAGGAATATGCTGCCAGATGGCAACGCGTCAAACACTCTTGCAGTGCCGCCGTATCTCTTTTAGAACAGAAGACCAAAGTTCCGTGCCTGAACAGTGGCGGGCTGCTCAGAATTCGCAATGTTTGAATGACGGATATTTACAACGTACACTTCTTGTGGAGAATCCTTATATAGAAATAATCATTTAACCAGAACAAACCCAGACCAACTATTTGACTTGACTGAACATATCCCAATCTACACAGAAGCCCTGCCCTACTTGGAACGTACTTCTGACCGCATGATGTGAGAAAAGCAACAATTCAAGATTACGGAGTTGAGAGTTAAAGAGCATATTTAAAGCTAAGATACAATCGGATTTAAAATGAGGATGTAATGACATCAATTGATCATTAGAAAACGCTGCAAAAGTTTAAGCGAAACCCTTGTGAAACATCAACATTGCATTGACAGAAACAAACATAATAACAAACACCAAAGCAAGTTTCAATACAAAATATTCAGTGCCACGGCTAGTCAGACTTGATTAGAAATTTTTGAGGAGAACAGAATTCACACTCGGACCCTGAAGCAGACATTCACATACGTAACAGCTGTTGAAAAACGCCGCAAAGTTAAAATAAACGCGTGCAAATTTGAATATATTGACGAAAGCAAGGTACTTACGTAATTTCTGACAAAACACTAAAGCAAGTTTCAAAATATCAAGACATTAAGCGCTAAAGACGATCAAGATTATTGAAAGCAAGGCAAAACAAAGGTAAAGTGCACCGATGCTATTATGAAAAAATAAACTACAAGCGGTAACAAAATGATGATGACTCTGTTATCTCACCTGCAACACAGGCACTAACATTATTTCCACCTCACCATACTAGAAACAGAGACATATCATAACCCCTCTTCACCTCTGTAAGGCGTGTAGGGATTTTTAACGTGCCTAACATTACATGGTAGACAGGACCGACGGCTTTATGCCACTATAGGCGGGGCGTGTAGACCCTCCACATAGATCAACCACAATTCCAAAACCTGAGTTACTGTAAAATTTACAGCATTTACTGATAGGAAAATGCCACCACTACTGAAAGTCGACCCGACGGAAACTTGACCAGAGGACTTTCGGTTGAGGAAACACACACTATTATAACCTGAACGCTGCAGACTATGACTAACAACGGAAGATTGAAGGTAAGGCTAAAGCATTAAGAATAGTAAGACCTGTTGGATATGTCCCAGAACATAAAGGCTTCCGTCAACGTTACTCGACCGCTGATAAACTCGACCCAATAAACGAAATGCCAAACTACAACGTAATGCGAATTATTGAAGACAGAGAATCATTTATGCGGCGACAAAGCGACGTCGCCTTGAGACTGTGATGATGACTAGACTTAACGAGAAAATACAAACTCCCACACACAGGTGCAAGCCAAGTTACAATACTTTAAAAGGCCCTATATCCACACTACCTTCTACAGATTTGCACGAGTCAATCGTGCTACGTTCAGGCACCGTTTGGCATGCCTAGTCCAGCGATGTCTTCCGGAATGTTACCTTGACAGGCAACCTTCTTGGTCATCTCGCTTGCAGGTGTACAGGAGCGTGTCCATGGGAGCTGGCCTTCTATTGGGATGGTCGTTGCTGCAGTGTCGCTATTCAGCGACACCGCAGATGTTTAACGGCTGCTGAAACATATTTCACACGGTAGAAAACTGTAGAGTTAATTTGTTTGCGTTTCTCTCTGTTCAATTGTTCCAATCTTTAAACCATAGTCACCTGGTCACCATGCAACAGTGTAAGCTGCTTAGCAGCTTTTAAATTTGTAGTAACCCAGAAATAAATGATAAAATATTGCAAAAAGTTAAGGATAATTTGCAAAATTATTGCAAATTAAATTGCAATCCTGGTCACGGCTTTGAAGTGTAATATCCCTCCCCCCTTACTTTATTTTTAAACAAAATCAAATACCTATTGACATATTGACAGACGTATGGTATACAAAGGCCACATCATATATTGTAATGCCCAATTTAAACACTTTGTATTTCAAAGAAAAAGGCATATTAGTCTGGTTTGCATTGTTGACTAATATGTAATTGAATACCTGACTACTACAAAGTATACTGAAATTATTACGGGTGACCTGAAATGTACTCACTTACCTTACTTTAAAGGCCTCTACATTTGCTTACTAAGAATAACTAATTTTCTGGGCTACCAGGATAAATATTAAAGCGTGAAGATCTAGGGCTAGGACCAGGTTGTGTTTGTTCAGGCTATGAGTTGGAACATTGTGAGAGAAACGCTATAATTCGTAAACACTTAATTTATTTGACAATGTTTCTAATTTGACCAATACAGTGAAACGGACAAGAAGGCACAGACATCTAGGCACCGTTCGCTACGAAAAATCACACGGCTGGTGTTAATCTCAAACATATGGGGAGTGCACTAGCATAAATAATTTGGATCGCTTGGGGGGTAGATGACTTGGTGTGTATCGAGATCCCCGACGTCACTCTCAGTCTCCACAGTGGCGTAGAATAAAAGATTGATATTTTCATTTCAATATTCATTGTTTAGATTTTTCTGGTTTAATGGTTCGCATTTCAGTTTTAGTTTGTCTTTGCTTTATTACTGTGGGACTGATTGAGCAACACCGCAGGACAGGACACCACACCCAGGCATATATTTGAGGCTTACCGACACTTTCCTCTACGTCTCTCATATGGTTATTAATCACTAGGAAATGGCGCATTGCGCATTTGGGTTGCCTTTTCCACAACCATTGTGCCATAGTTAAGGTTTTCACGAGCCCTTCTTGGACTATAGCCTCAATTGGAGGTCTTTGATTTTCGGAGGTTTGGCATGTCAAGAAGTAGAAGGTTCACCCAAATACCGCTTACAAATTATCTTGTTTATGACCTGCAGGCTGTACGAGACGCAAGGGAAAGGTATCATTGTCATTTAGGCCAGATTACTGTTTACTGACTAAGCGGAAACGAAAACAAACCTACTATTACCTCACCCAACATTATGACGTATATCGCAAGGCTTTAAACTAACTACTGAACTTCAGGTTGCCCTCTCACAGCACTCATGCCGAATTTATATATATCGCGAAGCCTTCAGGGCTGGCCTGACATCTCAGGTCTTTTATTTCGGAAATTGGCACTTCATGGAGCGAGACTTCACCTGAATGTCATTCTAGACATCAAGAGAATAATTACATAAATTTGTCAGAACACCGGGGGAAGTACTTCATTTACTTTATGTTCCTTTCCTTTCTTTTCCGAACCGTCCAGCGCACACCACATACACTCACATTTCAAGTTTCAGTTTAATACACAAAGGGGAACCAAGATGTCTGTTTCAGGTACAAAACAATGAGATTCCTAACTTCAAATTTCAGTTTCAAAGTGCATTAGAATGGTGCCACATTGTTTTAACTTCAAGTTTCATTTTCAATATTTACACAAAAATGGAATTACATACTTTCAGTTGTAAGTTTCAGGTTTAAAGTTACATTATGTAGAGCTAGTTACTTCCAATTTCAAGTTTCAGGTTAAAATTATCTTATATAGAGCTAGGGACCTTTTGTCTTCAAATTTCAGATTCAAAATTATTTTATAACGAACTGCATGTTTCTGGTTTGGCGATTCAAATTTAGCATTAAGCTATAAAGAGCCACATGTTACTGGTTTCACTGTCCGAATTTAAATTATATTATAAAGAGCTAGATACTTATGTTTTCATGGTTCATATTTAAGTTATATTATAATGAACTACATAATTCTGGCTTCACGATTAAGATTTAAATCATAGTATAAATGAGCTACATGTTTCTGGTGTCATGATTCAAATTTAGCATTATGTTATAAAGAACTACATAGTTCTGGTTTGGCCATTCAGATTTAAATTAGGCAAAGCTCCATACTTCTGGTTTCATGATTCAGATTTAAATTGTATTATGAGGGGCTACATAATTCTGGTTTCACGATTTAGATTTAAATTATATTATAAAAAGCTACATACTTCTGGTTTGACAATTCAATACTAAATTATAAAGAGCTACGTAATTCTGGTTTTACGATTTAGACTTAAATTGCATTATAAAAAGCTACATACTTCTGGTTTCACAATTCAACTTTAAATTATATTATACAGAGCTACGCAATCATAGTTTCACGATAAATATTTAAACTATATCATAAGGAACTACGTAATTCTGGTTTCACGATTTAGATTTAAATTATATTAGAAAAAGCTGCATACTTCTGGTTTCACAATTCACATTTAAATTATATTATAAAGAGCTACGTAATTCTGGTTTCATGATTAATGTTTAAACTATATCATATGGAGCTACGCAATTCTGGTTTCACGATTTAGACTAAAATTGTACTATTAGGAGCAACAAAATTCTGTCTTCAAGTTTCAGATTCAAAAATAATTTCACTAAATAATACAAAAGCTAGTAATATTCCCGACTCCAAGTTTCAGTTTAAATATTATTAAATGGGAACAAGATTTCATTTTCAAATGCAACGGACTTTCATTAAGTACTGAACGAGCTAGTAACGTTTCTAATTTCAAGTCTCAGTCTAAGTATCATTAAATTTGGCAACTTTCAGAGGCGAAAGCAATAATACACCAATAAATTAAGATTCCAGGCTTCTAGTTTCAGTTTAAATATATCAAATTTCGCAACACTTCACTGCACAAAATAATTTATTTATACAACATAAACAAACAAAATCCCAAATTTCAAGTTTAGTTTAAATATATTAACTTTGGCAACGCCTAAATGCTCAGGTATTCTCTCTACACTATATGCAAACAAAAATAAAATTCCAGACTTCGAGTTTGGTTCAAAAAAAGAATTTGACAACATTTAAACGCACGAATGATTTCCCTACAATAACATGCAGATAAACAAAGTCCCAGCTCTCAAGTTTTAAACATATCGAATTTGACAACCTTATATGCTCAAATAATTTCTCTACATGATCTATAAACAACTAAAATTCTAGATTTCAAGTTCAGTTTAAATATAACAAATTTGGCAACATTTAAAATAATTCCGCGGTTCAAGTTTTGTTTATGTATTTAATTGCTTATAAAAAGTACGGGGGAGGGAAAATATTACAATATATATATATATATATATATATATATATATATATATATATATATATATATATATATATATATATATATATATATATATAAACATAAAAAATAACACTGAACCCGGGTATGTGCTCTAGGGGGCCCAGTTCGCGTTCATTTGAAGACATTTAACAAAATTCAAAAGACGCGATCTCCTCATTAGTGATCTTTTTTAAAGAAAATTTACTGAAACGCGAAAAAATTTGAGGTATTACTTTATAACTTTAGGTAAGTATGTATGAAAATTATAGAACGTTGATTTTTTTTATTCAAATAATTGCGACACCGATCTTTCAGTTGCAATCACTTTGAAACATTGGAAATCGAAAAAAACAAAAAAAATCTAAAAGAAACATACAGTAAAGATAAGAGAATAATTATTACATATAAGAAAACACATTTCACACTATTTATTTATTTGTTTGTCTCCGGGTACCCTAAGTCAATTTTTTTTTAGTTTTATTAACTTCGTAACTCTACAGTTTAAGGACCAGGCAAATTTTCATAAAAATTCCATACCAGAAAAAATTCCTTATGAAAAGACTTTTATTACTTTATTAAGGTGTTTCAAGTTTTGCCTGGGATTGTACTTAATTAAGTACGCTGGCAGAGAAACAAGCGTACAATCTGTTTTGTTTCTACACTGAATGATTTCTTGCTCTTTTGTCTGCGGAGGAAGTGACATATGCAGGTCTCTTCCTACATTTGAGAAGTTGTATGTACTTTTTATCTATATTATGTTCCGTTACTTAGTGGAGTAAATTAAATAAATAATACCACTCAGTGACGCTTTCCCGAACAAAAGCTTTGAGCGCAACTTGTGGCGTAGAGGAAGAGTAAGGAAGAGATGGTGGGAAGGAGTGGTTACGTGAAAATGATAAGCGACAAATATTCAGCACACAGTGTCAGAAAGTCCAGCAATCGCCTGAAATCTAATTCAGGGACTTTGTGTTGTTAGCAGTGCAACACGAGTTCTGCCACGTCATGGAGGTGTGAATAATTCGTTGAACCAAATCCTATAATTTTATAAATCTCAAGTTATTTAGGAAATGTCTTTGACCTAGCCTGGATGCCTTTTTAAATAAAGGACATTTTCTTTCTCATGATTAAAACAGCCCAAATGGAAAAAAACTAAAAAGACAAAAAGACTTGATTTATAAAAAATCTAGCTTTATTCACTTATAACAAATTACTCAAATGAAGACTTAATTATTTGTAATTGGAATTAGGAAGCAGGACTGGACAAAGTTATCAAATTTCACACCATTAGGATACAATTTAAAACCATCAGTTGCAGTAAATTACATTGTAGTCTTATGAGACAGAATTGACAAAAATCTTGATGAATTTTGTTAGGATACATTAAATTTATACTATACTTATATGTGAACTTTAAAATTATAGTACAGTAGTAACCGATAGCTTTTTATTATTTCCCAGCTATCTGCCCCCCAAATGACCCTTTAGGACCCAAGAAAAAAATCATCTGAATCTTAGAATTCTTACCTTTTAGTTTCCATCCGAGCTTTCCTAACATCATTTCATAAAGGTCAATTCTATCATTACGTTCCCTTCTATCAAACTCTAGACTATATCTAACATATTATTTTTTGGTTGTAGATAAGTCTGGTCTTGCTTCTGCTTCCAAAACAACTTGCTGTGGCTGCTTCCAGAGAAGAAGACGAGAGTCCATTGCTTTTCTAGAAATGTACAGTAGAGAGTGCCTTAATCCATCAAAGTGTGCCCAAAGGGCTCCTCTCGGACCTCCAGAAAATACTTGTACTTGCAGAAATACACCGCAAATTAACAAACTCTTAGATGAATCCGAATATGAAGTAGGGAAAGAAAAACTTAAACATAAACCCCGCAAGAAATCCAAAGATACTAAAACTACTACAAAGTATACAGAATTTGAATTTGCAGATGACGCTATTAGTCTCAATAGTGATACCAATGATGAACGACCCCCAAGTAGAAACTCGATAACAAGTGTCAATTCTCTAAAAGAAACAACACTGACAGAAAATCCTTATATAAACGTTAATGGTAAAGAAGAATTGCCTTGCGTTGAAGAAATGAAAAAGTATCGCATATCAGATAATATATCAGCGACATGTAAGGAGGCTAAGACTGACATTAAAGTTATTTTCAATAATCACAATGAAATTAGAACAGAGACTGCAAATGTAGAAGTAAAGAATAAGAATTTTGATGGTAATTACAATAAAGTCAATATTAAGAAAATATACAGTTATTGTACCCTACCAAAGAATAAAAAGTCGCTTGCAAATGAAAAACATTGTGTAAAACAAATCGTTCCTCCAAAGAGAATTACTCCAGATGGTACACATATATACTATTGGTGTGATTTACATAAAAAGGGGACTAACGGTAAGCTAAAACCAATAAAGGCGTTAAACGTTATTTAGTTTAGAAAAATGCCTAACCTAATTATTTTACCCTTCTGCTTTTTCCTGTTTATCAAACGTATTTATGCATATGTACTATCCATTTTTATGCGATGTATATGTTATACTAAAGTACTTATATACTTTTAGCGACTTTTCGATTAAAAATCAACACATATTCACAAGTGAAAAGGCTTCCGCGGTTCTAGATGTAAAAATACTTTGGTGTTGGGGCTGTGTTGCGTTCAAAACTGCTTATCTCGGTGTTTCGACTCCCGTTTTGGAGCTACTTTCAAGAGAGAATAAAAGATATAAAAAAATTAATTTTGTGGGGCCTCGATCTACCCACTATTACAGCATATTTATTACTTACGCTGTGCTACTACCGACATTCCACTCGAAAAAGTGTCTTCAAATGTGTGTGGCATTCTCATTGGTTGTAGTAAATTTTGTCGTGTCAGTTATCAAGATGACGGCACAACTCGGACAAAAATCATTTGTTAGGCTTAATATCGCGACAGTAATTTGACTATTTTTAGAAAGGCATAAGGGGTTTCTAGGCAACCGGAAGTCAAAGTCAAGTCATCATCTCTATTGTTTAAACAATTGAGACGTTTTTGGATCTCGATGACCTCGCGGACGATTCTGGTTCCGAAGTGTAGACTGCGTTATAGTTTCGGCATTGTCGAGGTCTATTTTTTTTTTGTCCTTTATGGATATTATACCCCATCGCTTCATCATTAACAATCATTTATCTGTTTTAGCATTCAGCGATATTTTTTTAGCACACGTTATGCAATGGAACCTCAGTCAGTTTATTTTGTACCCTAATGTCTTTTCCTTGAGTCTATTTATTTTACAATCTATGCATATAATGTACGAATAAGACAATAATAGACATACTTGTTATACACCTTTTGTATTTTAACTTTAATTTCACAGTACTTTATGTCTAAGATGATTCTTTTAATTTTTATACAGATTGGGAATAATACGCTTGTTTCTCTTATCCAATCCTTTCATTAGCATTTTTTTAAAAGAATATTACCAAAAATTTAATGGTGTTCACGTTCTAGGCTTTTTGCACGTTGGTGATAAACTTAAATTAAAAATGGTTTGTTTGTCATTCATTGAAAGTTTAAATATTCAATTAATATATGGATGTAAATATAAAATAGACAGTATAATTTAATTTGTTTTCATGCCGCTTATATAGGCTGGCGCATTTTAATGACAAAATCCGATATATCCGTTACCTTACAATATACCAACAAAAAGTTATTTAAAAAAGTCTGGACGCAGCAAGTGCGTTATGATAGTAAATTTTCATAGAAATATTTTAAATAGCAAATATGTTTTTTTTAAGAAAGCAGACATCAAATTTGGTTACCAGTATAACATGTATAGTAGAAAAAAAAAGTTTTTAATAGCAAATATGTGTGTCTCTTTTTCAGAAAGCAGGCATCAAATTTGATTACCAGTATAACATATATAGTAAAAACAATGTGCCAGGTTTCATCAAAATAACTTTATTGTTTGAAAACGTACAAAAATTTCCGAAAGTAAACTTAAAGTGTAACCGAAAAAATCCGTTTCTTGTCCAACCTTATAGGTTAATAGCAAATTGAGCTCTTCAAATATGAAGGATTCAATCAAAATTCGCTACCATAACGCACTTGCTGCGTCCAGAATTTCTTTACATACAAACATGCATTATATTTCGATGGAAAATGCAAAAATGCAATAACATAAGGCATGTTCGACTAAAAAAATTATTTGTATCACCAACGACTTATGGGCCAGCCTGTGATTGTAGAAATATTTTTTTAAGATGTAGCTCAAGACACCATATAATGAATGTATACAATTTTTTTTCATATCTTGTATAATAACGGATATATTAAGCTTTATTGATTTTTTACGAAAATTCGACAAAAGTTATATACCATTAAATGATAAACTCTATAGCTAAGACTACTGCCAAGCATCAGAGATAGGGTCTACTTGAAATGAATTTTCTGGAAATATTTTAGTAAAATGAAGGACAATGACGGTTGAAACTGAGACTTCAGGGTTTGTAAAACATTCTTCTTGTGACCTTTTCTTTCCATAGCCCGCATTAGATTCAACTTTTTGCCTAAATGTTGCCAATTTTGACGTTTTAAATTGTCACTTTGACGTTTTGAGGAAAACCCCAGTTTATTTTTCTTTAAATACCCATAACTTTTTGTCTTTTGACCTATAGCGCTAATTGGTAGGTACGTTACTCATCAAAGCCACTTGCAAAGGGAAGGCATTTTTTGAGTTATTAGTGTGATATATATATATATATATATATATATATATATATATATATATATATATATATATATATATATATATATATATCTATATATATATATATATATATATATATATATATATATATATATATATATAAACATATAAAAATCGAAACTGACCCCGGTGTGTTCTAGGTGGCACCATATTTCTATGAAAATTTACTATCATAACGCACTTGCTGCGTCCAGACGTTTTTAAATATAAGTATGATTGAAAAATACTGGTTTACTACTGAGAAATGGAAAACATTTAATAATTCGCCATATTCATTTTAAAGAGAAAGCTGATGATAATACACGATAGCTAAATAAATCATGCTGTCTTAAGCACAGAATGAGCCAATGCTTACCAAAATGTGTAGTGATTTCTACATGTCATTGTTGTGCTTACATTTACTGTTATAAATTAAAGCAATTGAGTGTAGATTTTTTGCGTTACAGTTTTTTCTTTAACTTTTTGTTACAGAACTTGATGATGGTGCTTACAATCCCTTGTGGACCATGAGAGGATTCACACAAACATTTCATTTTTGGAAGGAGAATAAGCGTGCACAATCTGTTCCTTTAAATGCATTTCTTACATACGTAACGTTGCCTTGGTGGAGTATTGCTAAAGGTAAAATATTTTTAGTCATTATTATAGACAGTGGCTACAACGTTATAATGTAGTAGAAAATCACGGGAAAAATAATGCGCTTTGGTTTGTAAAAAGCATCACAACATTTCGACTTTTACACTAGTTATGTGATCACCTGTGTATTAGTATATAAGAATATTATACATTTAATTGATAATTTACATTAAAGTATAGTATATGCAAGCTCTGCAATTTCAGCAATAGTAAATGCTTCTTTAGACTACGAATATCTAATTTAGCAAGTTTTATTTAGATCTTAAACTCTGTGAACTCTAATAATGCAATTGAGTGTTTTAATGATAATTTACAGACCAATGGCCTGATGTCATATGATCGGACATCACATCATATTTTTAATGAATTGTAACTCAAAAGCTTTGAATAAATAAATACATTTAACTTTAAAACCGTAAACCGGAGTTACAGTTCATTTGGCGCAGATCTCGTGGATGTTCAAAGTGACGATCTGACGACAAAAATCGCAAAAAAGTGACACCTTAGCTTTAACTATTAATGAACGAACTATAAATTACTCCAAGTTTGCCGTAAGAAAGAGCATCGCTGGGTATCCTGAACAACATCGTCAACTACCTGGACAGTTTTCATTAGCGGCGAACCACGACAGCATCTTCAACTGCTCAGCCACTTGGGCAGCTTCGCCATAGGCCCGACCAGTCATCAATCCTCTGAATCAACTGGACAACATTGTGAAAGCTTCAGCAAGAGTTGACATTATCGGGTTCACCTGGACATCATCGCCGTAGCTCCACAGACAGAGATGCATAATAGGATTATATTTCTGTAAGTGCTCTCGTAATTTCCTATATTCTTATTCCTTTTTAATTTATTATTAACCATGAGTGTTGCTGATTCTAATATCGATCAGTTAAATAACACAGCAAGTTTTAGAGAAAGAATTCCAATAAAGAAAAGTAATAATATTTCACATATTTATCGTTTAAATAATAATTCTAATAATTTTAATATGACAAATTTACCACAATCATTTCATTTAAATGCTATACCTACTTATAATGGCGATCAAATCACATTAGCAATATTTATTTCGGCATGTGATAGCTTTCTCACTACTTTTACTAATAGAAATGATGCTAATGACTTATAATGAATGGCTATTAAGAACTATTTTAAGTATATTAGCAGGTAGGGCAAGAATTTTAATCGGAAGTCGCGAAGACGCAAAAAACTGGTCAAGAATAAGGCAACTTTTATTACAATATTTTTCTGACCAACGAAACAAGGACTCATTGGTTAGAGACCTAATGAGTTTAAAACCAAGACCGAATGAACAAACTTACCAGTTTGGTATGCGTATACAAGCCGTTAAAAGTTTATTAAAAACCAAAATTAGATTAACAATAGGCGACGAAAATGAGCGGTCAGTTAAAACAACAATATAGCATCACAAAGTTACTTACATGGATTGCAAGGTCAGTTAGGTTTAACCATAAGATTGCAGCGTCTAATTAATTTAGAACATGCAATGAGTTTAGTTATAGAAGAAAATTTTAATTATGCAGAGAAACATTATAAAGATCTTAGTAACACTAATCAAAATAAATTCACCAATAATATACCCCATCTAATTCTGATTATATTACCCCAAAACCCAATGTATTTAACGCTCCACGACAATAGATGGCATATTGGCAGCCAACTACTTTTGCAATACCTCAAAGTCCTCCCAATTCATTTAATATATCAGTACGACCTCATAATTCGTTTGATCAGTTACGAAGACCCTTACCAGGTCCTAGTAACTCATTCAGAAGGCAGATTGTGTCTAAAAATAACCAAGAATATAGGCAGACTCCTATGGAGACGTCCACCAAAAATTCAACTCGTATAGTTAGCAATGCTAATACGAGACAACAGCAAAATTTTGCACAAAATCAGCCTCGCAGAAATTTTGTTTCAGGCGAACTTTTTCACAATGTAATAGAGATACCAGAGCATTTAGAACATGCAGAGGTCGACTATTATTATCATTATCCCGATAGTAATGACAGCCACTGTTTAGAGAATAGTGGTAACGAGAACAATTATTATTCAGAAAACGACAATTACGCAAAAAATCTTTATTCTACTGAAAATCCTGAAACCTATAATGAATATAATACATAATTGTCATTTGAACAAGATTTTAGTAATGCAATATAGATTTTTCAACAGAAGGCTTAGACGTAAGCCAAACTTAATATCAATTAACACAGAATAGTTGTAAACCCCCATACATAATTATACCCGGACTTAATTTTAAACTGATGATAGACACAGGTTTAATGAAATCACTTTTAAGTAACTCTATAAGTAGACAAATATTATTCTACATTTACAAGTACGAAACCTTTTTAAATAAAATCAACACACTCATCTAGTTTTCGCGATAAAATAGTTATTATTCCATTGCCAAGGACCTTCAGGTTGCTTCATTACTACAAAAATGTTTTGTTTACGATGTGGATCCAGAATATCATGGTTTAATACGTTTAGATTTATTACAAATTTTAGGAGCAAGCATTGATTTTTCGAGGAGAATTTTAAAAACAAAACATACAGAAATTCCTGTCTCTATTTCAGAAACTTTAAACAAACAAAGAAAAAAACAGTAAAAAATAACTATAATTACATTACATTAAATTTTTATTGAACCTCGTTGTCAAAAACTTACCTGTGAATATAAACAGTAAAATTTGGTATTATTAATGCAACGCAACTAAGTAAAAATATTCAAACACCTAGTGCCTTAGTGAAAATTCAAAATGGTTTTGCAACAGCCACTGTTATAAATGTTAGTGAAAAACCGATAAGCATAAAATTTACAAAACCATTGCCTACGGCAGAATTTAACGAAATTGAGTCCAATAATTTAGATTGTGATAGCGAACCAATGCATATTGATTTTGATATTGATTGCGGTGAGAAACGAAAATCAAATTAAAAAAATGTGTGTCTAGGACATTTCAATTCCGAAGAACAAAATTTAATTGGTCAACTCTGTGAAGAATATAGAGATATATTTTATGTTGAGGGAGAGTCTTTATCTTTTACTAATACTGTAAAACACAAAATTCGTCTTAACAACGAAGATCCAATTTTTGTAAAGTCTTATCGCACGCCAGAAGTACATAAACAAGAATTAGAGAGGCAAGTAGATACTCTTGTACAACAAGGTATTATACGTAACTCTATCTTACCTTGGAGTTTACCCGTCCTTATTGTACCAAAAAAATGCAGATGCCAGTGGACGTAAAAAAAGGAAAATGGTTGTTGACTACAGAAAAATAAATGACCGTACTGTAGAAGACAAATACCCAATTCCAAATATATCGGATATTTTAGATAAACTAGGAAAAAGTCAATATTTACCACCCTTTACTTAGCTTCAGGTTACAACTAATTAGAAATATCTTCCGAAGACATTGAAAAAACTGCTTTTACGACTAACAGTGGACATTACTAATCTACTCAAATGCCAGTCGGCCTGCAAAATTCCCCGAGCAGTTAAAAAAAAAAAGATCGATAATGTCTTAAGGGGGTTGCAAAATGATATCTGCTTTGTATGTCTTGATGATATAGCATTATTTTCAACCTCCCTTCAAGAACACATAGAAGTGTATGTAGCTCAAAGAAGTGTCAGAAAGACTAAGCCAAGCAAGATTAAAAATACAATTAGACAAGAGTGAATTTTTACGGAAAGAATTGGCCTACCTGGGGCATACAGTCACCATTGAAGACGTCACACCGAACCCAGACAAAATTGAAACCATCGTTAAATACCCACTACCTCATAACAGAAAAGAACTTAAGGGATTTTTAGGTCTAATAGGCTATTACAGAAAATTTTGTAAAAACCTCGCGAAATTAATCAAACAGCTTGTTTAAAAAGGGTGCAGAAAAAAGACATACAGGAGACTTTATCAACGCCTTTGAAACATGCATTAACAACAGACGCTAGTAGCGACGTATTGGGAGCTGTATTAAGTCAAGGAAACATAGGTTCAGACCGCCCAGTTTGTTATCCCTCAAGAACATTAAATAACTTTGAGCAAAAACATTCTACGATTGAAAAGGAATTACTTGCAATAGTATGAGCAACAAAATATTTCAAACCGTATCTGTTTGGTCGTAAATATATATATATATATATATATATATATATATATATATATATATATATATATATATATATATATATATATATATATATATATATATATATATATATATATATATATATATATATACACCGACCACTGCACACTTGTCTGGGTTATAGATTTAAAAAGACCAAACTCGAAATTTGTCAGATGGCGATTAAAACTAGAAGAGTTTGATTACGCGATAATTTATAAAAGAGGCAAGTACAACACAAATGCAGATGTTTTATCTCGCATACAACTCAACACTTTAACGAAAGAAAATAATGACGACAACCAATCAATGCTAGCAAATGTCGATGAGGAATAAGAACAGAGAAACCAAGATCGTGAATGAAATCAATCAATTCAACAAGCCAATACCACAAGAGGGGATCACTGAGAAAACTGAAAAGACCTCCTATTGTTTCAGATTCATTGCAATTTGCCGGACCATCAACACGGAGGACATAGTCATAACAAAAATCAATAACGTAATCTAGATTAAGAGGATGCCGAGCGGTACACAAAGCTATTGAACAATTATCACTTAATCAAGATAACATTAGGTTTATGTTAAAAGAGCAAATTTCGTAACACTATTAGAATAAGAACTAATAATCAAATTCATCTTAAATCTCAACTCAATTTAGCTACTGAAAACATTAATACACTCAACCCAAAAACTGAAAAGATAGTTAAACATTTAAATGTTGCTTATGCAAATGATTAGCGGCACCATTGCTATAAAAGAAACTTTCGAAATATTAGTAGATGCTATTACGTTTGCCAAATTGAATGTTGTTCATCCCTCTATTATAGAATCGCAAGATTTACTTAACGAACTCAACAAAATGCCATCATTTCAAAATAAACCACATTTATCTTATGAAATTTCCGAATACACTATTCAAGTTTACGAAATTATTGCTAATGTGAAATCTTATTATAAATCGATGCATTTAGTTTTTTTTATTGAAATACCTTTAACGGAGTCAGTACCTTATGATTATTTCCACCATTATTATGTTATTATGTACCTATAAAAAATTCTAATTTAACCTTCCATACTATCATTCCTCGTCAAAAATACCTTATCCTAAACGAGAGATACTACAGTTTATTAAGAAGCCTATGTAAAGAAATTAGTGCCGCTGAATATCTATATCTAGCACAGAGTACCCAAGAAGTAAACGAAGGCAGTGAAATCCAACTTCAACTGCAAATTTCCCACAAATACGAAAATTGTATACAGCATCCCGCTCAACTTAAACACACAAAGATACAGAAGATAAACGACGATCAATGGATTACAGTGTTTCTCCAAGAAACTACAGTCAACAAAAAGTGCTTAAATGACAAAAATGCTGTAATATTAGAAGGTTTCTACATAATTGGTATTCCCGAAAATTGCCAAATACAAATTGGTCAACAAATTATTCGATCTTATAAAAGCCCCTTGAAACGAGCTACAGATTTGGAGATTTCATAAATCATAATTAGTCAACGGAATTTCAAGAAGGAAATAACAACAATGACGCCACTAAATTTGGATCCGGTCAACTTTGGTGATCTACGGCCCATCGTATATCAAATGCAACATACGAAAGATGCATTACATAATTTAGAATTATCACTATTTCATTCTAGTTTTAGCATATTTTGGACTGTTATCTTATATATCATGTTACTTATAGTACACATGTTTTGTTTATACAGATATAGAAACGCTACAATGAACAAGGTGACAAGTGAAGTGTCAAGTTTAAAGACAAGGTGCACAACGATAGAAATTCCACTGGAAGAGGTTAACCCGAAAAACTAGGTCACTAAGACCTATATTTTCATCTTGGCCTGGGGGAGTTATGTAATCACCCTATGTATTAGTATATAAGAATATTATAAATTTAATTGTTAATTTACATTAAAGTAGAGTATCTGCAAACTCTGCAATTTCAGCATTTGTAAATGTGTTTTATATTATGAGTATATAATTTAGCAAGCTTTGTTTAGATCCTTAACTCTGTGAACTCTTATAATGCAATTAATGTTTTTATTATAATTTCCACGTCTGTGGCCTGATGTCATATGATCGGACATAAAATGTATTAAATAATTGTTAGATCTATAATTTTAACCAATTCTGTATTTGACTTAGCTTTGTGTCTTTAATAAATAAATTTAACTTGAAAGCCGTAAACCGGAGTGACGATTTATTTCACGTGGTAACGTACGATGGATTAGCTAATAAATCTTGCGATACTTTAAAAAACAGATTAATGTAAGATATATACATTACTATTATAATTCTTATTATTACATTACAACTCTTGCGCAGATTGAAATTTTAGCTTCTGAATGAGCTAGAACTTGGCAAAAAGTTGCAATAAGAAAAAATATAAATCTTAATTCGTCTGTGTTATTAAATATTTTTTATTTCTAATTTAAGTGTCAACAACTAAGGCTACTGGCACTAACGACACTTTAAACAACTACATAACAAAATATATATTATATAAAGTTAAGAACTATGGAATACATTTAAATACGAAAGTGAATTTACATCAAGTATTGGTCATAGCCATCTTTTATTTTAACATTGCAGCATGAAAAATATAAACCAATATACAAGCCATCAGTGTTTGACGTTGTGATGTCTGCAGTTTTTGATAGTTCGAACGAAAAACTGACAAGACAATGAAGAAAACTTGCTCACTATTCCATAGAATGGTTATAACCCTACCTCCTTTTTCCCATCAAATTATGTTATATATCTTCTGTATCTGTTACAGTCTTGTTTGGAATCAGGAATGGATAATGCATTATGCACACCTCATTCACACACAGCGTATTATGTGCGATATTGAGGTGGTGTGGGACTATCGCCCACTAACCTCACTCCCTGTAGTACCGGACCTTGGTCCATACTTCCGTCGGAATGACTTCACACACGACGTTGGAATTTCAGATGTTTCCATTATGTTTGCCGCGGGGGCATTAGCGGGTCAGTATAAGTCATATAAACGCTTATGGCTTACTGGAAGTTGCTCATCGTAGTCGATGGCACTACGGAGAAGAGCATTTGGGCGAGAAGCGGCTTTTGCCAACGTTATAAACTCAACTGTTGAGGGCATTTTAAGATCAGAGTAAATCTGACTGTTTCTGACAAACCATGGCGCTTCGGTAACCGTTCTCAGAATTTTATTCTGGATGATTTGAATGGTCGTGTGTCGGCCACGGCGGCTCATACAGGGGATCCATAGATCGAAGCTGGTCGAATTATGACTTTGTAAATAAGCAGTTTATTGGTCATGGACAATTTGGAATTTCTGTTAGGAAGTGAAAAGAACCTCGAGATGAACATCGAAGCTTTCCGTCGTGCATGTTGGCCATGGGGGCGCCATGTTAATTGTTTTTAGAGGAAAACCCCGAGATATTTGGGGCAGTGGCGGCTCGTGCCCCTCTGGCTTGGGTAGGCGACAGTGCGCGAATTTTTTATTTTTTTATTTCAACAACACACCACGAGGGCTTACAGCCTAAATACTATCGTACCGTGGGTCTCGACAAGGAGGAAAGAGGTAACTTGTTAATTCTGGACTTGAAGGTTTGGAGGTTCGGAGGAGAAGGAAAAACATGCGCCAGCAAGGAATTCCACAACTTGGAAGTCCTCGGGACAAAAGAGCGGGCATAACAAGATGTTCTATGCCTGGTGACCTGGACAGTAAAAGGGTGCATTCGCTCTGTTCCCCTGGTAGATCTGTTGGGGGCAGCAGGTGGAGGAACTATGGAAGAAAGCTCCTCTTAGCACTGCCCGTGCAGATATCTATAAAAGAGAGAGAGGTCACCAACGTCACGTCGGTGGGCAAGGGATGGCAGCCTTTGGGTGATGGTAGGGTCACCAATGAGACGTATAGCTCTCTTCTGCATGGAGTTCAGGATAGCGAGTGTAGAAGCGGCAGCAGCACCCCAGATGTGGGAGCAATATTGGCCTTATTTGTGAAGTATATAAGGTATAGAGATTAGCTGGTGAAAAGTATTCGCGAGCCCGGAAGAGGAAACCTAATTTCTTAGCAGCCGCTTCTGCAATTGATGTGACATGTTGGTGCCAATTGAGATTTCGATCCAGAGAAATGCCAACAAGTGAAAAGGACTCATTACTTTGAATAACTTGGTTGTTCATTGTGATGGTTCTAGGGCTGGTGTATCTTTTACGAGAAAGAAAGCAAGACTGAGATTTGGTGGGGTTGAATTGTACAAGATTTCTACTTCGCCAATCTAATATTTTTTGGAGATCCACGGAGACAGACCCCTCCATGTGTCTGCAATCCTCATCTAGTTGGGCCAAAGAGACAGGCTTAGAATATTGTATATTTGAGTGGAGGGTGCTGTCGTCCGCGTAACTGTGAACTGGGTTGGATGTGCTAGAGCGAAGGTCATTGATGTGGAGAAGAAACAAAGTAGGGGCTAAAGGTGAACCTTGAGGAGCTCCTGCATTAATTGGATATCGTTTAGAGGAATGGTGAATGAATATAGTTTAGAGTAATTCTGAATTGCAAAGCATATCCCGCTTAAATAATTTATAAAAATAAGAAAATGTCTGCGCGTTTGCATTTAAATTGGTATTACTTCAATATAGTTAATTTACGCCACGTAAGCCTCCTCCTTCCCTCACAGCCTAACCATAACCCAACCTCGTTTGAAAATGACAGTTACTTTTTATAAAATAAATATATACGTCTGTCTTTTATTAATGAGAATTTATTTATTATATTATTCGCAAATTCATCTGAATCTTGATCTTGGAGAAAACATAACAACTCTTTTTCTATCTAAATAAGTGCAAAAGTTGATTAGCGGTCATTCTTCATCGAAATTCTGCTGTAAGTTTTAATACGCTTTAAACAAGAAACATTTCTCTCAACTGAGGTACTTGTTGCTAGAATTGTCGCGATTAAAACAAATAGTTTATAAGCCTCGGTAAATATTTTTCGAAAATCGTTAACCACAAAATTATTTAAAATTGCTTCTACATTTAGTTTTTTAAATTGTTCGTCGTAATATATAACTTCTAGCTCGTTGATCAGTTTCTGTTTATCGAACGTATTTTTATAAAAGCTGGTTAAATTAGTTATTAGATCAGTTGGAAAATCCTTACGGTGTTCTTTAAATTTCGATGAATCAGCTAGAGAAACAAATGATAGTTGTGACATCTACAAATCTGACTTCTATTTGAGTTGTAATATTATCTATTACTTCATAAAAGAAAATACGCAAAGATGTTTTTTTCATCGTCTAAAGCAGTTTCAGATAATTTGCGCCTCTTGTGTGGTGGCTCAAGATTAGTGGTAATTTTTAGTCCCGCTTTTTCGAATAATTTATCAAAGGTTGACTCATTTCTCAAGGATTTGATGCGATCCCTGGCCAAAAAGATTTGATTTTTCCAATAATTTATCTCTAATAACTTTTTTAAAGTATATCAAATAATAAATCTGTAATGTAAAAATGGTTTTATAAACCGTGGTTAAAAATGCACGAGCCACGTATCTGTATTTCACAATTTTTGGCAAAATGACCTCTAAAGACCCGACTTTAGAGGTCATTTTCTCCGAATCCACTCTAGCGGCACAGTAATGAGGCGTCTGTAGTTGTCGCCTAACAGCTTAGCATACGTCTCGAGTTTCTTAACGTCATAGAGCAGTACTACTAATGCAGTAGAGAGGGAGAGCGAGATCTGATGTTTTCAAGATTCACATGAAATTTAGGCACCCAACTGGCTTGCCTATCACGGTCTCTTATTAAGACAGTATTTTCTTATTAACATATAACCGGCGGCTCGGATCGTATCGGTACAAATTTCCATATAACTGCTAATAGAAGAAACCTTTATCACATTGCAACGAGAAAACTAGATAGGTATAATTATTTAGTATATTTAAATATATATTTTTTTAATTTAAGTTTTCTAAGTTTCTAAGTCAAGGTAGGCGGCGCCTACCTTGCCTACCCCGACCAGCCGCCACTGATTTGGGGCAGTTTTGCCAGAGAATTAGACTGTTGTCTAATGATATGTGATCGTGAGGTGTGTGTCTCCTCTTGGAAAATATGATGCTGGTCATTTGTCGAGGTTTATCGCTAGACATAATTGTACCAGTCTTGCAGCTCGTCTACGATAGCTTGTAGACGTTGGGTTATTATCCTCGACTGAGAGGATCTCTTGAGAATGGTAGTGTCATTTGCGTACAGTGCGTATGTCACGTTTAGGGGCGGTGTCGGTATGTCTGCGACAAATATATTATACAGCAGACGAGAGATACCAGAACCCTGCGGGAGGCCAGCCGTGGCTATGAGTAGATCCTAGACCTGGTTGCCAAGTGTTTCACCTGAAACGTCCTCTGTTTCAGGTACGACCTGATGAGGCCTGTTACGTAAATAAACATATCTCTCTTAAAGAACATGGAACACGGAATATTTGTTTAATATGGATAAGGTATTACCGAAGGGATTTAGAGGATACTATAATATCGAAAATGTAGACAAACAGCTTTTGTACAAGAATTCTTTTAAAACATCATCCGTCACCTTTTTTAAAAGTTATGGCCGAATTACGGAGACCATGGGGTATTTTTACGTAGTCACAATGACTGTTAGTTACGCTGAATGCTGTTCTTTCACTACTTTCAGAAGTTAATACGATCTGATGAAGGCCTGGTCCTAATTAGAGGGTAGTAAAATAAGTAGATTTTCCTAGGTTATTTAGAATCTCATCGACTTTTGCTAAGGGGTATTTTTCAGTTATGGGTTTCTCGTTAAGCTTCCTATAATCCACGATTAACCGCCATTTTTTTCTGGCGAGTTTACGCTGTTTAATAGTATCCATACCAGAAAGGAATAAGGAGATATATAAGGCCTAATAATTTTATTATCCAATAAATTTGGAATTTCCTTTTGTATTTCAATTTTTAAGTGGTAGGGGTGTCTGTAAGATTTTACATGTATGGCGTCATTGTCACGAGTTCTTATATCATGTTTGATGTCACTTGTAAATGTAAGATCTGAATTTTCATGATGGAATATTTTTGTATTTGTAGCATAAAGTAATTTTGATTTTTCTTCAGAATTTAAGGGTAAGTCCTAAGTTGTTGTACGTCGAAGTGAACTGAATTGCGAAATTTAGATGTTTCTTTAAAATTTTGAGTACGTTCGACTTTGATACGTTCGTTAAAGTATATTACGACGTTGTCAGGTGTATTTAAAGTAATAGGAATTGTGAAAATGTCAGAATGAGAAGTAGCTATAGCTTCTTCTACAGTTACAGTGTTGTCAGATAGTTGGGAAATCAGAACAGTTCCATTTTCTACGTTAACAGGAATTTTGATACTATTCACACATATCTGTTTGAAAGGTTTAAAATTTTGAGTGTTAAGTTCAAAATAAAAAGGGATCTCTATCTTGCCTAATGTTATTGTCTGTGTTTCGTAATTGATGCTTGCTTTCAACTTTTGAAAATGGGCTGAACCAATCAATGCGTCGAAATGATCATGCCATTGCATGACATGAAAATCGAAGGGAAATTAATGCCATATTCTTGTAATAAAGGGAGCTGAAGGTTATCAATACCTTTAGAAATTTTGCCGACGGATTTCATTGCGAAGGGTTTTTGATAGATATATTCACTAAAAAATTCATAGGCCGGACCTGGATTCATGATGCTATCAGAGGCACCACTGTCAATGAGAATTTGGAGGCCTAAAGAGGGGAGACAGAAGAAGGGTACTTTATGTTGCATGGCAATATTGTTCAGGTCAATTTTTATTGTGTTCCCGAAGCTGTATCGTGAAAGCCCTGATTTCCACTATACTGCTCCTCTGTCTCCTTAAATTCCTCGTTATAGGAGTTCTCATCGGGTTGATATTCATTATCATCCTGATAGAAATAAACAAGCTCTTGTCCAAGCACTTTACAAGCTTGGTTATTATTTAGGTGAGGAATGGGGTGATTTGTACGAGGGCGATTTTTTGTCACATTGGTATAAATTGACATAGGGGTTGTCTGATATATTCTTCTTCCGAAGACTTGGGAATTGGTAGGGTAGCTTCTTTGTTGAGGAATTGGTCTTAAGTTCGAGATAGGTCGGCTTGGAAATGGTTGTCGAAATGTTGGCTGTTGATTATGATTTTGTTGGGGTATTCTTTGAAAATTGGGCTGAAGGTTATAATGTTGTTGAGGTAGTTTCTAGATATTAGGGTAGAAGTTGTTTACTCTCCTATTATCCATGTGTGGTGTTTGTAGCTGAGGATTTTTGTTGTTCTGACGGAAGTGAGATTCATCTTTGTCTTTGATAACTTTTAAGAAATTTACCTCATCTGCTCGTTATCGATGCGTTGGCATTCGAGCAGTGCTGTTTCTAAATTAGCGATATTTAATAGACGCAAGTGGCTATGATATGGTTCGGCTATACCAATTTTAAAAGAAGTAACAGCTGCTGTTTCATACTGTTGTTTTTTGTAGAGTTTTATAACGGCGTCAAGGGCTTGCAGAAAAATGTGTTCGTTTAACATTTTTAACTTGTCCTGTATAACATTATAAAAGTCAGTAGCAGTCTGGGTTTTACGCATGTAGCTAGTCCGTAAGTTTGTCATTAAAAGGTCTTCGGATCTAGTGTCTGTATATTGGGCTTTAAGTGCGTTTTCGATGTTTTGCCAAGTGATGTCTAATTTCATAAGTATGTCCCCAGCTTCACCTGTGACTTTGGCTTTAATGAATTCAATTATCATTAGGTTACGATGTAAATCATCAGGTGTGTCGCCTTATCGTTTGTAACATAGGATATAAGTGCGGCATTGATTTAAGAAATATGCTAACTGTTTTTGTCCACCATTGTATTCGGGAATCATGGCTGAGGCCTGGCAGATTTATTAGGAGTTTTTGATGAAATTCAAATCGGTGAATCGGTAGTCAGATTTGGCAAGGTTGTTTCTGAAATTCGGGTAAATCTTATAGGAGACCTTTCAGGAAAGCTCATGTAACGTGTTAGTTGCTATAAAGTAAATTTTTCTTTTGAACTTTAATTATATGGTAGTAAGAGTGGCTTTTATAGGTAAACAGCTGGATAAAATTGGTAAATAATAGAATAATAATTAGCTCTTAAATGAAATACTCATTTGTAAGGGTAATCAATAATCTATAATTAAAGAATAGGTACGGCAAAAATAAATTACCATAATTGCATTAAATGTTTTAAACTTTACGCTATAAAATATTTCTTTAAAAAGCGGTTATCTCTAATAATCATACGTGTCTGTCGGTGAAATTGAAGATAAACGTCTCCGGTTTTTAATTTGTCATTAGTTTTACGTGCAATGTCTGTGGAGTATATCCGCTTTACGCAGGCAGTAATTTGTTGAATGCGTGCGTACTAAATTATTATGTAGCAATATTAAATTACTTGTAGCGAAGTTTCCTTTAAATTAAAATAAAGTGTTTTATATATTACACAATGCTAGGGATTTGCTAATTTGTTTATTGGTTCAAAAAGTATTAAAATAATTTTTCTAAAAAGGAATTTTGAGAATACAATAAAATGCTTTTTAGTTATAATACGTACTATGAAAAAATAACTTTCTGATATTATCAATAATGTTGCATTTACGAAATAAAAACTTTGTAAAATGCAGTGGAACAGAGAAAAATATTGTGAATGCTATTAACTGGATATTTTGCATTTACGAAAAATAAATTTTGTAAAATGCCGTGGAATACAAGTATTACTGAAGACAAACTTTGTGAATACTGCTAATAAAAATAATATGTATCTACAAAAAATGAATTTTGCAAATACCTAAAAGACACAATTGCATTGGAAATGAAAGAGGATAGATTAACTTACAGAAGGGAGACTTCTTTGTTGGTCATCTGTGGCTTTTCTTCCAACGCCTTGATCTGTCTTTTTGGATTTTGGTTCTTGGTTCTAGCACAAAAGTACAAAAACGTCCGACAATTTTGTAAACTTTTAGGTTTTCAAAAAGTCGTTACTGGATACGGTTCGCAGCGCCAGTTAAATAATGCCCTTTGGCTTCTTGATAAAAAATAATTTATTTTAAACCAAAAGTACATCAAAACAATACGGTGATTAATTACAAGTTTATTACTAACGAACAATGAATGTTCCTAATAACGTTAACAAGTAAAGAATGGTTCTTTACCTAACATTAGTGATACTTATAAACTAGAATTGATTACATCGCGCCTTCCAAAGGAACTTCGTAATCACTGGAGGTCGATGTCTTGCTGAGTGTACGAATCGGAATACATCCTGGTAATTGTCTTACGGCAATCGTCTATTAGATTACGTAATTATATATATATATATATATATATATATATATATATATATATATATATATATATATATATATATATATATATATATATATATATATATATATATATATATATATATATATATATATATAATGATTGCACCAGGGTTTTCTCGAGAACTGATGAAAATTTTGAAAAACCCTAAAACGAAACGGTAGATTTTTAAATTGCAGCTTTGAAAAGCTTTCCAAAAAGGTGCCACCGACCTGTCTTCTCTATTCAAATGTAGGATGTTAAATTAACCCCGGCTAGTGGTTGTATGCTACAAATTCTGTTAGGGTTCTAAAAAGTAATCCCGTCGCAAGCAAAATCGGCGTGCTTTAGGGTTTTTCGAAATTCTCAGCAAATCTTGAAAAAACCCTCGTGCAGCTTTTTATAATGGACACTTTGTATACTCACACTGTATACAAAGTGTCAATTATAAAAAGCTGCACGATGGTTTTATGGAATAAAATTCATAATTCGAAGAGAAATGTTTTTTATAAAAAAACGCCCGGACTCGTCAAGTAAATTTTTCTGCCTCACACCTAGTAGTATTAGTTTGTAATTTTTACCCCACATCATTGCACCCTCACCTGTTTTTTAAATAGTAACCCTATTATTTTTCGACGGAAATTTAAAGAGCATATTCGTTTTGATGGTATCAAAAGTTTGAGTCCAAAAGTCATATACCAGTAGATAGGGTGGAAATTTAATGACTGGCAGTAAAACTGATTCTGATTTTCACAATTATTCAAAAAGAAAAAAGTTTCCCTTAAACATTTAAATTGAACATATTTTGAGCCATTTAAATGTTCAAAGTGTTTTTTATTTTCTCGTTGACAGCGAATTAATCTTATATAAAACTCGTCTCTGACTATTTAAAACCTCCACTGTGATGTTCCTAATTTCCCTGCTTATTCTTTCCTTTCAATCGTTAAAATCCAAAGGTTGTATTTTGTACAGTCTGTTTTTCAGATGTGACCACAAGAAAAAGTCCAGAGGGGGTTGCTATGTGAAAAAAAGAATCAACAAGGGGTGGAGGTGAAAATTACAAACTAATACTACAAGCTGTGAAACAAAAAACAATTTGTAAACGTGTCCCAGCGTTTTTCATAAAAGAAATGTTCTGCGAATTATTAATATTATCCGATAACTGCGGTCCACATTGTATATACATACTATGTCCGTTATAACCTACCTACCCATAGTAGCTATGGGGGTAAGCTGTCTCTCACGTCGTTGATATAGAAGACTGCAGAGTTCTAACAAAAACCAATCTCTTATGCTTTGACCATCCGCCCAAGTCTATTAACCCTTCGGTACCCGCATGAAAATTTGGGATGCGTTACTCGCGTCGGTCTCACAGACCGTTATCAGTTTTTTCCAGTTTTTATGTTAATCCCTATGATTATTTTGAATAAATTATGCAAAGAAAAAAATAACATATATAAATGATTTATTTATTAACTAAACTACTACATATCACAAAAGAACAATTTAAAAAAAGATTGAAGCATGTAGAATAACCTCACATGAAACCAATAATCCCAAAAGAAGTACTTAAAAGATAAAAAGAATTAATCAGAAAACTTTTCGAAACATTTTTTACACACTACTGTAACAGGTTCTAGACACATACATTTTTTACATTTTCTACAGTGATATCGGGTTTTTATATTCCTTTTGCTGTCACAGTAGTAGCATCGTCCTTTGTCGGGTAGTGGCTGTGGATTTTCTCCTTGAGCTTTTCTTACACCATAAATCTCTTGAATGCGAAGTTTCATCGGGCGGGAGATCTGCTGCAACGAAAGGCGTACAAATAGATGTGGACGAACCATTTCCATAGAAACTTGCTTGAGGAACTGTCTACGCCGAATTTTGACATCAGTGTTATTTGAGCAATGTATTACAAACAAATTTATTCCATCCACGTTTAGACTTGAATAAAACACCACCAGAGGCCACCTCTGTGTATTTCGAGCTCAGTTGTAGTTGCTGCATAGTCGTATACACTCAATCTTTGGTACTGTTGTATAGCATAATGATCTCTGTGTTTCCACTTTTATGATCTAATGCATCGTTGTGGTGAAGACTTGACTTGTCGACCAGTATACAGAAAGATTATTCAAGCCGCCCTGTATCTAGGAAATCATATACATTTATAGCAACCAGCGTCCAGGAAGTCACATACAATTTTTATCAAAAAAAGATGCCCTATAGTTCATGAAACGGTCAAAGAAGAAAGTTGTTCCTTACCACAGTAAACGGTATGAGGTTCTACACAAACAGGCAACTGACAGAAAACACCACTAATTGCAATTCAAACGACACTAGCAAGTATTCACCTTAACTGATTGAGAATTTTAAAATTCTCGTGAACAGGAAAGTAGTGGTATTTTATGATTATGCCGATGAATCACCTCTATTTATCAACTTTATCTGGCAATGACGGCCTAGCGGGAGAAATACTGGTCTGTGATTGGCTTAGACTTAGAACAGCGCACCTACTGTGCTGATGTCATCAAAACATTTAACATTTCCAACTAAAATGCGCAGTCTTGATGGAAAATCACTGAATGTTGTTAGATTTCAAGGGACTCATCTCACTCGAAAGACAAAGAATACCACAGGTCACCTTCAACAGCTGAAGTATTGATTTTCCTTCACCGTATACATAAAAAAAACACAAAGTCGTTATAGAGTAAACTGCGTCTGATATTTTAAATTGATGCTACATTGTATCCTACTCAGGTCAAGAGGATTTTATCTATGTCGTCAAATATATTTACAATAACGGAAAACATTTTTACCATGCACACTCCTTCTTTGTATTTAATATTTCAACAGTTAAATCTTCCGATGCCAGAGAGGCAATATTCCCTTTAAAAGAATTTCAACAACGGTCAGAGGTGTATTACGATAGGAAAATATAGCGAATTTTCATATATTTTTATTTTGTATTCAATATTTAAATTCAATATTTAAAAAAATGTAATAACCATTGAAAGTTCCTTAGTCACTTCTCAGAGGAAATAAAATGGTACCGCGGCTTAAGGAAGTCGACCGTAATACATGTATGTGTGTGTTAGTCTAGGGATTGCCTCGGAAGCAAAGTCCATTAGCCACAAACTGTTGTACGAGACAGACAGAAATCAAAGAAGAGGGTCCACAATAAAGAGTAACAAATCGGCGTTATGGGTATAATATATGACATCACTGTTGTTCTATTACCCCAAATGACAAAATTGTGCTATACTAAATACTAAATATACTAAAATTAAGACTATTTATACTATAATATTTTGTTGGTACTTTTCTATTTTATTTATTACTTCTACCGTAATACAAAGTATAGTAGTTGTTCCTGCATTATAATTTCATACATTTTAAATTTAAATGCTATTATGTGTTGCTTTAATTTGTGTATTTTGTTTGAGTGGTCTCGATCGAAGATAAAGTTTATAACAACATATTTTTCTTTTCTTTTCAGATATTCTGGATCATAGAGAGGGACCTATATTAACATTCTAGTAGGCATATATTACATTTTCGTGTCCGTTTCAGCCATTTAACAGAAATCTCGAATTTTAAATATTTTTTTAGGATGCCGAAATTATTCTAAAAGTATTATTAAAATTTTATAAGCCGTTTTGTTTACAACATTTCAAACCTACCGTAGTTGACATTCAGGTTTGAGCTGTGATATTTATTTTATAAGTGACATTGTAAAAACGCATAAGTTTATAAATAAAGTAAGTGTTTATGATATGTGTTTATTTTTATCAAGCAATTGTGCTATTTGCAGTTCATTTACATTAGCACAACACGGTTTTAATCTCTTACATAAAAATGGTTAAAGGTAATTTTGACCAACCAGACGGAACAGACAGAAAACATTACGCAATTGGTAGTCTACTTAACAGATAGAAATGTGCAGCCGCTTCAGTTTTAACACATTATACAGGCAGTATAAGCCACTGCGTCTACCCCCTATATCTTACTTATTTTTGGGATTCCGAAAACAATTTTCGGAATACTTACTTCTTTTTAACCGTAGATTACAAATCGCTGCTCAGAAAAACAAAATAATGTCTGATAACCGATATACTGACTGAACTTGCTATTTCTAAATAGAACAGCTTGTATATTTTTGGACCATCAGAAAGAGAAGAAATTTTGGACAGACCTTATGTATCATGTGTGACAAAAATGTTTTACTCAGCCACAAATAAACGTCAAAATGTGAATAAATGGAATTTTCAAGTAGGCTTTGTAAATGGCATTTATACCAAAATAAATTAACAAACAAATTGTAGTTGTCACAAGTTAGTGTGCATTTTATAATTAATTTCTGTTAGTTAGTACTTAATTAGCTAATTACCTTATTATTAAGTTCAGTAAAATGTTGAAAAAAATGCGTATTTAATAATATTAATTATTACACCATTAACAAAAGGGTCCTGGGTTTCATTCCTAGTAGATGCGTGACATTATTTTTCAGTACATACTGTAGATTAACATCAACCGAGATTGTGAGACTGTGTTTGAACAAGTTAAATATCTGTTAATGTTGGGCGCGTTAAAGATATCTACCCTCCTTACAGAACAAATGAACTTTGGCAGAATTTAGAGGGTAGTGAGGTGAAATTACTACCTGTCGTCGGGGATGGGCCACAGTAGCTAAAATAGACAGACGTTAAATCAAAGTCCAATATAATGCAATTATGATTATTTTGCATATAATGGATTACATAAATGAAGATTATAAAAATTTACTAATGATCTATGTTGAATATCGGTAAAATGTTGTTGTAGCAGTCAGTTTATTTACTGGGAGATTTCCAGATAGGGGAAGACCGTCAAGAACAATAATGCAAAGGTATGCAATAACGGAATTAATTATGCACCATTTAAGTATAACATTAAAAGTCACATAGCAAGCGCATTATAGTACCGAATTTTCATAAGTTTTGTTGTAGATAACGCAAGTTGCCTTATCTCGTAAGCATTTCATTCGATCTGCTTAAACTTATATCTGTTAAAATTAAGTAGCTGATTTTTATAAACAATTCACTGCAAAGTATCTGATTTTTTTCTAACAACTCAATATGGAAAGTCGCTCAATAGTGTGACATTTCGTGTGTGACAATTCGTTGGTTAGAAATATTAATGACGACGACTATATCATATCTTTGTTTATTCTATTTCTATTTTATACTGCATAGTAATGTCGTCTTCTAACAAGGTATATAATTCGCGGCATTTTCCAAATTCTGGAGCATTTAAATACAGATATATAGACTTCTTTTTGGATTTACAAGTGTTTTCTTCGCTGTTTCATTCAATTTCGGAAATACTTTGATTATAGTTATTTAGCGAAAATGAATTTCGGAACGTTGCATATGTAGCTTGACGGCAATATATAAGTTTAATTTCGTAAAAATAAAATGACGAGTTTCAAAGATATAGCATTTTCTAGAAAAAAATTATATGGCAATGTATTTAGTATTGGTATTAACCACATACTTACACCCTTACAAACATTGTTTACCTCACCTTTTACACAATGATGACCATTTACGAACACTGTAATGGGTAATGTGTAATGATTATAAAAATATTAGACTTGAACTTAGTTACAAAAAACTCTGGACGCAGCAAGTGCGTTATGGTAGTGAATTTTCATAGAAATGATCTGGCACAAAATATTATTATAACTTTTTTTTCTTGTAACATAGAAATCTAAATTTTGGTGTATAGTTTACTTTTTATATCGTAAACCTACCTACCAAATTTGGTTATCATAGATTTTTTAGTTTTTAAGATAAAATTTTTTTTCAAATGAAAACTCAAAATTTTTCCGGAAAATCTCCTCCGATTTTTCTGATTAACGAACTTATCAAAGCCATTTACAAAAGGAAGGTATACGCCAAATTATATCAAAATCTGCCCATTATTCTTTGAGATAAACATTTTTTTCGAATGAAAACTCAAAATTTTCCAGGAAAACCTCGTCCGATTTTCTTGACTAACACACTTGTCAAAGCCATTTACAAAAGGAAGGTACATGCCAAATTTTATTAAAATCGGCTTATTACTTTTTGAGATAAGAATTTTTTTCGAATGAAAACTCAACATTTTCCCGGAAAACCTCATCCGATTTTCCTGACTAACAAACTTGTCAAAGCTGTTTACAAAAGGAAGGTACATGACAAATTTTATTAAAATCGGCTTATTACTTTTTGAGATAAGAATTTTTTTCGAATGAAAACTCAAAATTTTCCCGGAAAACCTCATCCGATTTTCCTGACTAACCAACTTGTTAAAGTTATTTACAAAAGGAAGGTACATGACAAATTTTATTTAAATCGGATTATTACTTTTTGAGATAAGATTTTTTTTCGAATGAAAACTCAACATTTTCCCGGAAAACCTCATCCGATTTTCCTGACTAACAAACTTGTCAAAGCTGTTTACAAAAGGAAGGTACATGACAAATTTTATTAAAATCGGCTTATTACTTTTTGAGATAAGAATTTTTTTCGAATGAAAACTCAAAATTTTCCCGGAAAACCTCATCCGATTTTCCTGACTAACGAACTTATCCAAGCCATTTACAAAAGAAAGGTACATGCCAAATTTTATCAAAATCGGCCTATTATTTTTTGAGTTATCGGTGTGATACATATATATATATATATATATATATATATATATATATATATATATATATATATATATATATATATATATATATATATAAATATATATATATATATAAATATATATATATATATATATATATATATATATATATATATATATATATATATATATATATATATATATATATATATATATATATATATATAAACATATAAAAATTGAAACTGACCCCGGATATGGGTTCTAGGGGTCCTAGATCGCGCTCATTTGCAAAAATTTTTTCAAAATTCAAAAGTCGGGATCTCTCCATTAGTGAATTTTTTCTACGAAAATTCACTAAAATGATATAAATATAAGGATAAATTATCAACGTAAATGTGATAATTAGTACGAATTCTAGACTGATGAGTGACGGGAAAGAATAAACGCCTCTCCAGTGGATGAACGCCTACTTACAGCTTTCCCAACTAAGAGTGGTCCATTGTCTATTAACAAAGGTGACTTCAGGATGCACGGGCATTTCTGTGGACGTAGCATCCATTGTGTATTCATTTATATTGTGACGTATTTTCATATTGTTTACTGGGTTGTCTGCTGGCCTCAGTAGCTACAATGTATGCATAAAGGTCTATTGTTATCGACTAAGTCACTTCCCACACCCCCGTCCGCCTTGAAGAACGAAGCTACCTATCTTGGATTTCTTTGATTTCTTTTTGCTGAACTTTATGGCTGCTATTACTCAAACTATGTATAGTAGAATGGTCCAAATACTTAGGTGGTGGATTGGTAGATTGACTTTGTTTGGAATTGCGTTTCTTATGGATTGGAGTTGATTTTGGATGTTGTTGATGTCGTGTAGCTGAACGTTTTCAAATTTTAGCTCTGGTAAGTTTCCTATTTGTAATTGACATTTCGGTTTAAGGGTTGCTAATTTTGTTCCCTTGATAATTTTTGTCTCTTCTTGTCCTTCACAGGTCACTCTTGTTTTCGTTTCTTCTGGTGCTATAATGATGTACTGGGTGTTACTATATTTTCGAATCGTTGTTTTATTGATTTTGACTACTTCTTGTTTACAGTTATTGATTGGTTTTTGAAAGTTGATTAATATCATTTCGCATGCATTGTTTTCATTGAGTGTTGTTGGGTTGTCGTCTTCGCAGAAATACAACAGATTCTTTAGATTTTTACATTTTCATTCCTGTATCCATATTTTTTGCTACTAAGGATAAGGTATTTATCTCTTGGGATGATCATTGTAAATGTGTGTGCATTTTTGGGTACAGGTAGGGTGTACAATTGATAATACGTATAATCTGATTCATTGATTAGTGGTATATCTATTTGAACATAATTTTGAAATCGATTTGTACTGTTTTGATTTTAAACCTTTTCGTAACGGAGTAAACCATCTGTAGTTATCAATCTTGAATTTGTTATTTGATTTTAATTAGTTCTTTAATTATATTTTTTTGTTTTAATATTGATGTATAAGTGTCTAGTTTTGAGAATGTAATTAAATTTTCAGTTGTTAGAATTGTTTCTTGTATATTATTTAGTAAGTAACCCATTTGCGTCATTCCAAGTGTTTAACCCTATGAAAGTTAATTGTTCGCTTTTTAAACTATCCATTGTATACTCTAATTCGTTAATTATGGTAACAATTGCTTCTTGGTTATGATTCAATCTTTCTACAGTCTGTTTAAATTCTGAGATTGCATCTATCATTAGAGACGTTTGTGCTTTCGTTAATTCGTGCATCTCGTTTTGGTCGTTATTTAATATGTTTAAAACTTGATACATTCTTTCGCCGTCTTCGGGGTCTAAATTGCCGGTGATTGATTTTAATATCGAGCCTAAACCGTTTATGATTCCTCTCTTTTTCCTATTACTCTGATTATTATTAATGTTATTCGGAAAAAACCTATAAAATACGTCATATATATTAGTCATCGTAAAGTTAATGGTTGAGTTAAAGTTATGATATTCTAGTTTATAATCCTCATTTAAGATTTGTGTTGTGTCAGCGTAATAGCTCTTTATTTTGTTATAGTCAACGTATAATTGCTTCAAGTCATGTAGGTGCATCATTTTCCATTGACTATTTCCTTAATATGCCGTTGCTATTCGTCTTGGTAGAATGTCAGGATTGTTCGTTAAGTCTTGTAATTGAGAATTTATGTCATAAGGCCCAGAATTTAATTATGTCACCTTCATTAATTATTACTATTATTTTATTAATTGGAAATGTTTTATAAATAGGTGTTGGTTATGATTTTTATTTAAATGTTTGTCATTCGCTAATATCTTGCTTGTGTTTTTTTGCTACAATTATTTGTCAATGTCTCAATAATTCATAAAATATCCTTCAGTTAATTTTGAAACTAATAGTTTTCGTAAAAGTTTGGTATTTTAGTTTGTAAAAGTACTTCGTGATTTTCACGGTGTTATGGAAGTGTGTTTTAACTGTATCGTACGCTTTGTCTAATTGTGTGACGTCATATGTGTATTTCGGTCTTCCATTAACTCCTTTGGGAGTCTAGGGGTATTAATATTGATGAATTTTAAGCAAATATATTAGGTCTATAGGTTTCGTATGTTTGAGTTTTGTCGTGAATAGTCTAGAATGTTCAATAATTGTGCTATGAAATCTATCTATCATATTTTTTTATCTAATGCCTAAAGTTGTTACGTTTGATGCTTCGGTAGTTAACAGAAGTATTTTGATAAGTTTGGAGGTTTCAATACCGTGATTTCTTTAACATGTTTTTACGTGACTTAAGGTATTTGTATTTCGTGCTGTTAACGTCAATTTTCAAATTAATATTCGTGTGGTAAATTTGGGTATATTTATTTATATGTTTGTTCGTTGTGTCTATTTTGTCTATATATATTTGTTTTTGTTTTGTATTAATCATTCCTTTGTCTCTTAGTCATGACTTCTTTGTCGTTATCCGATTTTTGAATTTTAATTTTCATAAGTGATATAGTTTATTTGTTTAGTTTCTGTGTTACAATTCTTATATCTGTTTCTTTTACAATAGTCGCGGGTTCTTATGAGCCCCTCAATTTTTTCACTTAGGTTTGAAAAATGGTATACTTCTTTCATCCTTAGATACGTCTCATCTGTTCCCCTGTGCTTTAATTTTCCTTCATGGCATAACCTTATTTGACACGTAATGTGATTTCATACTTTCCTTGTAAATTTTTCTGTGTTTTTGTTTCCTTGATATTTATACCTGTTGGACGAAATGTTATTTATTTGACGTGTACCTTTTTTGGAGGTTTTTCTTGTTCCGGTTGTGTATTTAAAATTTTTTGGTATGGTTGTTTGTTAATATTATTTTGTATCGCCCTCTTACGGTAATTAAGTGGACGACTTTTATCCACTCTGTAGTGTTCATCGGCGGTTAAAATGCCGTCAGCATTATCGTTATTATTCTGTAATTCGTCTTGTCCTATATTTTGCTGATTAATTGGTTTATAGCTTGGATGCATTGTATTATGTTTAAACTTATTGTAGTGTTCTCCGGCTGCATACGAGAGTGTGGAGTATTTATTAACATTTAGATTAATTTTGCTCTGCTTGCATAATTCAATCTTTCGTTCATTTATCTGTCTGTTATCTGATAAACTTATTATATTATTGACTAGGTCAGGTTCAGATACATTGTAAATGTTTACGTTTGTTGTAACGTTACTTAAGCTTACTTCATCTGAAGTTATACCATCGGCATTGGTATCTCCCGATAATTGATTTACTTCGTGTTTACGTTTTTGGTTTGCCCCTTTATTACTTAACTGTTTATTTTTCCACTCGGAGCGTACATGGTTGATATATTGTGTTATATTTTGCTGGCTCATATCTGACTGCTTCCTATTGTTATGATTTATTTTTAGATTACTGTGGGTCATTTCAACAGAGTGCATTTGCGCGTCACCTATATAATTATTAGCTTCATACTTTGTATGGTCACCAGAATTTCTCAAGTTCGAACGCTACTACTACTGCCCTTACTACTAATCTTTACATCTATGTTTTCGAATCATAAATGATTAATATATATTATTTCATTATATTTTGAATTTCCTGGTACAGAGAAATTTTGTTGTTGTTCATCGTATAACTCTGATAGTGAACTTATGTGATTTATTTAATAATAGTTTACGTCAAACTCGCCTATTTCATTATTATGTAATTGTTAAGTCTTAAAATTTTGTGATCGATGAAAATTCCTCTGGGTTTGTGAGGGATTATGTTTGCTAAATCTCTTATTATTGCTGGTAACGTCCATTGGTTGGGGTTAATTTTGTTGATTATTATTTGGGTTATACGACGGTCTTCTTATTTTATTATAGAAATTTTGTTGAAAATTGGGTCGACGTGTATATTGGTATGGGTTGGAAATTTTGTTGATTATTAAAAGATCTGTACTTTTGCTGAAAAGGCCTCTGAAATTGTATATTTGGGTATTTTGTCTCTGAAAAATTTGTGTTTGCTGTCCGTCTGTTCTGTTATTATTACTATTATTATTATAATTTTGTTTTTGTATGTTCTTGTCCCGATAATCATCATTATCTTCCGAAAATATAAATGTAAGTGCTTGTTCGATACTGTTTGGTGCGGTTGACCCTAAAATCATTCCTAGTGGGTTTCTTAATCCTCCCAGAAATGCTTTCAATGTCTCTTGCTGGTACATATTTTGTTTTAATATTCTAAACGCTTCGTTACGTTGGTTATAAATCAAAGTGGCAATCAGCAGTTGCTCGATATGTCGGAACCTGTTGCTAAATGCGAAATCATATTCGTTATTCCGTTGTTTCAGTCTTAGTAATTCTGCTAAGAGCCTTGTGTCGTCCCTTTGGTCTGTGAAATCCTGTATAATTGCATTTCTTAGATCAGCCCATGAATTCATAATTTTGGTATTTATTATTAGTCTGGATTGCCCTATAAATTTCGTCTGAACAAAATTTATCCAAAAAAAAATGGTTTAAATATATATTTTTCTCTGCATTGTAGAATTGGTTCATAACCCAGTCACAATATTTTGAAAACTTGTATACTTCTTTCATCCTTAGATACGTCTCATCTGCTCCGCTGTGCTTTAATTTTCCTTCAGCTCTTTGATAAAACTCTTGAAACTGGTTTGCCATTTTATTTTCGCTTAAATTATTGCCACAACTAGGTATCTAGGTATTATTAATATCACTAACACTTATCTGTTTTAATCTATACTCTAAATTTTAGATGTTTTCCAAATCGTCTTCGGAATCAGACATATGCACATTAAAAATATTTAAGAAAAATTGATAATTGAATAATAGCAAACAAGTTACATCAATACTGTCATAATTGGCTTGTCTGGCTCGATTTTTGGACTACTTGGCTCGATTTTCAGCTGTTAAGTGTCGATACACAAAGAACCAACATTCTGTTGCTTCTTCAGCTGTATGCTGTATACCAAAACTTTTTTAAACAATGTATTTACTGATTATGAAAATATTACCCTAAAAGTTAGTTACACAAATAATATTATATAAGAATTATCAACGTACATGTGATAATTAGCACGACTTGTAGACTGACGAGTGACGAAAAAGAATAAACGTGGACGAGTGCCTACTTATAGCTTTGCCAACTAGGAGTGGTCCATTGTCTATTGAAGAAGGTGACTTTCAGGATGCACATGCATTTTGAGGACGTAGGATCCATTGTGTATTCAGTTTTATTGCGAGGTTTTCTAATAGGTATTTCCATATTGCTTACTGTGCTGTCTGCTGTCCTCGGTACCTACAATATATGTATAAAGGTCTATTGGTATCAATTAAGTTAACTCACGTATCGTTACAGAAAAAGTCACAATAAGTCAAGAATTTAATAAATAAATTGAACGATTGCTAAGAAAAAAATCATGTAAAGAATCCCAGGATTTACTTAGTAATAGATTTGCTCCGCTTACAAGCTACATCGGTGACAGCAGATTTATCGAAGCATTAACATGTAAAATACCTAAGCGTCTACTTATATTTTTGTAATGAAATTCTAAAGTATGTTGCTGAAGAAGAACAAATACAACAAAAACAATCAGAGATAATTTTGTCATAATCAATGCTGGCCACTCCTGACACACACAGAAAATTAGTTGCCTACATACAAGAGAAAAATATTATTCATCATAAGGGAAATGTCTTATAGAGTAGTTGTACAACATATTCATCACTCTGTACCCTGTCAAAACAGGACGAATTAGAAAGCATTGGCCACAAGGCCGGAAATTTAATTAATATTAAATATGGGATAAATAATGAGCCATTGTCACTTACATGTTCCTTTGTTCTGTACAAAAATGTGATAATCTTGATATTTTATGTAATGAATTTTCTTTAAAATGTATAAACAGCTTAAAGACTGAGCTTTATGCGTAGAGGCACGTTTCAAAAATAAGGGACCGAATGCTGGACCTCCCCTTTTTACCCCTGGTCCGATTTTTTTCTACGATTGTATCTCCATGTTAAACACATCGTGTTTATTGCAGCTGTTGAGACAACATAGTTTCTAGCTATGTTTGTAAGGCTGGCTACCTTCAGCCAAGTTATTTTGGGAGTTTCTTGATTGTCATTGTCACTGACCAGCTAAAATAAGAGCGAAACCGGCATGTGTTTCTAATGATGTTTAAAATGCATCTAGTTTTTCATATTTGTACATTGTTTCCTGCATTAGCGAAAAAGTAACAGGGCTAACGACTTACAAATATTTGGTTAGTTGTACACAGTCTCTAATTTGAAAACGTTGTGTTTACTATAACTGTCCAGACAACATAGTTCCGCACGATGGTGACTGCAATATATCTCCAATGTATATTAGAGAAGGGAGGACGGGCAAATGATACGTTTTATTTATTTATTTTCTGAAAATTGGCACCAATTCGTTTTACAAAGTTCTGAACTCGCCTACTTCCAGTTCTAGAAAACATAAATGTCCAGTTTTACTGGAAGTCGGTGGCATCTTTGTTATTTTAAACATACTAGGTACCCTGTATATTGTGCCATTCTTAGAGTCTACGTTAAATTCTAGGGTAAGTTTATTATCTTAATGCTGTTTAAAGTGTACCGTGGCTTCACAGACATTCCACTTTAATTTCAAAAATAACATCTAAGTGGTCCTTATCTTAAATGAATATTAGTTGCCCATCAACACTAATTATTACTTTAGCATTAAATTCGTGTTAATCTTATTTATATTTATCAATAGTAGTAACATTATTGTTAATTTTAAATTCACATGCAATTTCATGCCGACTGATATTTAGTTGTTATGTTAATTGTCTTTATCTATTATTTTGAACCTAATATACGAGTATTATATTTTTTATTAAATTACGCACGAGAAAGAAAATATTTAATTTTGGGAGCCTATGTAATTTGCAGACTACACAGACTTAAAATTTCGTTTATGTAGAATCATTATTTCAAGTCGTGTGGTGCACTTTTCACACATTTTGTGTACTAATACTATTTCTAAAGACTCGTAGTCGGCAAATTTCTCAATCAAAGCGCTAACATCGACTAATAGAACTTAACTTGGTAGAAATTAAGACGCCGATGATTTTAAAAGGTATCAAAAAATAAATCTTAATGTTAACGGAAATACATTAAAATCAATGGCACTTAATTGTTATTTAATTAGTTGACTTAGAAATAATTGAAGACCCTGTAGAACTAAACTAACTTTTTAGATTGCATTGACATTTAACCTGTTATCAACCTCATGACTAAAGGTCTTTGATAATATATTCCATATAGGCACCATAAAAGTATACAGTTGTATATTCTGCACTTCAAGATGTTGAAAAACATTATATTTCCATTGTACCTGTTTGTTATATTTATTTACCATTGCTGTGCCTGTGTCAGAGAACCTAGTATTTATCACTCCAAAGTGGAAAGACTTCGAGGCGATAATGGATTCCAAATTAAAATCAATGAAAACCCTGAAAAATACGTACCAGGAAAAGTATATACAAGTAAGTAGTAGGTACTGTGTAATTATATAGTTGACTTCGGTGTGTATAAAACTAAAAAACTTTTATCCTAGATATGGTCTCGCTTGATTTCTTTATTTAAAAATCTGTTGACCAATTTATAAAGGGAAAGCAAGTAACGCTTTTAATGAGGGCTTTAAGAAAATATATCATGAATCAAGAAAATACACGTCGTGTTTCGCTCTTTAGCGAACAAGTTTAAGTTTAATTATATGGCAATTTTCAACTCTTTAGTATCAAACAACTTTGATTAGAACATAATATCTAATTAATTTTGTTTAACATCCAAAATATTTTGTCTAATGATTTACTTTTTCCACAATTTTTTGATACTCCTAATTAGTTTTCCGTTCACACAAAAACCTCGATTTTGGTAGATAATATTGTCACTAGAAAATCATTTTCAATGCCCAATTTCATTTAGATATATGTATTATTTTGGTAAAACTTTAATCCTTCTTAGAAAAACTAGAACAATTAATTTGGTCAGGGATCTGAGTCAATCTGCAAATAAAATAGAGATATGTGCCTTATTTCATATAAAAAAATTGGTAACTTTATATGCCGTCAAATGGGGTGACTTTGCCCCCTTTTGCTACTAAACTTACAACATTTGAGTTGAAGCTCTAATTAGTTCATTTTAACATGCCAAACGTTGAGTCTTATATTGAAGGTTCAAAAACAAGCAGCTATTGAAGAAAATTCTTTTTGCAAATTGAAAAAATAAAATAATCTTTGGGTGGGCAAAGTCATATGGGTCATGGGGTGACTTTACTCACAGTTAATATTTTAGTGCTCAAGCAATGATCTATTGGCATGTGAGTAAAGTGAGCATATTGTGTTGTGAATAGACACCACAGAATGATGTATTGCTTGAAGATCTCTCAATTTTCTCAGGGCATAATAACGAATATTACTTACAGCTTACAATAATTTGAGACTCAAGAATCATTACACAGTCAAATAATAAAAGTCTGGACGCAGCAAGTGCGTTATGGAAGTGAATTTCCAAAAAAATGTTTTTAATAGCAAATATATCTCTTTAATGTAATCAGGCATCAATCAGGTTACCGGTATAACCTATGTAGTAGAAAAATTTACATTTTTTTATGAAAATAACTTACGTAACACAAATCTTCCGAAAATAAACCTTAAATGTTTCTGAAAATTAAGTTATCGAAATTTGAAGCATTTAATGAAAATTCGCTACCAAAACGCATTTACTGCGTCTCGATTTTTTCGTACAAACATGCTTCATATTTCGATAAAAAATGCAAGAATGCAATAATATAAGAATATTCGAAAAAAAAAATTGCAAGTCTCACCAATGACTTATGAGCCAGCCTGGGATTGTCAAAATAATTTTATAATATGCAGCTCAAGACACCCTATAATTGACGTATACAACGTTTTCTCGTATTTGGTATAGTAACAGATGTAAACTGAAACTAAACCCGGATATGGATTCTAGGGGGCCCAGTTTGCGGTCATTTGAAGATATATTTTTAAAATTCAAAAGTCGCGGTCTCCTCATTAACGAAAATAAGCTAAAAATTATAGACTGTTAAACAATAAACAACTAAAACTTCCATCAAAGCATCAGGGACAGAGTCTGTTTGAAATGAAATTTCTGGAAATATTTTAGTAAAATGAAGGACAGTGACGGTTGAAGCTGAAACTTAAGGCTTTGTAAAACACACTTTACATAATACGTATTTTCTTTACATAATACGTATTTGTTTCAGGTTCTTTGCCTAAATGTTGCCAGTTTTGCGACTTTTAATGTTTTGAGTAAAACCCCAATTTTTTGAGTAAAACAACATTTTTCTGTAAAACCTGGACCGATTTTCCTGACTAACAAACTTATCCCAACCACTTCCAAAAAAAAGACCTATTATTTTTTGAGTTATCGGTGTCATACATATATATATATATATATATATATATATATATATATATATATATATATATATATATATATATATATATATATATATATATATATATATATATATATGTATTGAAACTGACCCTGGATGTGGGTCCTAGAGGGCCTGTACCATGTAATGTTTTACTGACTTCTTGCCGCGTAACTGTACGATGATAAAACTTCCTACAGATATATTGCGCGCGAGTATATTTGGAAGTTCGTGTCCAAATTCGAACTGTTCGTCATTTTCACAATTTGTAGTAAAATCCTCTAAATCTGGTGAGGAGTCATGCAGATATTTGACCTTCTGAGTCTGTTGTATCTGATCCTTCAGAATAGCGTTTGCAATTGGTTCAGAAGTTTTGGGTGTATCAGAAGTATTAGGCTGTGCCTTAGAACCGCTTAAATCGATTTTCCAGCAGGAGTACTGATTTTTTTGTTTCTTTTCCAAACAGTAGCATGTTGATCTTTAAGACATCTACAAGACTGAAAATAAGCTAACAAAGTAGCGGTAACTCTTTCAGATATAGCTTCGTTTTCATTTGCAGTGGAGCCAGAGTACCAAGCAATTCGTTTCAGCACTTGGTTGCGGTTGATAGGGACAATTCCACAGGGTCTGCAGCCAGGTGTAAGGTTTTCTCCTGCATCAGAATTAATGCCATCTAGCAGTTGGCGTCATTCACAGACGGTGGCTATGATACCACTTGCGCCATCTTGTGACGTTCTTTGTAAGCTGTAAGTGCACAGCAGTCATCCCATTTGACGATATATATATATATATATATATATATATATATATATATATATATATATATATATATATATATATATATATATATATATAGTTAAATAATGCCCTTTTGACTTCTTGATAAAAAAAATATTTTCAACCAAAGGTACAACAAAAATAATGATTAATTACAAGTTTATTACTAACGAACGATAAATGTTGCGAATAACGTTAACAAGTAAATAATGAATCTAAATGTAACATAACTGATAGTTATAAACTACGATTGATTATTATGCGGTTTCTAAATGAACTCTGTAACAGCCGGAAGTTGATGTCTTGCTAAGTGGACGATATCGGAATGGATATCGTGGTAATTATCTTACAGCAGTCGGCTACTAGGCAACGTAACTATATGTATATATGTATATATATATATATATATATATATATATATATATATATATATATATATATATATATATAATACTTGGTTCTCAGTCGGCACACGCTTAGATGTACTATAAGACCTTAATTTGGCTACTCCCCAGGTTTCACTACAAATTATTTAAGTGTGTTCAACGCTAGAACTAAGAGTGACATGACTAACATTTGATGGGTTATATTATTTATAGCGGGTTATTTACCTGGGTCGTTATCAGATTCGTTGGCCAGGTTAATGAGTTTTGCTGTGATAGAGGTAACAAGTGGTCGATCAGATACCGGGATAGTAAATTTTTATTGAATTATTGACCACACTGCGTATTTTCAATTAAGATATAATTAGTTTTTAGATATCCCGATCGGAAACAATCATCTCTCATCTTTAACAATCGAATCGTTGTTCCATATTGTTGTCGCAATACGTGATTTTTTATAACAGGGCTAAGTTGGCAATTGTTCGGGGTTTCTTTTCAAAGTTGGTTGTATGATCATTAGAGATTTGTGTGTAGCCTGAGCTGTTTTGTCGAATGTGACTGTTGCGTTGCATTTGCAAATGCAATACATGTATGCTGGCACGATTATAATTACTGGTTTGTCATTGTAAAAAGTATAGTTGCCAGGGGTGGTCTGGCAGAACCAAGTATTTAGGTAAAGTCTTGTCTAATATGTCAGGTTCATTAAGGTCTGATTTCAAAATGAAACTATTATGTTTGTACTAAGATTTATAATAATAATAATGTAAAATGTATATAAACATTGAAATGTAACTTGGATACGAATTTAACGCGTTATAATTCCCGCTTTATCTCAATAAACATTTGTCCTTTTTAGTGAATTTTCTTAAAAAAAATTCACTAATGAGGAGACCCCGACTTTTGAATTTTGAAAAAATTTCTTCAAATGAGCGCTAATTAGGCCCCCTAGAAAACATATCCGGGGCCAGTTTCAATTTTTATATGTTATATATATATATATATATATATATATATATATATATATATATATATATATATATATATATATATATATATATATATATATATATATATATATATATATATTTATATATATTTATATATATATATATATATATATATATATATATATATATATATATATATATGTATCACACCGATAACTCAAAAAATAATGGGCCGATTTTAATTAAATTTGGTGAATAAATTCCTTTTGCAAATGGCTTGGATAAGTTCGTTAGCCAGGAAAATCTACCCAGGTTTTCCCGGAAAATTTTGTATTTTCTTTCGAAAAAAATTTATAACCCCAAAATTAACAAAGTAAGGGCAACCAAATTTTGTACGCGGGTTTATATCAAAAAAGTTATGGGCATTTAAAGAAAAATAAATTGGGGTTTTCCTCAAAACGTCAAAGTTACGATTTAAAACGTCAAAATCGGCAATATTTAGGCAAATAACTTGAATCTAATACGGGCTATGGAAATCAAATGTCCCAAGAAAAATGTTTTACATACCCTGAAGTCTTGGTTTCAACCGTCATTGTCCTTCATTTTACTAAAATGTTTCCACAAAATTCATTTCAAATAGACCCTTTCTCTGATGCTTGGCAGTAGCCTTAGCTATAGAGTTTATCGTTTAAAGGTATATAATTTTTGTCGAATTTTCGTACAAAATTAATAAAGATCAATATATCCGTTATTATACAAGATATGAAAAAAATTTGTATATATGAATTATAGGGTGTCTTGAGCTACATCTTAAAAAATATTTCCACAATCACAGGCTGGCCCATAAGTCGTTGGTGAAACAAATTTTCTTTTTTTTAAAATCAAACACGCTGTATGTTATTGCATTTTTGCATTTTCCATTGAAATATAATGCATGTTTATAAGAAAAGAAATTCTGGATGCAGCAAGTGCGTTATGGTAACGAATTTTGATCAAATGCTTCATATTTGAATAGCCCAATTTGCTATTAACCTATAAGGTTGATCAAGAAACGAGTTTTTCCGGGAACACTTTAAGTTTACTTTTGGAAATTTTTGTACATTTTCACATAATAAAGTTATTTTTATAAAACATGGCACATTGTTTTTACTATATAGGTTATACTGGTAACCAAAATTGATGCCTGCTTTCTTAAAAAAAAAACATACATATTTGCAATAAAAACATTTAATGAAAATTCACTACCATAACGCACTTGCTGCGTCCAGAGTTTTTACTTTCTAACCTCTTCGATCCACAAAACTGTTTGCGACTAAATTTACTCAAGTCTATTTATTATGAAAAATGTTTCACCCTAGTTCCCTCCTCAATTTTCAAGAGTATTCTATAGTACCTGCAAAGGTATTTTATGTGCACAATTTCATTAGAATGGCTTCATAATTTTCGAAGGTCTAAAAATTTCTTAAGGAAAACTTGAATATTTCCAGAAAAAGAGATCGGTTTGGGCTGGCCAACGATTTCATCAAAACAGCTTAATTGAGTACAACTAAAACTTCACCAAACCACAAGTTCCTTCGTACAGTTTTAGATATTGTGCTAATTTATGCCCAAAAACCCGAGTGTATTTATTTGATATTTTCCCGCGATTGATATCTCGTCACATTTTTCTGTTGCATCTAAATCCGGTCAATAGTAAGGCTATAATCACCTCCCAAACCCTAACGTACTTGCACTTGTCTCTTAGATTTATTATTTTTGTAAGATAAAGCACACACTGTTTGGTTTGAAGATGAAAAGATAATCAAATACTTACTCAGCTTTAGTCTTGTTCTGCCCAAAGTCCAAGATTTTTGAGATCTTTGAGTCAAAACACCGGAACTACGTTACTTAGTTGGAAGAGATCTAGATAATAGATATAAAGAATTTCCAGTTACAGCACCACCAGAATTGGAAAAGGTTAAATGAGGAATTATTTATTCAATTAAAACAGATATTAAAACAAAAGCCTGGACGCAGCAAGTGCGTTATGGTAGTGAATTTTCATAGAAATGATCTGGCCACAATATTTTATTATAACTTTTTTTTCTTGTAACATAGAAATCTAAATTTTGGTGTATAGTTTACTTTTTATATCGTAAACCTACCTACCAAATTTGGTTATCATAGATTTTATATTTTTTAAGATAAAAATTTTTTTCAAATGAAAACTCAAAATTTTCCCGGAAAACCTCGTCCAATTTTTCTAAATAACGAACTTGTCAAAGGCATTTACAAAAGGAAGATATGTGCCAAATTTTATTAAAATCGGCTTATTACTTTTTGAGATATGAATTTTTTTCGAATAAAAACTCAAAATTTTCCCGGAAAACCTCGTCCGATTTTCCTGACTAACAAACATGTCAAAGCCATTTACAAAAGGAAGGTATGTGCCAAATTTTATTAAAATCGGTTTATTACTTTTTGAGATATGAATTTTTTTTAATGAAAACTCAAAATTTTCCCGGAAAACCTCGTCCGATTTTCCTGACTAACGAACTTATCCAAGCTATTAACAAAAGAAAGGTACATGCCAAATTTTATCAAAATCAGCTTATTATTTTTTGAGTTATCGGTGTGATACATATATATATATATATATATATATATATATATATATATATATATATATATATATATATATATATAAACATATAAAAATTGAAACTGACCCCGGATATGGGTTCAAGGGGTCCTAGTTCGCGCTCATTTGCAAAAATTTTTTCAAAATTCAAAAGTCGGGATCTCCCCATTAGTGAATTTTTTCTACGAAAATTCACTAAAAATATTTAAATTTATTGATATCAATTAATAATGTCGGAGCTACCTAAATCAAGACTCCTGGTAAATGAAATATAAGTTGTACATTATAAGGTAGCAAGATAAACATTGAATGCAAAGTTAAAAGTTTATCTATAATTAAATATACCAATGCTCTTAATTTTAAGTTATTAGATGATTTATAGTTAATTGCTCTGGCCAGAGGATCTTTTAATTCACATATTGTAAAATTAAGTAATTATTAACTGTGACTTAAGTGGGAGGTTATAAGCTATATTCCTCTTTATTACTCTAAAACATGTTGAAAGTTTGACGATTCGTGAGCAAAATGTTAACCAATTAATTATGTCTTTCTAATTTACATTTCTGATAAAAAGAAAATACAAAACATGTATATAAGGATCAATTTCACTGAGTTAAAATTGATATAACAATTTAGTGAGAAATTTGGTGGATATAGAAAAGTTCATGTCTGTTTAAAGTCTTAAAAAAAGAAAATCACTCGAGAAAGTTGTAAATGACTCACATATAGTGCAGCGGTCCACTTCGCCTAAAGTCCCACAGGTTTTGATTGTCTGCAGACGGAAATCTAAGAGCTTTCAGATTGTTTTTTCTCATAGCGGAGGTGAATGCTTTTTACGCAGACCGGTGGCTGGCGTTGCGCGATCTGACACCAACCGGTACTGTGGTGACTCTCCTTCCATCCAGGTCGGAACTACCCACTAAACACCCCCTTGAAACCTAGTGACGTGGCGGAAACCACTCGCTGGCATTGCTTCAACACGTCCCTAACTCTTGTTGTTTTAAAAACATCTACATCCTGTCTTCCTCCTCCTTTGACTTTATTATTTCTACGATTCCTCTCTCCACAGTATTCCACACCCTTTCACTTCCCAGCATATGCTCCACCACATTATCTGCTGTTAAACCTCTGCCAATCTCTTTATACATTTGTTATCTTTTTGCGACCATCTTTAGCGCTCAAAAATCGTGTGTTCTGGCGTATCTCTATCCCCACAATACGTACAGTCATCTTTGTCGACTATTTTCATTTTACTCAGGTAAGACCTGAAACTTCCATGATCTGACAGAAATTGGGTAAAATAGTAACCCACCTCCCCATGCTGTCTCGGTATCCATGTCTGTATGTGTGGGATGAGCCTCTTTTTCCACTGGGATATTGACATTTTCTCTTCCCATTCTCGCTGCCACTCCAGTATTGTTTCGGTTCTTGCCTTCTTTTTTCTTCTCTTCTATTTTCGTGTCTTTCGTAAGTTACCTCTCTTGCCAATAAGTGTATAGGGATTGTTCCCGCAATCACCTGTATTGCTTTCGTTGCCACTGTTCTATATGCGCTTGCTATTCTGATGGCTACCTTCCTCTGTGTCCCCTCAATCTTTTTTCTACACTTTGTCTTTGACAGCACGGCCTTCCATGCTGGTGCACCGTACAGTATGACTGAGTTTACCACACTACTCAGCACTCTCCTTCTCCCTGGTTTTGGTCCACCTATATTTGCTGCCAGGGTAGCATCAGCGTTTAGTGCCTATCATAGGCGCTTAATTACTCCCAAGAAAGGAGCCAGTAGTTGCCAGAGATCGCTGGTAGAGGTAAATATCAGAAGAAAGCATACAAAAGGTGAGGTATACAACTTAGATAGCAAATGTGTATTTAAACGATAACGGTATACGGAGAATTTGAATGTAAAGGTAAACTTGAATGTAAAACTGAAACCCGTTTAATTCTTTTTTAAACGGGTTGTTACAATCACTGAACTAGCCAAACTATTTGAAGCACCTGCACAATATTTACACTAAGTATACATCCTGTATAAAATCCTTTGGAAATTTTCATCTCGATCTGGCATCTACCAGAGAACTACGTTTTAAATATTTAAATCGGTATTTTTAGATTTCTAAGAAAGGCGTTATTATTCTCATTCCTTATCTCACTAGAAATTTGTAATAAATAACGGTCTTTTCCCTAAGGCAAATATTCCATCTATTCTTTGATATAATTGAAGGAAATCAGTAGGAGCGCTACGATGATAATTGTCAATAGCGAATTTTCAACAAATATTAACTGAAACCTTGAGTTGTTGTTCAATAACGAAGCCACCTGATCCATTTGAAGCTCTTGTTATGTCAGCAAGGGGGTTACGATAGTGAATAAAATAGCTGTTCTCAAAATTTCTTGAATACAAGCTTAGATTTGTCCTCACTTATATATTTTCTCTGTATTAGAGAGACAGAGACCCATTTAAAATACAAATTGTATTGTCTTAAACATACAATGCACTAGTGAGTATAATAAAGTATAGTAACAATAACTGTTACAAATAATTGTTTAGTTATTACCTTATCTACATCACTGAAGGTAATTTATATCAACTAAAAGTAAACACTGTATCTGACGTTAAAAAAAGATTGATGGAAATGTGTAAAACTCCAACTCTATAAACATAAAACATTGACGAAACCGTGGAAGAGCCACGATGCATTATTTTCATGATTGACACCTTAAACTGTCAACTATAATTGACAGTTTATTTAGTATTTATTATAAAAAATATTTGACGCATTTAACTTGATCTAAAATTAATACTTTTGACTTAGGCCAACATTGATTGCTTACAGTGTTTCTCATGGGGTCAAGAACCTTCGATCAGATTCAGCATTTCAGCAGATTCGTGATTACTGCTGAGGCTACAGATGATCCAGATAACATGTCACCCCAACGTGTAGGTAGTTTCCAACTTTTTGGAGATTCTCTTTGTAGGTTTAACGAGGATTGTGTAAATACTCTGTCAGAAACTAATGATCTTCCAAAAACCGAGGTGTTCTTTTTGTGGACTGCACCTCCACCAGGATCAGGATGTGTAACTTTCAGGTAAATCTATAATTGGGATTAGTATGATTTTGACAAAAATTGATACAGCACTGTAGAGCTTCTGACTCTTGCATTTATTAATATTCACTTGTATGTTTGTAAAAACCTTGTAACACATTTTTCACTGACTTTCACATATCTGAATCCACTTGATAATTTGCATGAGCTTCTCTTTCTGGTGGCCAATTCCCAGTCTCCACAAGAGGCAACTGACGTATACTTTAACATCTTTTTATAATAAAAATTTAAGATATAAGTTACATTTATCATTTATTAACCGATCCAAGTCAAACTCGAGATCTTTGGGTTTCGAAGTCGTCTATTACAACCCATTGGTCAGTTATATACGGTGCTTCGGTAAAAAGAAAGAAAAAAGTTTCCTGATTCCCAGTATCCACAAGAGGCAACTGACGTAATTTGTATATTTTGCGATGAACCTTTTCCATAGGATAACCACGGTGAAATATGGATCAAGTGTCTCATGTGCAATTTATGGACCCATAACGAGCGCGTTGAGGCCCAAAAAGAAGAATATGTGTGTGACTTTTGCAAGTAGTAGACATAAGTTCTGAGTTATTTTATGTATATATTGTTTAATTTTAGATTCGTATTTAAATATATTTAATACACATTTATCACAAATTTTTTTGGGAGTTGTCCATATTTAGGGCCAATATTCAAATTATGCAAAAATGCACCTTTTCATTGTTCACGAAGTAATGAATTTATATATTTTTTTAAACAATGTGCACTTTTGACAGGTTGTAACTAACTAATGTAGTTATCGTTGGGTACCTTTGGAAATAAAAATAAAGTTTTTTTTACAAGCAAAAATAAAATTTGTAGCACATATTTGCTTCCTCTCCTCTATTTATACAAAAAGTATATAGAAAACACGCCTCAATTCAAAATACCATGTAAAAGAGCGATCTTTTTTCTTCTAATTATCACATATTATCTGAAATACTGTAATAAACACACCGTCACTTTATTCAAACTGAAACATAATTTAGCCTTATAAAAACTAGAAATATAAAGTAAATATTTCGAAATTTTCAATTTTTCATTGAAATTTTAATTTTTTAAAATAACAGTCTAAATTATTTTTCTAAAAAATGATTTCTTCGATACTTACTTGCCTTGCATACAATTTTGCATTATTAATGGCTGTAATTTATAAAGGTTTAAGTGAAAATTGATAGTCTCTATCTTTTGTTTACTTTGATATATTTTAATTTTGTTTGAAACAAAACGTTTATTACGCCATGAATTGTAAAACTATGTAATTTATTTTATGTTAAATATACCTGTACACAATACTTCAATTTTAGAGCAATGGTCTTGGAAGATTCTGAACACTGGTACGCTAATGACGGTCAATTGAGCAAAACATTTTGTGAGAGAACTGACAAGGATACCGTGTTAGATCCAAATGAGTGCTGTGCTTGTGATGAAGCAAAATATAGTGTAAGTTTATTCTGAAAAATATAATACGTTGATAGGAAAATAAACGGTTCTGAATGTTCTAACACTTTGTGTGAACGTTTGCAATACTTTTTCCTATTTTTTGTGTTACCGACACACTTAGGGATGGCTTTAAAACTACATACAAAGACTTTATCATAATAAATTATGTTAAAAATGAACTCTTAAGGGAAATGAAATGCAGAGTGGTGGTTATAATGCCCAACTCCTACGTGAGGCTGCTGGATCGATCTTAGAGTGAACCTCTCATCGCCTTTTTCAAAATGTACCAGCAATTCCGTTCGGAAAGCGATAACAAAGAATTGATATATAGCTGGTTACACTTTCAATTTTTCACGATTTTCTGGTTATAGGTCTATTAGGTCTTAAATGCCGACCAAAGGATTAGTGAAGAATCACCAACACTCAAATTGAGTTCGATATCTGAGGAAGAAAAAATATAAAGAAAATAGAATTCTCTTACTGTGGTTGCTTTTCACAGGCTGGTCCATTTATGTAACAAAATCCAATGCTTCTCATAGTATGAACTATAATGGATGGTCCAACAAGATTACAAGATGTACTTCTGAAATAAAATGCATTTTTTAAACAGTAACATTTTCGCTTTAACTTATAGTACATAGGGTTCGATTATGTATGGAAGAAAACATCTATCAAATGACCACCACAAATTTGCTGGCATACTCTTGCTCTTGTGATAAAATTTCCGACAATTTATCATATTTGTTGATCAATTTCTCCAATGAGACGTCTAATTCCATTTCTTAGCTCACTGATTGTAGTTGGGGGATCGTAATATGTGCAAGTTTTTACAAAAGACCACGACCAAACGTCGTCTGGCGTGAGATCACATGATCTTCGTGGCCGATTCTGGTTGTGATTTCGGGAGATAATATGGTCCGGAAATATAGCTAGCAGCAACTCAATCATTTATTGTACTATGTGACAAGCTACACTGTCCTGCTGGAGAAAGATGCCGTCCAGATCCACATCGACCAATACAATCCAGAAAACTGCCTGATCATGTTGTGATAATGGTGGTCATTGGTTGTAACTGCATTGTTGGCTTCGTTTATAACAAAATATGGCCCAATCACTTATCCAGCTCCAAATCTAGACCAAACGAAGATTGTTGTGGGTGCATGTCTTCTCATGAACTAGCCGAGGATTCTCAGCAGTCCAGCTGCGACAGTTCTGTGTTCATATAGCCAACTAAGTGTAAGTGCGCTTCATTGCTAAACATGATTTTCTTTGAAAAATCAACATTGTTGAGATAACTGGACTTTATAAGGTTGAAGAAACATATTTTTGTAAATTCAAAGCAAGGTGGTTTTGTAAACGATGGCGAGTTTTTGGATCCTTGGCAACACTTTCAGTCACTGCGACAATATTTTAGATATGTCAGGTCAGGTGAGGTCACGAATCTATGTTTTTTTTATAAACAAGTGAACCTGTTTCGTCAAATTTGTTGATCACTCTCTGAAATGTTGAACAACTGGGTGTGTTTTCTGTTTTTTTGACCAAAAATTGCACGTAATCTACAAACTGTTTCTGCAAATCTTTCTTTATATTTAAAGTAAGTTTTAACAATTAAAAAGCGTTGTTCAATTGTGTAACGCTCTATTTATAATAATCGGGATGTGCCTATTTGATGTTGGTGATAATTTGAGCGCTGCAAACTTGGCTTAAAAAATGCCTGGTAATTTAAATATTACGTTCTTGTGTCACCTATTACAAAACAATATTTTAAATAGAGTTACATAATTTTTGTAAAAGTACACAATAATTTTGAACATTTTAGAAAATAGGCGGTATGAGAGTTTTTTAATGGATCACCTTTTATAAATAAATAATAATACTAATCTTTATTTATCATACAGCATGTCTATACAGATATGTCTTCAACTTGTGAAGTATTCAGACATAACTATATGTTATATTTTCACATACTGGAAAGCTGTATAAATTTGTCGTTAGAATAATATGTATGTATTGTAGTTTGAATGCATTGCTGCCAATTTGTTCAACAAAATATGGAAACTTTGATACGACACCAGAAAACAGCTGGTTATACGCACCTTTCCCTAAAATATTTCAATTCTAAAGTATGTCGCCAACATTTTGACAAGTTTTTTCTCAAGTCATACAGGTGGTTTTTATAAATAATTCAAATTAAATGATTAAATGCAGGTTTCCAAAAATATTTGCATATAACTCCTGTATTTTATTATGCCATCATATTATGTAGACAATTTTCCATAAAATGTTTAAACATCCTGTGGGGTAGGAACAACCACTTTTTTTCAACTTTTTTCCGAACAGGTGATATATTTTGTTAAAACTTGTATTATTTAATCTCACAAGGTAGGTAGTTTAAGAAAAAAAGTCTAGTTGCAAAAATACTGGATATATAAAAAGGTCTGGACGCAGCAGATGCGTTATAGTAGTGAATTTTCATAGAAACGGCCTGACACCAATTTTTTTTAAATTGGTGTCAAACTTTTTTCTTCTAATATACATATCTAAATTTTAGTGTGTAGTTTACTTTTTACAACGCAAATCTACGTACGAAATTTGCTTATCACAGTTTTGTTGTTTTCGGAGATAAAATTTGTTTCCGAAAGAAAATCCAAATTTTTTTCGGAAAACCTGGTTCGATTTTCCTGGCTAACGAGCTAATCCACGCCACTGTCAAAGGGAAGGTATCTGCCAATTTAAATCCGCCCATTATTTTTTGTTATACACACACACAGATATATATTAAAACTGGCCCCAGATATGGGTTCTAGGGGTCCTAGTTCGCGTTCGTTTGAAGAAAATATTTCAAATTTCAAAAGTCGGGATCACATATTCAAACCTTTTAGCGCTTTTTTTTTAAGTATTGTATATATTTCTTTCTAACTTATTAATAATCAGTGTACTATGATTACTTATGCAAGAGAAATTATTAAACCAATAAGAAAAGCTGTTTAGTGTATCATATTAAATTTGACACAGGAATACTAAGAAAACTTTGATACTAACATATAGCTTTATTGCAAAATATATATTCATAATTACCAGATCATTACATAATGTAACGTGCAGAATTTATATGCATATCATTTCATTTCAGATGATATTTGAAGGAATATGGTCCAATAAAACGCATCCAAAGGATTTTCCATTTTCTTTATGGCTGACTCACTTTTCTGATATAATTGGGGCGTCACATGAACGTAACTTTACTTTTTGGGGAGAAGATCAGATCGCCTCGGAAGGTTTCAGAAGCTTAGCGGAATGGGGATCAGTGAGACTGATGGAAACAGAGCTTAGGGCTAAAAGCAAATATTTAAGGACGATCATTAAAGCTGCTGGATTATGGTATCCCAATGTCAACACTAACACAACAGCTAATTTTAAAGTAGACAGAAGACACCACTTGATTTCAATAGCATCTATGTTTGGTATGGAAGGATTTCTAAAAATTATTTTAGATAAGTTTGTAAACACTCTAAAAGCGTAAAAGCTAAACGTTTTTATAGTCCGCCAAGTATCATATTCTTAGGTATTTGTACAGGGTGGGCAACTAAGAATGGTCGTTGGCCATATCTCAGCTACGGTCACTGTACTGCTTTAAGAAAAAAACTCTCATAAGAAAAGTTGCCATGATAAATCGCTGGAGATTGTATTTAAGTTTCGAAAAATACCGCTAGAGGACGTAAGAACCACTACTGGTTGGAAAATAGCGATTTTCATCACATTATCGTCAATTAAGTGGTACCTCTGACATCCGCAGGGTAATAATGGCCGAGCAAAGAATGTTATTTCTCGCCTCGAATTTTTTAAATATTTTTAGATATAAAGTGACGGGGAACGTTGAATGTATATTCCTTTAATTGCTATTGATTTATTTGAACTCGTTGAAAATAACTTTTCTTGGTTTACAATTTTGAGGTTAGGTTTCATTGAATTAGATTAATTTGTTCATGATAAATTTACATCGCAAAAGATGTAGACCGATTGATTCAGGAGGTCTAAATCGAAAAGAAAATGCAAGTTTGATATGTGTATATTTTCGTTTTCGCTAAAACGAACTAGAGCCGAAACAGCAATGAAGATAACACCAATTAAACTTGTGAGTTCTACCGATCTAAAACGTGTCAACGACGTTCTTTACGCACGTTAATTAGACCACAGGTTTAACCAATGTTTTTAATCCTTAAACGGGATAATTATTGTGAATAAATTAAATTATTTTATACTTACAAACAGAACCCAGCACCCATCAAAATTTCGAAAGCACAAAACACATAAACAAAAAACGTTGATTGTTGAACAGTTGACAATGACTCGGCAAATCAGCGGGCAATATTTTGTATTTTGCAATACAGCATACGTAACAGTTAAGCTTTTGTGATTCTGATTGGTTCTTTGACATCGTCATCTTATACGGATTTCCGTGATATATTCAATTATTTCATCAATAATAATCCTTATAGAAATCAAATAATACCGCATAGACTACGTTATGGATTTCTATGTGGTATTCATAGAAAGGGAATTCCGTACAAATCCACATATAATTCACAGCCCTTCCACATACATTTCCCATTAACCTTATAGAGACTAGTCAAACGACATAGGTTTCCTTATACGTTTTAATAGTAAGTATTTCTATAAGTTATTTCTGGCAGGGTTATCATGGCAACTTTCCTCATGACAGTTTTTTTTCCTGAAGCTGTATAGTGAACCCTTCCTGAGATGTGGCAACGACCTTGCAGCCTTTTGCCCTCTCACTGTGAATATTTGTACAGTCTGAGAGTAATGGAAAATTGTGCTTTATTTATATTCAAATGAAGTACAAAATTTTACTCAACAAGCCAAATTAAAAATAATTCTGTCAGGGATTCGATTTGGATTTTTAGCGAATCCAAGAAAAACGCTGTTAACATACGGGAACTAAAAAACACAACGGGTTTCTAAGTCGTTATACAATAATGTATCTTGGTATACCTACTTAATACTGCAGCTCTGCTTGACGAGTAAACAAAAAAAGTAGGAATCTAGAAGAGAAACATTAAATACTACTTACTATAGAATAAGAAAGACAACAATTAAACAAAAATGATTACTAACCCTATATTGCATTCTGTTCCCACTTGGGAACATTGTACATTTACACCTTGAAATTCTATAAAAATCAAATAACAGGCTTTATATGCATCTGGTTTCCATCTGGGAACACTGTTCTTCAAGTTGGACTACCCGCTGATAGATGGAGAAACCGAAAGCCGCCAACAAATAAATAAACAGGTGATCATAACATATAGTTTAGAGGTTGGCTCCAATCGAATTGTTGTTAGTGTGCTGGTTTGTTTAAAAACATATATTTGAGTTATAAAAACTCGTGTTTAGATAACTACAGCCTCCTGAAAGTAATTACGTTTTAGTTTTTGATATGTTTTATGTATTTATTAGAAAATTTTGATTTAGGTAGCTGTGTCCATTCGGGAACACGGTCCATATACTATAGAAAATTTTAAGATGGATAAAGAGTGTAAACCCATCAATTCACACACATTTTATGGGAGCAGGCCATCAACTCATCACATCCAATCATATTCCAAGTGATAGTGAGGATTCAGCTCTAGCGGATAATGAGAATCTGGACTCCCAAATTTTAAATTGTCAACACTTGAATGAAAATGTGCCTACTGAAGAAGATTTTGACTCTGAAGATGACTTACCATTAACTTTGTACGTGTTGCACCTTCCAAAAAGTCTAATAAACTAGTATGGAAGGAACAGCAGACTTCCACTGAAAATCAGAATGTACGATTTTGTGGCAATGCTGATTTGCTGCAAGAAATTTTAGACCTCACGATCACCTTACACGATCTTCAAACTATTTTTTACCGATGAATTTTAAAATATGATAGATATGTCCATGCTGTATTCTGTTCAAATCAATCCAAATCGTTCATATGTTACTACATCTGAAGAAATACAACGATTTATCGGAATTTTGTTGTGGATGTCTATTATAAAACTGCCTAGTACAATAATGTATTGGTCTGCAGCTACCCGAGTTCCCCAAGTTGCTGATGTAATGCCAGTGAACCGCTTTCTAGCAATCAAAAGGAATCTGCATTTCAATAACAACCAGCAGATGCAAAACAAAATTGAGAAAATTCAACCCGTTATTGATCACATTCAGTCTGTGTGCAGTAAAATACCAATGGAAGAAAATTTATCCTAAGATGAAGATAGTCCCATTCAAGGGGAAAATTTTCATCAAAACTTATAATCCCAAGAAACCCTATAAGTGGGGCTATAAGCTATGGGTCCTTTCAGGTGTCAGTGGTTTTTCATACGACTTTGAATTATGTACTGGCTCGGTACATGCAGTAGAGGGAGAGAAAGATTTTGGTGCTGCAAGTAATGTTGTTTTCCGATTGACTCGCAATATGCCCAATAACCTGAATCACAAGTTGTACTGCGATAACTACTTTACAGGAATTCCTTTGTTCTGTTATTTATCACAAAATGGAATTGATTGTGTAGGGACTGTAAAATCAAATAGGTTGATGGGTTGTAGCTTTCCTATTGAAAAGAACTGGAAACGACAAGGGAGGGGTTCCTACATAGAAAAAGTAACTGAATATCAAAACCAAGTGGCGAAGGCTGAACAGTGGTATGATAACAAAATTGTGACGCTGCTATCCACATTTGCTGGCAGTCAACCATCTCATAAGGTTAGAGGTTTTTCAAATTAGACAAAACCAAGGAAGAAATTACTTGTTCAGACATTAGGAAGGTATACAATAAATACATGGGGGGAGTTGACCTTCCAGATTCTTTACTTGGTATCTATAGGATTTGTACCAGATCAAAAAAATTGTACCACAGGTTATTTTTTCACATGATAGATGTGGTAATATGCAATTCATGGTTGCTGTATAGAAGGATATTGCAACACAATCACCAAGATCAACCTGAAAGCTTTGATGAAATGTCTCTCTTGAAATTCAAGACTGAATTGGCTCAAATACTAACTACAATAGGGACACGGACATCCAATGAAGAAACTAGAAAAGGGGGAAGGCCAAGCAATACTCCACAGGAGACAGAGCAGATTAAGAGGAGATTTAAAGTAGCTTCACCTGCATTTGAAACAAGAAAAGATGGAACTGGTCACTGGCCTCAGCATTCGGAACAGCGCAATCGTTGCCGATTTGAGGGTTGCAATGGGAAAAGTGGAATATTTTGTGGAAAATGCAAGGTGTTTTTATGTTTGTATGCAAAAAAGAACTGTTTTATTATCATTCATAATTTTTGTGCAAGTTGATATTTAGTATGTTTTAATTTTGCATCTCTTTTTCTGTCTGACACGCATCTTCCCCCACGATATGTTCCCAAATTGGAACTTTAACAAAACTTAAAATTAAAATTATGAAAAAAATTAAAATTTTATTTTTATTTTTTACGCATAATCGATACAAAAAGGCATACTGTGGATTTTGTTCGTTGCCAAATAAAATTATGTGCAATATAGGGCTAAGCAACGTTCTATTGTCTGTATTCGGTATAGTACATCTGAAGGTGAATTCGATTTTTTTTTAAATGTGAACTAAACGTTTAAGTATTTGAAAAGATACTAATTATTTCATATAAGTTTGCTTAGCATGGCTGCCGCCGGCTTTACACTATTCAATACAATAAAAATATTCTGATGAATTATTAACTTAAAAAAACTGTTTACTCAGATAATAATTTAATAAAATGATTAAGAACAGAAAAAATTGAACTCTACTCATAGGTATATGCTAATTCTGTGTGGTCAGATAAGAAAATAGTCTGGTTTATATATAAAGAAAAACCTATACAACTCCGTTATTCTTCGACGTGGATATCGTGCATGGCAGGAACAAAAGGCAGTCTCAAATGGAACAAAACTATGAAGAGGGACATCAGACGTTTTCTAGATACACTTGAAACTGGCCAGTAAATTAATATGTCATTGTCTGGTTTCCATAAACACAAATCCTTATCGTCCAAAACAGGATATTATAAACCCCATGCATTTTAATAGGCAATCACACAGCCTGGGAGTAGGACTCTATAAAGGTACAAAGGATACAAAATTAAGAACACGGAAAACTCTTAAAAACATACCTCATTAAAGTTGAGAGTCGATATCCAAATTAACACAAATATTTAATACTTGATTATACACAAATACAACCGTGCACAGGTAAAGGAACACGGTGTCTATGACCTTGAATGCAGGAGTACCAGCTAACGTCGCTTTCCACCAGCAAGACGTCGTTCGCCTGCGGCGGCCTCGGCATCATGGGTACTCGGTGGGGACCAATTACACGCGAGTATCCAAATCATGCGCCTGGATCGTTTTAACAGTAATTTTTACGTTGAAAACAACTTAACATCTGGAATATTATTATCTATGGTTTGATCGCTAAATATGCAAATTAGGAAAATAAAAGAACGCAGAGGGGCATTGGCACGCTGCACTCCCCCTCTTGCCGATAAAAAAAGTACTTTCTTTCTTTAAAAAGTGACCCATAAAGAATCAATGAGGACACACATACACCCATCAAGACGGTAATAACGATACACCAAGACATCAAGAAACTTCGACAATTATACAAGTCGGTAATGAAAACGATACTGAACCATATACTTAAATGAACTTTTATTAGCCGCATTTTCTATTTCATGAGAAAAGGTTCATCGATACTACAACGATAATTCTGCCTACTATGGAACGATACAACTTTACTACGATAATCATTAATAAACTAGTAGAACACCTCATGAACAGATTCGCTTAACGGCGTCAAAGAGGCTTCCAAAAGAAAATCATAGACTATAACTAGGGTCTAAGGAAGTGCAAGCGAGCACTTCTACAAAAGAAAAACGAAAATTAGACACACGCGTTTTCAAAAACACCGGATTCATGCAAACAACACGGTAACTTTTAACAACCTTTTCATGAGTCGAAAGGAAATATATATATATATATATATATATATATATATATATATATATATATATATATATATATATATATATATATATAAATACACGATAAGGCCGAAACATGGAACAGAGGTAACTAAAATAACTGAAAAAACTAGCTGTCTTATAGATACACTGAAATCAAAAAATGAAATAGGACTCTGACAGGGAAAACGTAAACAAACAAAAACAAAACAATATAAAGATACGGTAGACACAAACAGTGTCACATGAGGGCATTTCTATGATTCTGGACATCGCTGGTCATTAGCGAAAAAGGGTTTCAAATCTTTCACATGAAAATCTTGGGTGCCAACTTCTTCAAGAATTTATTTGATGCATCAGACAGAATGAAGTTTCTTTTCCATACTTTATCACCCACTTGGTAACTAACTTCACGTCAACGTAGATTATAATTGTGAGCATTTTTAAGGTACGACTTTTGGATACGGTCCTGTATGTCTGGATATAATTTCGGAACCTTAGATAATTCTGACTGCCACTTCAGTTTGTCAGAAATAGCGAGTGGGTCGAAAGAGCTGAGATCGGAATGACCATAAAAAATGCCATCAACTGGAATATTGCGGCCAAAGGAATAAAAGACGGAGGGAAACCGGTGGTTTCGTGCTCGGCTGTTCGAATAGCTTGAGCTATTTCGTGAAGTGCTCATCCCATGTTTGGTGGTTGTCACCAACATAACAAGCGCGAGCAGATCCTAAGACTTTATTTACCCGTTCAGTAGGATTAACTTGAGCATGATAGCGAGCGTTATACCAAGTTTTTGTAACATTATATTTTTTCATTAGGTTCCTGAATACACTCGAAACGAATTGAGGACCGTTGTCACAAACTACTATTTGAAACACTCCAAAAATTAGGAATCACGAGCTTCTAGAAATTTCACTATTTAAGTTGATGTGGCTTTGGGCATTGGATGTACTAATATAAACCGGGAAAAAGCATCAGTAACTACTAAGAGTTGGGTATTGCCTGAACTAGAACGGGAAAAATATCCAATAATATCGGTAGATATTAAATGAAAGGGATAACTGACGGAACGTTGAGTACCAAACATTCCCGCTGGGGACTGATTCGTGGACTTGTACGCACAACAAATAAGGCACGATTTAATACATCTGCGAACCGACTCACGCATCTTAGGCCAATAATACTTCTCGGCAACTCTTGCGACAGTTTTGTATACACCCAAGTGTGCTGAGGTGGGGTGACCATGACATTTAAGTAAGACGTCTCGTCTGTTAGGGGTTGGTATAACTAATTTTCAGTCATTCTGATTAGTGTCTATGTTGACTTTACGTCTGACGTGTTTATACAAAGCGCCATTGTGTAGGGAGAAATCAGGGTATTTCGCGGGATTACCTTGAACTTTATTCATCATTTCATCGTACCAAGGATCCGGTTTTAAAGACTGGACATTCAAAGTAGATATATGTCGACTCAAAAAATCGGCCATAAGATTATTTTTGCCCGGGAGATGAATAATCTTAAACTTGTAACCGCTTAGTCTGACTGACCAACGTGCAATGCGACCTACAGGGTCTTTAATTTTATACAGCCACTGAAGACTGGAATGATCTGTGATAACGCTAAATTCGGTACCTTCAACATAACACCGGTATTTTTCAATACCAAAGATAAGAGCCAGACAAACTTTTTCCGTGACTGAATATTTTGTTTCGGCTTTGGTTAATTTGCGAGAAGCGTAAGCTACAGGGTGTTCAAAATTATCCTTGACCTGAAATAACACTGCTCCCAGAGCAAGATCACTGGCGTCCGTTTGAGTAAAAAACGGCCATTTTAGATCAGGACTAGCAAGGATTGGTGCAGAAGCTAACTGTTGTTTTAGATTTTGAAAAGCATTTTTCGGCCTCGTCGTTCCAAACTATAGCAACACCTTTCTTTCGGCCCTTAATGAGTGAGGTAATTGGTTCTGAAATAGCGGAAAAATTCTTAACGAAGCGTTGGTACCATTGAAGAATGCCTACGACACGACGTACTTCGGTCGTGATCCTGGGAGATGGAGTATCTAGAAGAGTTTCAATTTTATCTGGGTTGGTACGTAAACCTGACCTGTCGACGATATATCCAAAAAAAGATAGGGAATCTCGGCAAAAATTACACTTTGGAAAATTAATCTTGAGTCCCGCCTTGTGTAAACGGGTCACAATTTCCGACAAGAGAGATATGTGTTCTTCAAAAGTTTCAGATACGCAAATAAGGTCATCGATATAACAAAAAACTTTAATGTCCAACTTTGTGTCCTTGAAAAGGTAATCCATCAGCCTTTGTTGCGTTTGGGCAGCATTACATAACCCGGAGAGCATTACGGTAAATTGAAACAAGCCAACCCCATAAACTTGAAAAGCCATTTTTGGTTTTGATGACGGATCTAAAGGTACGTTCCAAAACGCTTTAGTCAGATCTATAGAAGACATATATTTTGTACCAGATACTTAATTTAAGATACTCTCTACTAAAGGGAAGGGTTATGAATCTTTAACTGTGACCTCATTCAGCTTGCGTCTGTCGAAACATATCCGATACGTGCCGTCATTCTTGGGCACCATAAACACGGGAGAAGACCAAGAAGAGTTACTGGGTTCTTAGCATGTACTTAATTTATGTATGAAGATATTGATGTAATGCAGGCCTCTGTTTTATCGGTCTGGCCGATCCAGCATCGATAAAATGTTGGATTTAGTCAGTACGGCCTGGGGTTGTTGAGAAAAGCGAAATGAATTTTTGCCTGTTTGGGGGAAAGTTCTTGCAGGAAGCTTTCTGTTGATTTATTCTCGTGACTTACGTTATTTATTTCATAGCTGTTGCAACGAAAATTTAGTTCAATCTTAAATAGCTCACAAAAGTCTGCGCCGGGGGGTCCGTACATCAGGAACGATGACAAAATCCAAATCACGGACAATTCCAAAAACTTCTGCCGGATGTCCATCAGCAACAGTAATGTTAGGAAGGTCTATCTCCCTCAGTTGGACACCTACAATGTCCCGCCAAAAATCGGTCATATCGGTGCCTAAAACACTTATATTGGCACCAGTATCGATTAGTCCGAATAAACAGAAGTCATCAACCTTAAACGAGATATACGGCCTATTGTCTTTTTGTTTCTTTTTTAACACCGGATAGATCTGCTCAGAAACTGGGGCGGAAAATAAGGGTGGAATATCATGGGATTTTTCCCAGAATCTTGGGGTTGATGAGGTGTCGCCCTTATTAGGCTTTCGCTTTTGGGATAGCACCGGTTTGCTTCGTAGGACAATTGGGTGTAGGGTTTGCAGACGCGTCCTGGGATCTGCTCCCTTCTTCGTTTTTTGGAAAACTTTGTCGGTTTGGCGGATATGGATTGCATTTCGGACATTCAGATCGAAAAACATTAGGAAAGTCACAAGAAAAACCAAATTTGCGTCTAGGTTGGTCACAAAAACTATAACCATGTCGACTTTTAGCGCAATTCCAACAAGATATAGGTCTACGAACATCAAGGCTTCGGTTTCTCGTCACACCAGGAACCAGATCTCTCGAAAATGTATTATTTTCCACTGCGGTTACGCGAGGTTGTGAAACACGAGTCTGTCTGCCAGTTTCGTTAATGCGTTCAGCTGAATTCTTAGTAAACTCATCACACAGCATTCTCAAACGTTCATATGAATCTATATCTTGCAAACAAAGCGTGTCACATAAGAAAGGGGTCAAATTTCGCCTCACAATATGAATTTGTTCATCTAACCTAATTGGCTTTAACATGTGTCGAAATTTCATTCTAAGTTGTGTAACTGTGAATATTTGTACAGTCTGAGAGTAATGGAAAATGGTGCTTTATTTATGTTCAAATGAAGTATAAATTTTACTCAACAAGACAAATGAAAAATTAATTCTGTCAGGGATGTCATCTGAATTTTTAGCGAATCCAAGAAAAACGCTGTGAACATACGGAAACTAAAAAAAAACAACGGGTTTCTAAGCCGTTATACAATACTTAATACTGCAGCTCTGATTGACGAGTAAAAAAAAGTAGGAACCTGGAAGAGAAACATTAAATACTACTTACTATAGAATAAGAAAGACAATAATTAAACAAAAATGATTACTAAGCAACGTTGTATTGTCTGTGTTTGGTATACCTACATCTGAAGGCGAAATAGTTTTTTTTTAATGTGAACTAAACGTTTAAGTATTTGAAAAGATACTAATTAGTTCATATAAGTTTGCTTAGCATGGCTGCAGCCGGCTTTACACTATTCAATACAATAAAAATATTCTGGTGAATTATAAACTTAAAAAAACTGTTTACTCAGATAATAATTTAATAAAATGATTAAGAACAGAAAAAAATTGAACTTTACTCATAGATATATGCTAATTCTGTGTGGTCAGATAAGAAAATAGTCTGGTTTACATATAAAGAAAAACCTGTATAACTCCGTTATTCTTCGACGTAGATATCGTGCATAGCAGGAACAAAAGGCAGTCTGAAATGGAACAAAACTTTGAAGAGGGACATCAGACGTTTTCCAGATACACTTGAAACTTGCCAGTAAATTAATATGTCATTGTCTGGTTTCCATAAACACAAATCCTTATCGGCCAAAACAGGATATTGCATACATTTTAATAGGCAATCACACAGCCTGGGGGTAGGACTCTATGAAGGTACAAAGGCTACAAAATTAAGAAAACGGAAAACTCAAGGGGAAAACTCTTAAAAACATACATCATTAAAGTTGAGAGTCGATATCCAAATTAACAAATTTTTACTACTTGATTATGCACAAATACACCACTTAACCATGACCAGCTAAAGGAACACGGTATCTATTACCTTGAATGCAGGAGTACCAGCTAACGTCGCTTTCCACCGGCAAGACGGCTTTCGCCTGCGGCGGCCTTGGCATCATGGGTACTCGGTGTGGACCAATTACACGCGAGTATCCAAATCATGCGCCTGGGTCGTTTTAACAGTAATTTTTACGTTAAAAACAACTTAACATCTGGAATATTATTGTTACCTAACGCTAAATATGCAAATTAAGAAAATAAAAGAACGCAGAGGGGCATTGGCGCGCCGCAACCTTTCTTAGTTGCCCAGCCTGTACAGATATCTTGCAGTTCTCCAAACTGTTTGTCTTGGAATTTAATGAACAAAAAAAGCAGTTTTACAAATTTCTTTACTTTGTATACAAAGTAGAATGCATCACAAACTTTTCATGAGTGATTATTATACGTGAGAATTTAAACGTAAAGTTATGTATCAAAAAGTACTGACGCTGCAAGTGTGTTATGGTAACGAACTTTCGTAAAAATGTAATTTTTCTTAATACTAAAGTAGTTTAGGTACCTAAAGTTAAAAATTACAAATAAAAAATTATACGTAGGTATGACTTAGGTGATGTTGCCAAAAAAAAGGAGTTCGGGATACAGCAAGTGCGTTATGGTAGCGAATTTGTATTAAACGCTTTAAACTTGAATAACTCAAATTTCTATAAACCTAGAGAGTTGCGTTTTCGTATCTAGTAAGGCCTTTACCAACCCAACGTATCTACCAGATTTCATCAAAATAGCTTTGTTAATTTTGACATACTTTTTTTTCGAAACAAATATTTTAAAACTGGCCCGATCGGGTTGGTTAACGAACTCATCTAAGCTATTAATAAAAGAAAGGTATTTGCCGAGTTTAATCAAAATCGGTTAATTACTTAAGTATTTTACTTGTGCTTGCAAATAGCGCAATTTGCAATAATTACAATACAATAAATTACAATAATTTACTTGAACATATTACTTTTTTCTGTCTTCAACTCAAACTAATCCATTTCCGTCGCTCTCTATTACACCGTTACTCTTTCCAAAATTTAAATTTTCCATCTTATCCAAATATTGACATTAATATATATATATATATATATATATATATATATATATATATATATATATATATATATATATATATATATATATATATATAAATTCAAACGGATATTGGTTTCGTATTCTAGCGGCCTAAATAGCTCTCATTTAAAAAAATTTCCAAATTCTCACCATAGATACCTATCAATTAGTGCATTTTTTAAAATAAAAATTGGCTAAGAATAATGTAAGAAGACGAACATACTCATTTGAATTAGACAAGTTGTCAGAAATCGTCAGAGGTTATAAAAATCTGTTAGTTTGATATTAGCCCTGACAACAAACTATAAATTAGACGATCACCTATAACATTTAGCGTCATCAAGGATTTGCTTAATTCAATATAAAATATAAAAGTTTGGATGTAGCACATGTGTTATGGTAGTCAATTTTTATAAAGATATTTCATAATTTGATTTCCCATTAACCAAGAAACTTCAATTTTGGTACATAATAAAGTGTATATAAAAGAAACAAGCTTACCAATATCCAGCATAATAGCTTTATTATTTTGGGAGACACAAAACATGTATTTCAGTAGAGTCGTACTTTTCTTCTAGACAACTCTTTCTGGTCTATCAAATTTAATAAGCTTTTTCATAGATAATTTTCTAGTATTGGCAAGCACTTAGCACCTTAGGAAAATCAAACGAACGAAACGCCATAACTTAATTTTCTTTCAAGCTCGGAGACATAATTTCCAGTAATTTAAAAAGTAAATTAACACAATTTTTGTAGCGCAACAATCAAGTTTATGGTGTCATCGCCTTTTATGAACTAATATTATTTATTACTATTTTATATGAACTTTCCATCAAAATAGATTTGTTATTTCGAAGATACATATATTTTTCGAACGAGACCCAAAATATTTTTGGAAGGACTGGTCTGAAAGGGCTGGCGAACAAACTTCTTTAAGTTATTTACAGAGTAATAAATCTGTCACGTCTCATTAAAATCGGTGAGTTATTTTGAGTTATTTAAATAAAATTCCTAAAAGTCTTAAGTTCTAATCTCGTCATAAGGAAATTTTGAATTCCTTTATTTTCCAAGTTATAACTTGTGACAGTTTCATTTTAGTGAATTTTCTTTTAAAAAAATCACTAATGAGGAGATCTCGACTTTTGAATTTTGAAAAAATTTCTTCAAATGACCGCGATTTACGACCCCTTGTCTGTGCCAGTTCTGAGCTGACCTTTAATATATCGAATCTCGACCACGAAATTATAATGCATGTTTGTAAATAAGAAATTCGAGACGCAGCAATTGCGTTATGGTAGCGAATTTTTATTAAATACTTCAAATTTGAATAGCTTAATTTGCTATTAACCGATAAGGTTCGTTGGCCAGGAAGCTAGTTTTTCGAGAATATTTTAACTTTATTTTCGAATTTTTTATTTTATTTTCAAACAATGAAGTTTTTGATGAAATATGTTACACTGCTTTTACTATATATGTTATACTGGCAACCAAATTTGATGCCTGATTTCTTAACAAAAACACATATTTGCTATCTAAAACATTTTTATGAAAATTAACTACCATAAGGCACTAGCTGCGGCCAGACCTTTTATTTTCTGTTTTCAAAATGTTATCTATCAGAGATTCTCAATCAGTAACTCTACCATTAAATGCTTTGTAGTCTTTACCTGTTGACCAAATTTTACTTTCGTGAATTTTCTTGTGTTTTGATATATGATAAAGAGTATGTTACTTCAAAAGAACTAATAAAAAACTTTAAAATTTCAACATGTTCACTTGAGTCGTTCAAACCCACCGTTTAATTGTAAATCGACATAAAATATATTAATTCCACATCGTTACAACGCGTAGAAGTATGGCATCAGCGATAAAAACTTTTAAAAATTTTTTTTAGCCTAAACGTTATAAAAAGTATCAAAACATATAGAAAACATTAATTGGGAACGAATTTTTTTTTGTCTGTCGATCTGTCGTCTGTCGTTTTGTTGGTCTGGCGGTCTATATGTCTCTCTGTTTGTATCCACGATAACTTTAGAAAGAATTGAGATATTGTCTTCAAATTTAGTATGCAGTTAGCACCCGGCAAATGAACGATTCGGATTGTTTTTGGGTAAAATTGCTCCTAGGGGTACGGGATTAATGACATTTTGTTCGTTAAAACTTGAGTAATATAACGTTTTAGGGTTTGTTTATTAGAAAACTTTCAATTTCATCAAACATCTGGTATTCTGTGCTGAAATTAAATTATGGGTTGAATGTGTGGGGTGGAATATCGGGGACAGAAATTTCGAAATTTTTTTGCTAAAACGGAGTAAAAAGTCTCAAAACAATAGAAAACTTGATTCTGAAATGAATTTTTTTATATGTCGGTCTGTACGCCTGTCTGTTAGTAGGCGCGATAACTTTCGAACGAATTGAGATACAATGTTCAAATTTGGTACCCAGTTAGCACCCTACCAGGAAATGCTTCGAATTGTTTTTTGATAAGATCGATTCAGGGGGGTAGGGGATACACGGTTGGTGGTTTGGTGAAAACTTACATCTTTTTTTGGTCAAAACTCTCGAGTAATATAAATTTTCACAAGTTCATGGGTACAGGAATATGAATATTTTCTTTGTGATCAAGTCATGGGCGCTTAATTAATTTCATGGGAATGTCTTTCTGCGGAGAGTAGATCACAGCTATGTGGAAGTTATGATTCAATTTGCAGCACTACTTTTTTTATTGTTATCAATTTTCAGTTGACGTCCAAAAAGTGAATTCATTATGAATAATCTAGAGTTTATATAATAGCTTACGCATTGTATGAATACTAAAAATTTTATCTTAATAAAACAAAATTCAAACTACAGAAAGTGTTCTTTTCGTGCACTTACAAAAGTCAAGTTGCTACTACCTCATTTCAAGGACTTTACTGTTACTTTAGCTTCACTAATTATTAAGGTAATTTAATCACGCAGACGTAAAGTAATGAATACCATTTATGTTACGATTTGAACATTTTAAATTCGACCCAGTGAAATTATATGACAAATGGCTGACTTTATTAACATTTATGCTTAGTAAATGATGGTGACAACTATGTAGTACTAAAACAGTGTTACTATTTATTCAATGAGCATATTTATACTTTTACATTTTTTCCCTAAAATTGGTCCCATAAAAAGACTACTCAGGACATATGTTCTGGCAATGTGGACATGACAAGCTCATTTTCAATAAACACGAAATAATCCATTGTCTTTCAAGTTCGCTATATACACCTAGCATATGTCATTGTTTTAATTATTTATTGTGCCATAAAAACAGGATTGTGTGAAATCAATCTTTTTTCTTGTGTATTTTGACATCTTTTGTTTGAATTTACAGGCCCAACACCAGATTGGGTGGTAGGTGTAAATGGTCTTAACTTATGCTTAAAGAATTGTACTTGGATTGAGGACCTAGTCATAGATTTGTTTCCATATGACGCTGGTACAGATAGTGGTATCACCTACATGGTAAGAAAGATAATATTAGTGGTTTGGGTGCTTTTTCAGTGTTAGCAGTGAAGTTCGGGTAGCTTGTTGTATATCCTGCCGCTTTAGATATTAAACACTGATGAGATATATCCCACAATATTTAATAGACAAGTGATATTTAAAAAAATAGGGACTACTGAAAATTTTAACCACCACATTACATTTTTCTGGACATAATGAACACAACTTTTATGAGAGATGCTAATAAAATTATAAAATAATAAAAATGTTCCACTCATCTTTAAGCTAAATAGAAGTGCTAGGCTGAAAAATCATCTAATTAAATTTATGAATTGTCTATATAAAAACTGAAAACCATAACGCACGGAAAACAGGCAAAACAGAAAACGCATTTGCCATTTAACCTTTCTGTTATTTTATTTTCTAAATTTAATTCTAACTTTGTAATAAGACTTTTTTGACACTGGAAATTGTACCTTATTGATAAGGAATTTACTTTGATTTACGCTCATCAATAATGGTCTCGAGCCCAGGACACTAGTTAAATATACACTGTACAAAATTGTCTGACAAGTTATTTGTCTTGATTTTTTTAGCCTAACTAACTAACCAGAGTTGTTGTATTCTTTGTTGTTATCTGTTATATTTTTTGTTGTGCATTGTTATTTATATATTGTATGCTGCGGATAATGAACTATTTTTAATGCCCTGTAAAAGGAAATTACTTCTGTTGGGCATAAATAAATAAACTTATAGATTAAAGTGGCTAGATAACACTATTTATTTTATAAGCTAGCCCAGCACAAAAATGGCATAAAATAAAGCTGTACAGCTATGTCCTTTCTGTACAATAATGAAAATAAACACGTATACAAAACAAAGTATATTTCTAATATGATGACTTAACTAAAATTCTTAGTTGATACAATGTATTGCGATCTTGGGCCTAAATGGGTGCCTGGAACCGCGCAATTAGTCTATCAATTACATCTTATCACGAAAAAGGCCACCGCACTATCAGCATTTGCAAATGCAGAATGTCCTTGAATGTCTGCAATGACTGAATTTGGTTGGTTCTGCAGCAAGTCTCGAACATGCTCAACAGGGTTGAGGCTGATAAATTTAGTATGTCGTGACAGAAGGGTAATGTGCTCTTCTTTAAACCACTTTTGTATACAATGTACAACGTGTATTTTTATTCGAAAAAATGTTTGTTAGGTGCATTTTGGTCATCATAAGAGACACACCGGTTAGGCTCTTATTAGAGCTGATCAGTGTGCAATAATTACGGTTGCCTAAACGCACGTCTAAAACAAATTGACTAAATATAGTCAAGCCACCGAACACTCAGGGAGATGAATCACTAAGTGGCATCTCTCTCTGTCTACCAGTAACTAGGTACGCATCGCAGTCGTGATGGGCACAGTGCTAACCATACAGACTGCGTAAAACAAATAAACGACTGTGATGTCGTTGACCCGAGTACTACGTGTCACTTGGGATACAAAAGTGTTCGTAGCTTGCATTTTGGTCATCATAAGACATACATGTCGGTTTCGTTCTAATTAGAGCTGTTCACATTTTGTCTCTTTAGTCTCCAAATGCTGAAACTAAACCAAGAGAACGAATCTACAGAATAACCACCACTTATCCAGAAGATCCGAGAGCACCATTCTATGACCCGACGAAGAAAGAAATGACAGCGCTGGCCAGAATGTACTTGCACAGAGAAAAAGTGATTCCTAAAAATTGTGACGAAAATTTTCTCAACGCGCAGGTTGATGTCAGCGAAAATACTGAAGACACAGTCAGAGGTAAGGTATAATTAAATAATATAAATAAAATTATAGCTAATAAATATAAGTTATTTTTAATGTTTAGCGGAATGTGCAGTAACAGAATATGCAGAATGGAGTGAATGCTCAGTAACTTGTGGGAAAGGTTTGAGAATGCGGACTCGTGAATACAGAATGCCCGAAAAGGCACAAATGTTTCAGTGTAACAGACAACTCGTATCTAAGGAAATGTGTGTTGCTGCTGTGGCTGAATGTGAAAAGTAAGTAGAGCGTTTTTCAGTTAGATTAACACCCAAAAATAACACCAAACAAAAAAATCCGAGAACGCTATTTTGTCTAAATGTAGTGTATGTGTGTTTTTTTTTTAAGAAAGCAGGCATCAAATTTGTTTACCAGTAGAACCTGTATAGTAAAAACAATGTGCCATGTTTCATCAAAATAAATTTATTGTTTGAAAATGTACAACAATTTTCGAAAGTAAACTTGAAGTGTTCCCGAAAAAAACTGGTTTCTTGGTCAACCTTATAGGTTAATAGCAAATTGAGCTATTCAAATTTGAAGCATTTAATGAAAATTCGCAACCATAACGCACTTGCTGCGTCCAGAATTTCTTTTCTTACAAACATGCATTATATTTCGATGGAAATGCAAAAATGCAATAATAGAAGGCGTGTTCTATTAAAACAAAAGAAAATTTATGTCACCAACGCCACCCTGTGATTGTAGAAATATTTTTTTAAGATGTAACTCAAGACACCCTATAATTAATGTATATAATTTTTTCGTAGCTTGTATAATAAAGGGATAATTAAGCTTTATTGATTTTTTACGAAAATTCGACAAAAATTATAAATTATTAAACGATAAACTCTATAGCTAAGGCTACTGTCAAATCATCAGAGAAAGGGTCTATTTCAAATGAATTTTCTGGAAATATTTTAGTAAAATGAGGGACAAAGACGGTGGAAGCAAAGTCTTCAGGCTTTGTAAAACATTCCTCTTGAGACATTTTCTTTCCATAGCTCGTATTAGCTTCAGGTTCTTTGCCTAAATGTTGCCAATTTTGACGTCTTAAATCGCCACTTCAACGTTTTGAGGAGAACCCCAATTTATTTTTCTTTAAATGCCCATAACTTTTTTTTAACCTACAGAGCTAAGTTTTCGTACGTAAGTTGCCTATAATGATATAAACCCTTGTACCAAATTTGGTTGCCGTTACTTTGTTCTTTCCGGAGATACGAATTTTTTTCGAAACAAAATACAAAACTTTGCGGGAAAACCGATGCCGATTTTTCTGGATAACGAACTTATCCAAGCCACTTGCAGAAGGAAGGTATTCACCAAATTTAATCAAAATCGGCCTATTATTTAATTAATATATATTGCTATAAATAGCAAATATGCCAGAAAAGTAGAAACATTTTATTGTGGAGAAAAACGAGCCGTGAATATTAAATTTATGCATCCTAATATTTAAATACCCTGTATATTTAAGAGTGTTGAATATTATGGGTTAAATAAGAAACATCATAAGAATTAAGAGAATACAGAACAATGCCTTCTTTTTTACGTATAGTGTTTTGGTTGACTGTTAAATATCGTTACAATATAAAGAACACATAACAATGCCTTGTTTTTTCATTTATAGTTTTGCTTGAAGAAAATAATTTTAATTTTATTTGATCCTAGTGAATAGGTAGATGTAAGATAAATATAGTCACAGTGTAATTAAGTAAAAAATATTTTTTTATTGTCAGTAAGTTACAAATTCTAAAAAGGACACACACAGTGTTTGTGTGCAGTGAAACGCCTGGACGTTTTTTTTAAATTAATAAGTGTAGCTAACAAAAAGTCGGACAATGGAAAATGCAGGGCTGATGAACTTTGTTTTACACAGCTGCAGCCAGAAGGAGATATTTTTTGTTAGAGAGGTGTAGGTATTTAAGCTAAACGGCGGCAATGCAAAGCACTCGAGAACAACCTGCGGCAATGCGAGGGCATTGAGATTTCAGCAATCAGCGAGTCAATTTTCGGCATTCAATTTTCAGAAATTCACGATTCAGCATTGAACACTCGAGCAGAAACTCGCAAGGTGAATTGGGCAGTCGATAACAGACGGCACCCAGGTAAATGTGAACACTACGAAAAAGTGCGGTGTAGTAAACAGTCGATTACAAACTGCCAATGCAGTACAAGATATTTAGTGTGTAAACCGGAAGTATATGTGTAACTAGCACTCCGTCTTTAAAACCGTCTTAATATAAGATGACAAGTAAGCAGCAATAACAGTCAAGTTGGAAGAAAATTTTCCACACGAAGGGCTATCCAAATTAAGCCCGATACCAATTGATTGCCCCCATAAAATGATGGCAATTATAAAATCCAAACAGGAGATCCAATGGCAAATGATGATACACATCTAAAGGAAGAATCAATTAGAAACACCAACCAGTAAGTCGATCTTGTAGATATTATCATTATAAATGTGCAGACTTTTACATATATTGTGTTTAATTTTAAGAATTTCAGCCACATTGATGAACTTTATGTATGTTTAGAATATTAGGGGAGAAATTTTGATAAAGGCCAAATTAATAGAGCATAGTTTATTTAATTCATTGTTAATAAGAGGTTGATTTGTGTAAATTATAGATGACGATCAATAATAATGTTTGATATAGCTATGTTTGTTCTAAATAATTTAATAACCAGAAATAAAATAATATAGCTTGTATTCATATAGTCTGATTGATTTGACCCATTTTAAAAAGTAACAAAATAATAATATTACCCTCAAATAAGGTTATTTTCATTGTCAATTAAACCAATAAACTCAATAAAAACTCAATTAAATATTCTAACGAAATTTCTAATACTCTGGATTAACAAAAAAAGTATGCAAAGAAGGCATATCAAAACAACAATGCTGGCCCAATTTCAGAACTCTACCCATGAGATGAGAAAAAATATTAAAGATACAGCGGTATGTGAACAAATATTGGCATAATTTCAGTTTCATCAATGTTAGTGCTTTAAATAAAGATGCAAACCCATAATAATTAAAATTCTCCTGCTCAACAATTAAAAATGCTAAAAAATCATAGCAACTTTTTGGCGTCCCAACGGTGGTGCATTAATTTTTTTTTTCAAAATAAATTTATTTTCATAAATACTTAATAGTGACCAAACGTGGGTGCTTAGAAGAAAAACCGGTAATCTTTGAATTGAGGGTGTCACACGGCGCATCCTAAACGGCGCAGCCAACATTTGAAACAGAAACGTAAATACCACATACAGTGTTGTCGGGTTGTACTTCTTTTCATTGAATAAGATGTAATAAATATTTTATACTTTTTAATATATTCTTGCCTGTATCAAATACATCTAAAAATAGGTCCAACAGCATCTACAAAAAATGTAAAAAAACAGAATATTGTTACATTTAAGTGTTTATCGGTTAAATTTGCAGAGAACCAGCCGAACGCTTTTTAGTGAATTTTCTTCGAAAAAATCCACTATTGGGGAGATCCCAACTTTTGAGTTTTATAAAAAAAAATTAAATGAGCGCGAATTAGGACCCCTAGAACCCACATCCGGGGTCAGTTCAATTTTTATAAGTTGATATATATATATATATATATATATATATATATATATATATATATATATATATATATATATATATATATATATATATATATCACAGCGATAAGACAAAAAATAATACGCCGATTTCGATAAAGTTTGGCATGTGCCAAATGTGCGTTAGCCAGGAAAATCAGAACCGGTATTCCGGGAAAATTTTGTTTTCTATCGAAAAAAATGTTCTCAAAAAATAAAACAGCTGTGGTAACCAAATTTGTTACGTAGATTTGTGAGATAAGGAGTAGACTATAAACTGACATTTTTATTTATTTCTATGTTACAAGCAAAAAGTTAAAAAACGTTTTGTGCCAGATTATTTCTATTAAAATTCACTACCATAACGCACCTGCTGCGTCAAGACTTTTAGAAAAAACTTTTCAGAAACATGCTTAGAAACCCCCTCCCTCCCACTGGATGCACAAACCACAAGAAAAATTCGTTAATTTGCATGCTGATGACCTCCTGGACAGTTTGAGATGAAACGACTGCTAATACATAAAGTTTGGTATCTTACATGCACGCTGACAGTAATGTTACCTTTTGTTCGCTTGCCTGTACCGAGTTATTGACATGTCAAGTTTTTTACACATTACATACTTTAAACAATTTCTCAGCAGCTGATAGATAAAGTTTGGTATCTCGCATGTACGCTGATGCTATTCTTACCTTTTGTTCTCTTGCGTTTGCCGAGTTATTTACATATACAGTTTTTTACACATTACATACTTTTTAAACAATATCTCAGCAGCTGGTAGATAAAGTTTGGTATCTCATCGTACGTGCAAAATATTTATGAAATCTGTATGTTTTTCGTATTCTCGAACAAAGAATACTAACATTTGTGCAAGGATATCTATTTTAATGTTTCTAGTGGTTGTAGTTTTTCTTCGGCTTTTTTAAACCATAATTTTTCATCTACTTTGAAACATCTAAACAATTGAAACATTCACTGTTATATTCTTGGCAAACATTTCTGATGTTTAAAATTTTATATAGCAGTGATCATTTTTTACCTACTTACTTACTGATTTCTACTTTCTGTTGTAGTGGTGAAGACGAAGAGCATTCTTTGGAAATTGGAGAACCTTTAGATAATGTTGGTGAAGGTGGTATATGTTCTACAACCCCCTGGAGCAGTTGGTCGAGTTGCTCTGTTACTTGTGGAATAGGCTTTAAAATGAGAACTAGGCACTTTCTGGACAACATGGGAAGAAAGAAATGTCCACATGTAACTGTAGGTACGTAAATTTGAAAAATTATATTTGATGTGTGAAGAACCCACATAAACATTATTTTTGATGTCAGGTGAAAGTGATTTTAATTACAAACAATTATATGATTTTGTTTAGCAAACGCCGTTAATATTATAAACACTTTGATGAAGTTTGTGAAGTAAGTTTATGTGTATTGTCAAGGACATTAAGTCTCAAACCATTGTAACTGCATCTCAACGACATAACTATGTAGATACCTATTCGGTGATTTTGAGCTATGGTTTAAAGAGGTTTGATGATCGCTAGGGACCTAAAAGAAATTATTCTTAGAGGGACTTGTTAGCAGTCTGGTCCATGTTTTTAGAGCAGTCAATACCTTGGTGTTTAAAAATTATATTCATTATCACTTTTTATCTTAACATATTAAGCGAATCGTTAATCCCAATGAAACATATGCTACACAAGTGTTTTGTTATTATAATACAAAAATTTTATATGTTTTACTAACTGATTATGTATACCAATATATATGTACAATATAACTGGAACTAGGTAGGTACTTAGTAAAAAGTATTTTGAGTATGTTTCCAAATTAACTATCCGCTATAAGATGTAAGCGTCATATTTCTCAAAAACATGTTTACAGTGGAAAAAGAAAAATGTATGCAACCGGAATGTAATGGACCTCCAGAGCTGGCAGATCCAATGTGTCCCACTACGGACTGGAGCGACTGGAGTCCCTGCAGCGCTTCTTGTGGCAAAGGGGTGAGATTTAGAACTAGACTACTCCTTGTTGAACCGGGACTTCAACAGAAATGCAGCAGC
>OZ023267.1:94439251-94449251 GCA_964006375.1 Tillus elongatus
ATCGACATATAATTATTTGCGTTTATACTAGTTTTCAGTGCATCGAGTTAAACACACGATATTTCATCAGTATACATACCTATATTATAGTTTATCTTTTTCCGATTTACGTCGGATTATTTCTGCGACTGTTTTTAATCACCGACGCCAGGGGAGAGTTTCTCTGCAGTGTCCTGGAACTTTAGCCGAAGTCTTCTTTCCGTAAGGAGGGTTGGTATCTTTAACGTGCCCGACATCAGATGGTACATCGGATCGCCGGCTCTACGTCGCTTCGGAAGGGAGGAATGTGCAGGCATCAAATTTCAAACACAATGCCACAACCTCGGTTAATGTTAATTTACAGTATGTACGGAGTAATAGAAATGTTTACCTACTGGACCACCAAGGAAAGTTGCAAAATTTCGTGCCCTTTAATATCTCGCAGAGAAAGCCAATTTTTTGCAACTGTCGTTAAAAAAATTGTCAAAAAGGGAAAAAATGCAATTTTCGATTTTCGCCTCTCATTTATTTAAACTTGTATAAAGAAACGAAAAACCCATTCTTAAGTCATTTCCAGTTTTCTATCTGATAGCGGATATATATATATATATATATATATATATATATATATATATATATATATATATATATATATATATATATATAGAGAGAGAGAGAGAGAGAGAGAGAGAGAGAGAAAGTAGAAATAGTTGTTACTTGTTAGTGTTTAAAGTTTACGCTAGTAAATCAGCTAAACGTACAGGGAATAAATTGCTCGAGTTCACTAGGCGCCAACAGTTGAATAGGTGTGTAAACGTATGCGTTCACCAGCCCCGCTGAGATTTTGTTGGAACTTAACTGTTGTCAATTTGTCAAAACCGAATGACAGACAAAAGTTACACAATAGTGCTTGGAGTCAACTGTACGTTCATGACCCTCCAACTGCTGAAATGTCTCGATAGTCAGCAGATGGGCGCTTAAACTTAGATGTTGGCGCCTGGTAAACTCTATGTTTCGAAAATTTATATAAGTTCAAACGTGTAAGATTAAAGAAAGTAGAAAAATTCACTATACAAATAAGCGCAAATACTTTGTTACGGTGATGTCACATATTTAGATAACACATGAAGAGTTTTAAAATCAACATAGGTACCGAGACGAAATAAAACGTCACTAAACAAAAACGTAGGTTCTATTCATCATGAGCACCATTTTAGATAAAATATGTTCTAACAAGCCTTTCGATTTATGTAATTTTGACTACAAAATTCCATTCTTTGCAATATAGATAAAGATTAGAGCACACCACTAAATATGTTTTGATTTAAATACAACTTAAGCGAATAATAAATAAACTTAACTCTCTACAAAATAATTAAATAATTCTGTAGACAGGCGGACAGTGTTAAATAAATTTTAAGATAACTAACCTGTTGCATATCAGCCCCTTTTCTAAAACTTCGACCCTTTTTAGCTGTTGGAAAAACATTACAAACACTGTTTAGTCACCCACTAACACTAATAAAGTCGTAAAGAATAATTTGCACTTGTATATTTAAATTCCCAAACAACACACTACTCTATACGTAGAAGATATATATATATATATATATATATATATATATATATATATATATATATATATATATATATATATATATATATATATATATATATATATATACAGAGTGTCCCACGACGAACGCCCGCGCTCCATTTCTCGGAAAATAGCCTTTGGAAAATTTTGAAAATTGGGCAGCTTATTTACGATGGGGGCAACTCGGCTAAAGTATTCTTAAGATTGTGGCACTTCCGGTTATGCACGGTGTTGAAGTTAACTTGCTTTTTTTAAATAGGATAATCTAGATATTGTTACATTTTTAACTTCTACGTGAAATTTTAGATACATTCTATGTATAATGTCCTATACCGGAGTCCAACCGTTTTTGACATATCTCAAATTTCATGTCAAGAATGACGTTTGCAGGCCTAAACATAACCATCAATTTATCCTATATGAAAGCCTTTATCATTTAATATATGTTGGTTTCCTTGCAGAAGCAGATTTACTTTATTATTTTGATAATAAATCAATACAGGAAAATCAAAAACTCATATTGAAAATTGAATTGAAAAAATCGTTGAAACTATTTTTTTCTCAAATAGAAATCCGCTGTTTTTATCATATTATCTTATTTGACATTAAAAAGAGGGTAACTTTGTATATGGCTGGCTATGCCAAAAATTTGTGATTTTCAAAATATTGGCAATTTAACATTTTATTATTGTAAAAATGTTATACGGCTTTCAAGTTTTGTTGTTAGTTGGCCATGACGGCTCAAAATAAAACTTTAGAGCACTACAGACACATCACTATTGGTTGTCATTTGACAAATACTTATTGCTAATAATCATGGCGGTGCGATTAAATTATACGAACCAGGATTATTTTTAAGGTGTAAATATTTAGGCGGAATGCAACAAAGTTTTATCAAGAACAGAAACCAAATAGTGTTAAACGAATAATGGAAAATTACAACCCTATTGACACCGCCAAGGCAAAAATCTATAGAAGAAAACCCATTTATCCTACTAAGAGAAAACAATACCCACACAGGGTAACAACTTATTCTAATAAATGTTCAAAATGTCCATTTTGAACTTCCAAACATTTTTTTCCTCTTCGAGTTAGTTCTTTATGGAAGGCTGCTCTAATTGAATGTTGAGATAAGCTTTCGAACGCGCCATTCACCCTAGGCATACAGTCCCCCATCGTTTTCACTGGATTAAAAAAACGATGTTTATTATCGTTCCCCAGGTAAAGTAATCTAAGACAGTCAAATCAGGAGAACGAGAAGGCCAGAGAAAAGGCCAGTCGTTGGCAATCTACTTGTCATCAAATGTTCTTAGTAAACGGAACGGTTCTGTGGGGTGGGGCGCCATCACTTTAAAAAATTTGCTTGTGTTCCGCCAGAGGTAAATTGCTCAAATATTGATGATTCATCTCTTCCAGAATATTTAAATATGTATATCTTACAAAAGTTAATACATAATTTAGAATGGGGAAATAATTTGCAATGCATGGTTAATGACTTACCATTCAAGTTATCTTAATAAATTATATTATATTATATCATATCAGTTTTTACAGCACAAAAGACCTTGAATTGCTAGATTTTTTGGAAATTCCGGGTTCTTACTGCATGACGATTTGAATTACTCCAAAAATAAGAATTTTGTGTGTTAAAAAGAACATTTTTCATAGATTTCGCTTCAGCAGTCCTAATTATGCTGTCCAAAAAATCGAGATTCGTCTTGTGTCATCGTTAAAATGAATCTAGAAAACTCTTTTCTGCATATCCATTTCTCTCAGATGTTGAACCAAAGATACTGAATACGGGTGGAAGTTGTGCTTCAACGGAATTCTGTGTATCAAGCTCTTCGAGAGTCCTGTCTGCAGAGCTACTTGTCTTAAGGATGTTATTTCTTTTATGCATTTTTGCCTTCACGGTGCCAAAAGTTTTGTAATTTTCTATTATCCGCCGAACACTCCTCCGCGACGGTTTTTGTTTATCTGGATATCAGCAAAGATTTGGCACGTTCTTGATAAAACTTGGTTACATTCACCATAGATAATAAAGAAATTTTAATAATCTTCGTGAGTATAATTCAGTCGCCCTGGCATAATTTTTATAAATAATTGTCAAATGACAACAAATACTGAGGTTTTTGCAGTTCTCGATAGTTTCTTTTTGACGGGCGCCGCTGTCATGATTATATAACAACAAAACTTGAAAGCCGTATAACATTTTTTCAATATAAAAATTTTAAATTGCCAATATTTTGAAAACTACAAATTTTTGGCAGAGGCAACCTTACCTAAAGTTACCTTCTTTTCAATGTTAAATAAGATATGATTATAAAAATAAGAGCTTCTATCTGAAAAACAGACGATTTTTTTAACTCACTTTTCAATGAGAGTTTTTGATCACTCTGTAGTTATTATCAAAATAACATCACATCACGGTTGGACTTACGTATGGAATATTATACATAACACGTGTCTAAACTTTTGCGTTGAATATAAAAATGCACTAATATATGTGGTCTCCTATCTAAAATAAGCAAGTTAACATCAACACCCTGTATATCCAGAAGTGCCACTATCTGGAAAATACTTTAATTAACCAAGATGCATCCATCGATTTCAATAAGATGCCAAATTTTTAAAATTTTGCAAAGTCTAGTTTCCGAGAAATTGATTCCGGGCTTTCGTCGTGGGACAACTGCATATATATATATATATATATATATATATATATATATATATATATATATATATATATATATATATATATATATATATATATATATATATATATATAGATGTGTGTGTTTTTTTAGATCTATTTAGACCCTACATATTACAGCCCCCGTACATGCTAGAAGAAAAAGTTTTAGATCAAAATTTGGTGGGTAAAAGGCTGCTCCAATAAGCTTTACTTAGACATACAGCGTGGATCCAAAGTGTGCTTTTTGACATAAACTTCATTTTTTTTTTTTCAATGGAACACTGTATTTTAGTCAAGTTTGGATTTCTTATTTCATTATTAATCAATAATATGTGAAACATTTTTCTCATTTCAAAAGTTTTCGAGAAAACACATCAAAAAACGGTTTTCATGTTCCTTTCAATAATGATTTTATTTGTCCAAATCACAGTATCACAACTATTATGTATTATGTCAGTATCATAACTGTTCATCCTAATATCCATGTCAAATCTTTTAAACTATGAATTTTGAACAAAACGGATAGGGAACCGCCAGGTGGCCTACGAGCTCGCCTGTCCTGACACCATTCGTTTTTTTGTGGGGTTATGTAAAATATGTGGCCTATTTTGTTCAACCAAGAAATTTTATTAACAAAATTACTCGTGCCTGCAGAGAAATCTTGCCTCAGGTTATTAGAAATCCGTGCACTGTAGAGCTTATTAGAAGATGTGACGTTTGCCAAGCAGAAAATAGTCGCCAGTTTGAGCATCGTTTTTTTACTTTGTCATCGTTAGCAATGATAATTAACTGTTAATTATATTTTTGGAATTACCGGTGAAGAACATAGTTAAGAGAATCACAAGCACTTGTATTTTTTTGTTGTTGCTGAAAAGCAGTTTTTGACAAAAAAAGAGTTAGGAAACCTTTTAGTGAATTTTCTCAAAAAAAAATTAACTCATGGGATCCCGACTTTTAAATTTAAAAAATTCTTTAAATGATCGCTGATTAGGCCCCCTAGAAGACATATCCGGGGCCAGTTTGAATTATATATATATATATATATATATATATATATATATATATATATATATATATATATATATATATATATATATATATATATATATATATATGTATCACACCGATAACTCAAAACGTAATGGGCTGATTTTGATCAAATTTGGTGAGTAGCTTCCTTTTGCAAGTGGCTTGAATAAGTTCGTTATCCAGAAAAATCTGCCCAGGTTTTCCAGAAAAATTTTGTGTTTTCTTTCTAAAAAATTAATATCTCCGGAAATAACAGAGTAAGGGCAACGAAATTCGGTACGCGTGTTTGTATTATAAATAGTGAACCATGTATCATAATGTACATTTCTAAATTTAAAGAGAAAAAAGTTATGGGCAGTTAAAGAAAAAATTGGAGTTTTCCTCAAAAAGTGTGTTCTGCGAACCCTTAAGTCATTGCCCTTCATTTTACTAAAATATTTACAGAAAATTCATTTCAAATAGACTTTTTCTGTGATGCTTTGGCCGACAGTTTAGTTAAGTTGTTGCTTTCGCTGTGCGTATAGAAAAGTTTATGGTTTAACGGTCTATAATTTGTGGCTAATTTTCGTAGAACAAATTGGTTAATGCATTTTTGCATTTTTCATCGAAATATGATGCACAGAACCGAAGTTGGAAGAGAGTGCAAGCATAGATGTCATATGGGGAGAAATGGATGAAGCCTTGATAAGGGTCCCAGAAGGTGAACTAGGTCATAAGCGGAAAACACAGAAACACAATTGGATGACAGCAGAAATCATGGCGCTTTTCGAAGAAAGGAGAAGATGTAAAAGTCAAGGAAATCCAGAGAGCTATAAACACATTCAAGGAATTATTAGGTGAAAAATAAGAGCGGCAAAGATTAACTGGTTAAAGAAACAATGAATGGAGATAGAACATAGACTACGAGAAATCGTTTGACAGGGTCCCACACCACAAACTCATTCAAATTTTGAAGAGGATGGATATAGAGCAGAAAGATATCCGCTGCATAGAAAGCCTTTATTGGAACCAAACAGTCGTAGTCAAGGTTGGCAATGAACACACATAACCGACAAAGATCCTTAGAGGGGTCAGACAGGGATGCGTTCTCTCTCCACTCCTCTTCAACCTGTATTCTGAAAGCATCATTCAGGAGGCGCTCGAAGAACGCGACCTAGGTATTAAGGTGAATGGGGTGTGGATCAACAACGTACGGTACGCAGACGACACAGTCCTAATTGCAGACAACATGAAAGACTTGCAGGATCTTCTTAATGCTATAGGCTACAGTAGCAAAAACTTGAGCCTTAATATCAACACCAAGAAGACAAAATTCATGGTAGTTTCTCGCAAGCCGGAAGAACATCAAAATGCAAGCCTAACACACAACAGAGGCCCAGTAGAACGGGTATATAAATTTAGATATTTAGGCACGTGGCTGTGTGAAAACTGGACGTCTGAAACGGAGATCAGATGCCGAATCGAAATGGCCCGAAACACATTTATGAAAGTTCTTACCAATACTGATTTTGACCTCAACCTAAGCATTAGTAAAATTTTACGTGTGGTCAGTGTTACTATATGGTGTGGAGGGCTGGACGCTGAAGGTGAATACCATGAATAGACCTGAAGCCTTCAAAATCTGGACATACAGACGTATACTAAAAGTCTCATGGACGGCCAGAAAAACAAACGAGGACATCCTAAGAACGGTTAAAAGAGAACGCGAACTGTTGAACACCATCAAGCGCAGAAAAACAGCATATCTGGGCCACGTAATACGGAATGAAAGATACCAATTCCTACAATTAGTAACCGAAGGAAAGATCGAGGGAAAGACAGGAGTCGGCAGGAAGAGGAAGTCATGGCTCAGAAACGTGAGAGAATGGACAGGACTAAAAACTGTAGGAGACCTATTCAGCGCCACCAGAAATAGGGAAGAATGGGCACATGTGATCGCGAATATCCATTAACGGATAAGCAATAGAAGAAATAGAAGATGCATGTTTGTGAGAAAAAAATCTGGACGCAGTAAGTGCATTTTGGTCGCGAGCTTTAATTAAATCCTTCAAATTTCAATAACTCAATTTGCTGTTAACCTGAGGTTTGTTGGCTAGGGAACCAACTTTAGGTTTATTTTCGGAAAATTTTTGAATCTTTTCAAACAATAAGTAGTTTTGATAAAATATGGTACATTGTTTCTACTGCATAGGCTATACCAGTAATCAGATCGATGCCTGCTCGCATTTGCTATTAAAAACATTTTATTGAAAATTCACTTCCATAACGCACTTGCTGCGTTTAAACTTTTTTTTAATATAAAGTAGAGCACTATTCTAAGAATAATTTTTGCTTTTAAAAAAAGCAGCAGCGTATTGTATTTTCATTTCAAATAGTACGCCAAGGTCATATTTATGGGGGTGCCGCTGGTTAAATGTAAAAATGTTTTTTCCTCCTCAAATATGTGTATCTAGCCCTAATTTAGACACACCAAATTTCATAAAAATACATAACCTACTTTACAGTTTAGGTACCTATCAAAAGAAACAAATTTTTAACACTCTGTATTTCAAAAATTAGGCAAAAATATACACATGTTTATAGATATTTTTCTTATCTAAATTATAGACAGATTAACTCCTTTAATTACTGATATCACGTTATGTAATACCCCGAATATTAGACATATGTATAAATTAGTAAAAGGTAAGTTTGGAGATTAGGGTTCAAAGGATTTAAGAAAGGTATAACATATACGTTACACACACGCTATATTTATGTATTAGCATATGCAGTGTTTATAAAAAGTATGGAAAGGCACTCACACTTCCTAAAATATTCGTTTTCAAACAAAATGTTTAAGCAAAACCTTTTCCTCATATTTTTTTGCTACAAACTGGCGAGATTCAAGTTTTCTGGGATTGTTTTTTAAATAGCAAGATATGATTTTTTTTGCACTTACGATTTTTTTTGCACTTACGGAAAAAACATCTCCTTCTTAGCAACGGCACTATGAAAATGTAATCGGGATTAATAAGAAAAAAAATGCAAAAAAAATAACTTTCTTCAAAATTACCTTCGGTTGGATTTTATTAATCAATTTCTTATCAAGTTACCAATTGAAAAAATGTGATAGTATTTGCAGCTACCAATTTTAAGGATTGCTTTCTGTCAGTTATCTGTGGTTTGTAATACTTTAGAGAGCTTCATATTGGAGAATAGAGAACTTATAGAAATGAATAATAATTATTATTATGGCAGAATTGAGCGAAAAGCTAAGAATTGAAATATTAGTGATGTTGGGCTACGGTGACAGGAAGCTTTGTAAAGAAATGTGCATGTTTTTTCGTGAGTCTGGTTACAAATTAATGAAGTGTGTTTCCAGAACATTGAAAAAAATTAACGAAACTGGTAGTGTCAATGATAAGCCAAGAATAGGAAGATCAAAAACGGCTGTAGCTGGTAATAACGCATTAGATATATTGTTGTCTTTTTATTAAACCCATCATCTGTCTACAAATTAAGTTACTACATTGCACACTCTTTCACAAAAATCTGTGGTAACTTTGCTAAAAAGAAAAAGAAAAAAAATCACCCATACAAAGTACAGCTAGCACAGAAACTTGTGGTTGGCGATTTTAAGAGGCGTGTTGAATTTTGTTATATTATGGCAAATTTAATGAGAAGCCGGACTTTAGTAGAAATTATCGTTATTGGTCTCAGCAGAATCCACATTGGATGCCGGAGGCTCAAACCCAACGACCACAAAAAAATTATGTATGGACGGGTATACAGACAGTAGTAATATTGGGCGGTTATTTATTGAGGGAAATCTAACATCGGAAAAGTGTTAAATTTTTTTAAGAGAAGAAATTATACCACAGTGGTTGCAGTGGGCCCAGTCAATGAAGTTTGGTTTGAGAAACATGCGGCTCACAGTCATTTTGGGAGACGCCTGCGGCAATATTTGGATGAAGTTTTTAGAGAAAATTGAATCTGGCGCTGTGATGCAGTTAAATGAACTGCTCGCCCTCTTGACTTGACGCCATGTGGTTGTTTTCTTAGGGTCACTTGAATAATGTTGTCTACAGAGACAGACCATTAAATCTGGAAGACCTGAAAGCTATAATTGTTGGCCAAACAAGATGGATTGTGCATTCCAGGTTAATTAGTTTAATAAATTTCTTTGAAACGCGAGTTCAATTATGTATTGATAATAATGGATAGCATTTTGAACATTGGGTTAGTTGACAAATATTATTGCTGTTTTGTTTTGTCAGTCTCTTTTAGAATTAAAGTTAATAATTAAAGCTAGTTTGCCTCTCATCGGCAGTTTCACCAACGTGATGCCGACTGCTGATAGATAATGTTTATTACCTTATATGCAATTTTATACTATTTTATGTTGTCGAATTTTTTTTTTTTACGTTATGAGAATTTGTTGTTGCCAACTTATTGACATTATTGGTTCATCGCTGCTCACATACACATTTTTGTGTGTAAAATGCATGTTTTTTGGGTTTTCTCATAAGCCTTTACTCAGGTCACTTCAGGTCAGGATGACGTCAGAGTCGGGTTTGGTCAGGTCAGGTTGGGTCAGGTCTAGCCAGGTCAGGTCAGGTGGTTCAGGCCTGCCTGATAGAGTGTCTTGCGCATAAACAGCAACAAAACTCTGGTCTCTTCAACTGCAAACAAACAAGCTGGGGAACAAAAAGCCGTGT